>CM028755.1:6342192-6513683 GCA_016801395.1 Leptodermis oblonga
ATTTTCATTTGTACTTTTACCGCTGGTTCACGAATGCCTTGAATTATTATTGTTGATCCCTTCTCGTGTATTGATGGTCCGTCCACTGATAAATTAAATGTGTTTTTCTATTAAAGCAAAGCTGGTGAAGCTGTTACATCTAGAATTGTTGTTCTCAACTGTATCTAAATTTGGGTTTTATTCAATGCATTATTTTGTTCATAAGAATTTTCATATTTCGATGGTAATTTGAATGCACTTCATTCAGTATTAAGCTTGGCCGTTTGGTGATTAAGATCTATTGTTAACTTGTATATGACATGCCGTCATGAGAAAACTGTTATCGATTCTCTTCTTGTTAAAAGAAGATACAGACATTTGGGATGCCCATGTACGCTGTGGATTTGGTCAATCTAATTTGAATTATTGGGACTAGTTTGAGTTTCTTATGCCATCATGATAGATACCCTTTTCATTTTTGGAAGTTAAATGTCAAAGTAAGACTTCATCCATATCTAACTTTCTATATGTAAGGATATCAACATGGTAAACTATTTTGAGACTTATACTGATCCAACAAATTGGCAGTTGCAGTGTGCTTCTGGTTTTTGCTATTTGTTACCTTTGTTCTATCATGCTGTTAAACAGCTACCTTTTTATTTATACTACATTTATTGCTTCCCCTCAGCAGATATCATTTAACACTTACTGATGAACTGTCATTTCTGCCATTATTAATTTTACTGGACTACTTTGATTTTACTTGCTTGATTTATTTACAGTATAAGATTTAATTGCTCATTAAAGGGAAATAATAATTATAGAAACTGTTACAATGCACAGGTTTGGTGTTTGACAGGTCACACTTTTAATTTGGTTCAGGTGAATGGTTTTCTGAAGCACATTGAAGAAGAATTTATCAGATGGCTTCTCTGGGAGTAGCACCTACTTCCAGCTTGAGAGATTCCAGTGGCCATGCTCTTAATGTTGATAGGTTACCTGAAGAGATGAATGACATGAAAATCAGGGATGATAAGGTGCATGTCTCTAATGTAGCATATTCTGTTTATTCTCCAGTGATTTTTTTGCCTAATGTAATGGTTAATTAGGTCATTCTGCTGATATTAATTTCTATATCTGTTTTCTTTCTATGTTATGGGTAGGAAATGGAAGCAACTGTTGTTGATGGTAATGGTACTGAGACAGGCCATATAATAGTGACAACCATTGGTGGTCGGAATGGCCAACCAAAGCAGGTCATATTCATACCTTTAACCTCTGTTTCAATGCTTTTAAACTTTTTAGTGGAAGAGTGGTATTATTTGTGCTGGTAAATTTAGATGTGATTTGTATCTTCATTGTATGTGTACATCAATTCATACCCAACTGCTTGGAAAATAGAGTGGATGGTGTTGCCATATATTTATTTTTCTAGTGAGGCGGGTGGTATGTTTGTTGGATGGTTCTGACAGAATCCCATTGAACATGACGCATTTTACTTTGAAGTAAAAGAGAAGCGAATAGAACAAGTCTATCTTGTAATAATCAACTATGACGAACAGAATATTTTTCCCTCAGACTTTTATTTGTTCTAAGAAAGATTCTGGAACTAGATGTGGTAATGAAATTTGAGAAATACATTTTAATCTAAGTTTACATGTCGACTTTTATTGTCCTATTTTTGATTGCATGAACTGTTGCGAAGTCTTAACTTTTTTTTATTTTCTCTAAATTTTTTATGATGCATACAGACAATCAGTTACATGGCTGAGCGTGTTGTGGGGCATGGATCATTCGGAGTCGTTTTCCAGGTTAGAACTAGAGGTTAATAGCTTGAGGTTGGTTCACTACTCTGCATATCTCCTGGAACAAATAGATATGCTGCTATACTGTTCTATTTTATTCCTCAGGCGAAATGTCTAGAGACTGGTGAAACTGTTGCAATAAAGAAGGTTCTTCAAGATAAGAGATACAAGAACAGAGAACTGCAAACCATGCGCCTTCTTGACCACCCAAACGTAGTATCATTAAAGCACTGCTTCTTTTCAACAACTGATAAGGATGAACTATATCTCAATCTGGTGCTAGAGTATGTCCCAGAAACTGTTCATCGTGTTATCAAACACTACAATAAGCTGAACCAAAGGATGCCCCTGATATACGTGAAGTTGTACACATATCAGGTGGGTTTTTTGGTGCTAAATAATGTAATTCATTTTATGCGTGAAATGTGCTTTAGCTTCTTGGAGCTAAAATTTCTCTTGTTCTGGCTGTGGTGAGGCTGATCAACTTTTGAGAAGTTGGAATATAGAATTTCTGCAAATGAGAATTATAAAGATGAAGTTGAGAGATGGTTTCTTACTCTTCTCTTATTTAGTTGTTTGCTGATAGCGACAAAAATATTGTTTAATATAAAGTGTTTTCATGACTGTTTGAAGTGTACCTTTCTTCTGAGATTGACAACCTTTTGTTATTGCAGATTTTTAGGGCCCTTTCTTACATCCATCATAGTATTGGCGTGTGTCATCGGGACATCAAGCCTCAAAATCTCTTGGTATATTATTATCTTAGTCATTTTCTAAAATCACCTTCTACCTCCCAGAGCAGTTTTCACTTTTAAGTTTTATGTCTCTGCAGTAAGTTGAGAATGATTTCTTTTTTTTTTTTTTTTCAGGTGAACCCCCATACTCACCAGGTTAAGTTGTGCGATTTTGGAAGTGCAAAAGTCTTGGTATGCTTTTCTTTTTTTTTTCCCCTCTCTATTCCTCTCGAAATTGCTATTTTTTATGCTTCTGTTTGATCCTTGGAGATAATGATATATAATCATGGCAGGTTAAAGGGGAGCCAAATATATCTTACATTTGCTCAAGGTATTACAGAGCACCTGAGCTTATATTTGGGGCAACAGAGTACACTACTTTCATTGACATTTGGTCTGCTGGCTGTGTTCTTGCTGAACTACTACTTGGACAGGTACAGATTGTCCTTTTTGCATGCTACTGGTCCCTTGGCTTTCTACGGTCTTGTCTCTATCATACCTATGATTTCTACTTATGTTTCAGCCTTTGTTTCCCGGGGAGAGTGGAGTCGACCAGCTTGTTGAAATCATTAAGGTACTTCTTTTTCTTTCTTTTTTTTTTTTTTTTTTTTTCATTTCTAACCTTGCTCATTACATATGTTGCATGCTCTCTGTGATACTTGTAATAGTAGCAATAGTGCAGTTGATTTCTTTATCTATCTAGGAAAAATGTTATGGAGGGTTTTCGTTTCAATTATGTGTGACATCTGAAGATCCATTATCATGGTTGGCTTTTTTTGCTGGTCTTTCACATTTCATATCCTTATAAAGCTAATTTTTGCAGGTTTTGGGTACTCCAACAAGGGAAGAAATCAAATGCATGAATCCCAACTATACTGAGTTCAAATTTCCACAGATTAAGGCTCACCCGTGGCATAAGGTAAAATCTTTCATCCTCAGTGACAGAATTTCATTAAGATTTAACCTAGGCAAGTAGGGCCTGTGAGAAATATATCATGTCAGCTTGTTCGTATAACTTGAATGGCAGATATTCCATAAGCGTATGCCTCCAGAAGCTGTTGATTTGGTCTCAAGACTCCTTCAATACTCTCCTAATTTGCGTTGCACAGCTGTAAGTTTTGGCAGTTTTATCTCCAGATTGCTATTGTTCAGTAGTTAATTGATCTTGCTTTTGGTGAGGATATTTGATTTGGATTGGACTTGTTTTGGTCTTAATGCAGCTGGATGCCTTGACCCATCCATTCTTTGATGAACTCCGTGATCCAAACACTCGCTTACCAAATGGACGTTTCCTTCCTCCATTGTTTAACTTTAAGCCTCATGGTATGAAGCTGTTGTCAAATTTTCATATATATTACTTTTGAGCATCCATGATCCATATGCTGGAATTCTGTTATGAATGTATCTGATTTGCCGTTTTATTCTCAGAGTTGAAGGGTGTACCAGTGGAGACACTTGTCAAATTGATTCCAGAGCACGCGAGAAAGCAATGCCCGTTCCTTACGCTCTGAACAAGAACAACTGAACTGAAGCAACCGTTGACAAGAAACCAGCAAGTGTTTCACACCCGGGATATCTTGGTGATATTTGGTCAAGATCTTCGTTTCCTCTCCTTATTTTTTGCCCTCTCCTGTAACTCCCATGTATTGTAAGAGCAGTTTTAGGGGTGCGCTAAACGCCCGAAAGTAATTTGGGAATTATGTTTATTCTTCCCATGTGTTGTCAGCATATTGTAAGATTATGTGGGATGAGCATGAAACGCTATATGTTGTTGGATGGAAATGTAGCCTCTGGTCTATTGTGCTGTGGTCAGAAAGCTGTTTGCATATAATTTTCAGTTCATTGATGTGGACAAAAAGAACATATTATTGTGCCATCGTGAACTTGGAAGCCATGTTGCTAGTCATTGGTTTTTGTAAGTGCTTGTCTTTTTTCAATTATTTGCGTTTCAATCGGGTACCACAACTTTAAAACTCACGTGTTTTAGTGCTCTTCTTTTAAGTTGTGGTACACGATCATGGAACCAAGGATCTACGGTTTTGCGGGTTAGGTAGGTTGTTATGGAATCTATGTGGGGAGGTTGTTGCGTGTTGTCTGCGTTACTTGTTCACACTTTGCAAATGCTCATTGGATGTTAAAACTGATTCTATTAAACTGAATCAACGGTTTGTATGAGTTGAAATTTTGAGTGTTGGTTTGAAAATTTTGAACGTACTAGCTCCTTCAAGCTGAGTCATGATGATGGGCAGGGAAAGTGACCTAAGGCTATGTTTGGATTACACCGTGATTACCGAATTTTTGTTTTTCCGGAGAAATTTTTTTGGACAGAATTCTTTTTATAAAATAATTGTATAAAAAAGAGAATAAAAAGTGTAATAATTGGCTTGTTTTTTAGTGCAATTTTAAAGATAATTTAAAATTTTAAAAAATTTAAATTAAAGGTGTTTGAATATAAAAAAAATTTTTTGTTTTAAGTGGAAAATTGTGATTTTTTCTTAAAAAAGATGAAATCAAACAGAGCCTATAAGTATCTTGGAGCTTTTGAGGTAAAAGGCGAAGGATAATATTCTCACGAGGCACATTGATTGGGAAGTTTTGGACAGTTTGAGGAGGTAATAGTGTCAGGAAAATATTCTCCGAGGCATTTGGACGTGGACAGTTTGATTTTTAATTTGATTCCAAATAAAGCATGACAGGATACACACGGTAAGAAACTGCATATGTTTTTACCTTTTCTGTAAATCAATTGAAAGGGCACTCTAGTAGGAGTAACGAGTCACTACTTCAGCGGTTGAGAGCCAATCTCGAAAGTTCGATTCATACTTCAGTAACTTCTGCCTAAGGCTCCATTCTTTTTGCAATCGGATTGGAGAGAATAAAAAGTGTAATGATTATGTTATTTTTTGAATTTATGTGAGTTAGATTTAGAGAGAATTTTAAAGTTTGAATATTAAATTGAATAGAAAATGAAGTTTTTTCTTTAGGTTAATTTTTGAATGAAAAAGTGATGATTTTTCTAGAATGAAATGAAAAAAAACAGAGCCTTAGAGTGTCCATTCTACATAGACATAAATAAGTTTTTAGTTTCTCATACTAACCATAAACCTTAGTAGGAGTTGGTCATCCAACGAAGGCTTAAGTCATCTTTAGGGTAGTAAATGTTAGGGTTTATTTGATATGATTTGATTTTGAAAATATGTTTTTAAAAATATATTTTTTTAATGTAAATAGTATATTGAAAATGTAAAAAATATAATTGAATATTAAAGTCGTATGGAAAGGAGTATTTTATAATACTATTTTCAGTATTTCAAAGTTAACTCTTCTAGTGAAACGAATAGAGTATATAATCAAAAAAAAAAAAAAAATCTCAAGGCTTGCATTTTTGTGTGCTTGCCCCTATTACAGTCTCTAACGACTCTTCTGGTTCAAAATAAATGGGTAAGACACGTTGTTTTAACATAATCTTCACATGCAATACGTTAACAGTTAAATTCAATAGACAAAACATCATATCAGAGGCTAATTCGATTACTTGTAGATACAAGTTTTTACGGTTATTTTGAACAAAGAAAAGAAAGGTATAGAAGTATTTGATACGTACTATGCATGTTAGTCCAAATGTTTGGGCAATCTGAACCAGATTCCATTGGACGTCTCTTTCAAAATTCCAATGGTTGGATTGAACCCAAGTGTGCTCCAACAAAAAAAAAAAAAAAGAGGTGTGCTCCAACACTGACTGTGAGGTTCATAGTATGGAAGCTAGTGGTTTAGGATTCTTCCACGCCTTCCATCGAAGTCAAGAAAATGCTTTTACCGATGTTTTTTCCGAGAATTTCTAGCCAATGATCGGCTTCCGTTTATATAAGGTTTGAGTGTCTCTTCTGGAACGGAAATATCTAATCCCTGTTTACACCTTTACTGGGACTACTGTCCAGTATATAAAGCTGCGTCTACTCTTATCTGCTTATCTTTTACGGACTTTTGCTTCAAGACCCACCATCGAGGTTGACCTTTTTTCGCTTTGTAATTTGTAAATTATGTTGGATTTTGAATGCAGATGATTATGAACTGCTGATTATGAACGGTGATTAACCAATTGAAACCATCTTATACTTTGGTTGTTTGTTTGGTGATTGTTGTTTCGCCCTTTCTTAGTTTTAGTTGAATGTTTGTTAATGAAATTCGTTCACTCGCAGTTGGATTTTCTTGTGCTATCCCATGTTTTTGTTTTTGTTTCTTGATCATGGGTTTTTGTTTTTTGGGGTGTTTAGTTACTTTACTCTTTGATGATCATGCTTGTTCAGAAGGGTTTATGTTGATTTGTGTGGATATATCCTTGAGAATCTTTTGAAGAACTCGTTTTTTCATTATTTATAGAGTGAATCTTTCCACTTTGTGCTTTTGTAAGACAGTTTTTGGCTTTACCTTTCTTCTTTATTTTTTGAATTCACCTTTCTTCTTTATTGAAACAGGTTATTTGATGATGGAGCGTAGATGTATCTTGGTTGCTTTGTTTTTTTCTGCAATTATATGCTCTCTGTTTCCTCATCCCTCTGAGGCTTTGCTGAGAGTTGGGCTGAAAAAGAAGGTTTTAGATCTTCATAGTGTAAGAGCTGCCAAATTAGCTAGATCGGATAGTCAATTGGGGAATGGCAGAAAAAATTTGGGCAACAAATTGAGTGGTAGTATGGACGTACTACCTTTGAAGAACTACCTCGATGCTCAATATTATGGAGAAATTAGTATTGGTTCACCACCCCAGAAATTCACTGTCATATTTGACACTGGCAGTTCCAATCTCTGGGTTCCGTCGTCAAAATGCTACTTTTCTGTGAGTTTTATCTGACTTTTATGTCTTGTTTTTTGCCCCTTTGGTAGACTTACCAGTTCTTATTAAAAGGGAATTGTTTGCAGATTGCCTGCTGGCTCCACTCCAAGTACAAGGCCAGCAAGTCCAAAACCTATACAAAGATAGGTAAAGGTTTTCTGGTGAACAATTAACTTCCCTCCATATCATTTCATATGATATGTTCTCTCAATTAAAGGAAACATCTGGTTGGTTGCATCCTGATTTCGTTTCATAGTAGACTTGATTTGGAGCTTTTGAGTTATCTTGATAAGAAACATATTTATTATGACTTCTTTACAAAGCGCTGACCGATCTTTTTTTTTTTTTTTTTTCTTTTTGTCCTTTTCAATTGTGCTTTTAGGAAAGTCTTGTTCAATTCACTATGGATCTGGATCCATTTCTGGCTTCTCTAGTCAAGATAATGTTGGAGTTGGCGATGTCACAGTTAAAGATCAGGTGAGCAGTCAATTGGCTTTCGCTATTCTTCATTGTTGTTTGTCTGATGGATAATCATACTGGCCTGAATTTTTTTATCAGGTTTTTATTGAAGCTTCTCGAGAAGGAAGTCTTTCATTTGTATTGGCCAAGTTTGATGGGCTATTTGGCCTTGGATTCCAGGAAATTTCTGTTGATAATATGGTGCCAGTCTGGTATTGCCTCAACATTATCATTGGTCTTCAGAAATTTATAAGTTAGTAAGTTACATCTTAATTTTTGCGCTTAAAATATGGAATCTAATTGATTCTGTATGCAATTACAGGTATAATATGGTGAATCAAGGTCTTGTGAATAGGCCAGTATTTTCTTTCTGGCTTAATCGGGATCAAGATGCTAAAGAAGGAGGTGAGCTTGTCTTTGGTGGTGTTGATGCAAAGCACTACAAGGGAGAACATACTTATGTTCCCGTAACTAGAAAGGGATACTGGCAGGTGAGTGATGATATTCATATTCCAATTATTTAACTTTTTTCCTTTATTAAGAATATAGTCACCTACTAATCTTTTTCATGATCATTTGTTTCCTTTTCCTTTTTACCAGTTCAACATGGGAGATGTTATCCTTGGGAATGCCTCAACAGGAAAGTAGCTTTCTGTTGTTCCTCTGCAGTTATCTTATATTTGTTTTGTTTCTTTTTTGCACTCAAAAGTCTTGAGTTTTGGTTTGAATTTTGTATTTCTTTCTCTTACAGGTGCTTGTGAAGGAGGTTGTGCTGCTATTGTGGACTCTGGAACATCCTTGCTTGCTGGTCCAACTGTATGTTCAGATGAAGTTCATTATCGTGTGAAAGTTCTTTAAATTTCAATTCTTCAGGTTTCTTTGTCCTCGTAAACATGAACTTTTGAGGAATCCTGTTGCAGACTGTCATTACTCAAATTAACCATGCCATTGGGGGAGAAGGAGTGGTGAGCGTGGAATGTAAGGAAATTGTTTCGGAGTATGGAGACATGATATGGGATCTTCTTGTATCAGGGGTCTGTTCTCTCTCTTTTTATACTCTTTTTGCATTTCAATTCTTCTGTGTACTAAATTCCGCGGACAAGTAATTCATTATCAAAATTTCATGCTCCATAGGTCCTACCTGAAAAGGTCTGTTCACAAGTGGGTTTATGTATTCTTGGTGGAGATCAGTCTGACAGGTCAGGAAATCCTGTATTTTACTTTATATGGGATAATCACTATCAGTTATGCTTTGGCTGTTTAGAAATAAACTTTTTAAGTACTGTTGTGAATTCAGGAACTATAGATTTTTGTTATATGTTGTGACACTGAAAGTTCTTTATCCATGTATCTATGCTATGTGCTTGATGTTAACACAACTCAGAACATACCAAGTCTTAAAAACTAACTTTCTTGGCTTTTCCCTCCGCCGTAGTACAGCATGATCTGATGTAATTTGTAAAGAAACATGGGAATTCTTTGATGATCTGTCAAATGTCACACAGTTCAGGAACCAGTTACGAAGGCCTCTCTGGTCCATCATAGTTGGATAATTTGCTGACATACTGCTGCTTCTATCTGATTATGGCAGCTATATCAAATCGGTTGTTGATTTGGAGGATAAGGACGTAGATTCTGTTGGTGAGACCCCTATGTGTGCTGCTTGCCGGATGGCAGTTGTTTGGATTCAAAACCAGCTGAGACAGAGGGAAACCAAGGAGAAAGTGTTTGAATACGTTAATCAGGTGACAGTTCAACAAATATCATTTGCTATCAAAAGCTATAAATTGCAGTGGAGAATGGTTCATCATACATGCTATTTCTTATGTTTCACAGCTGTGTGAGAGCATTCCAAGTCCCATGGGAGAATCTGTACTTGACTGTAACAACCTATCGGGCCTGCCAAATGTATCATTCACCATCGGTGGCAAAGCTTTTCAGCTAACCCCTGATCAGGTTTGACTTCTTCTATGGAACTCCTTATGCAGTACACTTGCACACGAATCATGACATTTAATCATCATTCTGTGGGATCCTTGTGCATGACATTAAATGTTTACTAACTAGTGTATAAGTAGTACTTGTTGATTGATCTGGATACAATTTATTGAATTATCTTTGTGAAGTTTATTTTCCAAGGCAGTTGTCGTTTGAAGCTATAGAGTATCCTCCTGAAGTAAATAGTAAAATGTATAAGAGTGACATAAGGGCTGCCATATCAGATATCATATTTCTGCTTCTGATTTTGGTTTGATGATGTGCCCTGCATTTGAACCTTGGACCTCCTAATGTGATCTACATTGTAGTTACCCCAGAAAGACTAATGCTAGGTGTTCCATAGATTTTGACCCCATCCTGTTAATAACACTGTCGAGCTTTCCTGCTCCTCGTGATTGCCTAAAGATGCTAATTTGCAATACTGCATTGCTTTGCCCACAGAAATCATAGTTGAATGGATAATATATTCGAAAGAACTGTTAAGTAGAAGTCATACAAAGGATACAACCGACTAACGCACTCAATTCTCGCCCTAAAGACACACATATCTAAGTCCTGAGTTTGGCTTGTTACTTGCAGTATGTCCTTCAAACTGGAACTGGTCTCTCTACCGTTTGCATCAGTGGATTCATGGCGTTTGATTTACCACCACCACGCGGTCCTCTCTGGTACGTCAACTGTTTTAGCATCAAGTTGAATCTATGATATTTTTTCTTTTCCCCTCTCTTTACCTGAATGTCATTCAAGACATGTAAGAAAGAAGGACCAATGCATTATCTGTAAGCATTTTTAAACTACCTATACTGTTGTTACAACGGGGATGGGGCATACTCCTTCCATCCCATATAGAGTCATGCTTCGAGTTGTACCCTGTTCCTCGGAAACAGTTGTACTGAGATTTGATTTATGGATTTGTTTGTAGGATTCTTGGAGATGTGTTCATGGGGGTTTACCACACTGTATTTGATTATGGAAATCTCCAGCTGGGATTTGCAAAAGCTGCTTAAGGATTTGATGGAATTAATGTTGTTGCCACTTTGCTTGGTTTTCTTTGTTGGCTATGCATAAAATGTACTGTATTTGTATCTTGATGCCCCCTGTCTATATTTATGGCATATTTACAGCACTTTTGGATATAACCATATGGTTTATAAAGTGTGATATTTGTGATTTCATTTCATGCTTTTTTATTCCTGAATTTATTTATCATATTGGTGCTTTGTAAGATTGATGAAGAATTTGAATTTGGCAAGTTCTTGAGTTTGTTAAAACAAAAAATAAAGGATGATTAATAATTGAACTTTGAAGTACTCTTTACATTTACACATTTTACATAAAACAACAAATAGTTTGAGACAAGAATAGGATACGGTTACTTTATCAGTTGAATTAGTCTTGTTCTTACGGGATAGCTTCTCTCTCATTTGTAGATTAGTGGAATGGTGCCAGAATTTACTGGCATAGTGGTCAAAAATTATAGGATTGTTATTTACTTAGTTATTTATTTTTTCTAGTCTTTTTTTAGATAATAATATTTATCAAAATCATCTTGAAATATGAGATAGCGGGCACCCATTCACCTCTTGCCACGTAGGATTTTTTTTTTTTTTTTTTTTTTTTTACTTCCATCTTAACTAAACTACACGTTCTTCATTAATACTAATTAGAGAAATGTCACTGGCATCCCACCCAACTCAATCGACGGAACAATTGCTCTGCCCCTGACAAAAAAACTCCTCACCCTACGTAGACATCGAAAAATCTTGTGGCACTAACCCGCCGTTGACGTCGGAAAATAAAGCAGCAACTGCGCAGTCCACCTAGACAGCAATCGTCTCCGTCGGCGTTTAAACGAATTCCGCCCAGACAATAATTGTTCCGTCGGAAAAATTGAGCTTGAACGCACCGTCGATGTCGGAAAAGAAAGGCACAACTGCACAGGAGAAGAATGATACGGTGCAATTATTAACCTTGCTCCTGTAGTCACGGCTTTCTTTCCTGACGTCCATTGAAAAATTTCTAGTTCCCTCTTATTGTTAAAGTGAAGAAGTATAAATAAATAAAGAAATTGCACTTAAAAGTTAAAACATGAGAGTATACGAGTTAAAAGATGAAAATAGCCATAAAATATTGATAACTGAGTTTAAATTTTAATTCGTTTTTAAAGTTATCAAATGTTAAATACTGACATAAATCAAAAATTTTGTTTCTCTAAATAGTTTAATCAATTGAAAATTGACATCAATCTGGTAAAAAGTATCATAATAATCAAGTGATATTAAAAACAGTTCAATACCAACTAAGATATAAAAGACAGTCATGAACATCATACACTTTTGCAAAATTGATAAATTCATCCGCCAATTCGCTCAAAGATTGCAACAGATCTTTTGTGCACATTTCAATATAAATGTGTGGTTTTGCGATGAATGGAAGTTCAAAAGATTATTATTTTTAACATTTTTAATTAAGTTAATTAATTATCTATATTATTGGTATGCCTTCCAAATAGCATCCGACTTATATATCCTTCTCAACGGCATGGTAGGTGATGCCTAGACCATTATCCACAGGATCAACAATAATCTAAAGAGCCAATTAAAACCGGCCGTCATCTGCGCTGAGACCCGACGCCTCATGTTGACTCTTCCACTCACCTCGGTATAGGGGTGTAAATGAACCGAACTACTCGCAACAGTTCGGTCAAAATCGAGTTCGAGCCGGCTCGTTTAATAATCGAGCCGAGTTCGAGCCCAATTATAACTAGCTCAAGGGCTCATCGAGCCTGGCTCCATATATAATTTTATAATATATTTTTTAAAATATTTTTATATTTTTTTAGTATAAATTTAAAAAATTAATTCGAGTTCGAGCTCAAAACTTTGCTCTACTCCAAGCTCGAGCCTATTATAATTTGGGCGAGCATAACTCGAGCCCAAATATTTAGACTCGAGCTCGAGCCTGACTGATTTTTATCAAACCCAGCTCGATTAGACCTCATCTTGGGCTCAGGTCAACTCGTTTACAGCACTGTCTCAGTCACTTGGATCTGAAGATCTCAGAAATCACCTCGCTTATGGCCTAGCCGCATACGCCAAAGCCGATCAGCGTGACATTACCTTTTGGGAGAACACTCCCCTTGTATCCACACGGGTTATCCCAACCATTCACTTTTTGGTTGGATTTAGGGGTTTAAACGCACTCACACACTACATTCTCTCCAAACACAAAGGCTCAAAATGCAATGTTGACTGAAGATCCAACCTATGCAAATGATCCATACTTATCCAGAGTGAGTTGTGACTGTTACATACATATATATATATATATATATATATATATGGATCATTCTATATATATATATATATATCCTGGATACTCTTATGCTGCTTTTTCCTTCTATTTGTAATTTCTTCAATTTGCTCAGGGTTAGCATCAATAAAATCCACCCCTTCAGTTTCAAAAAAATTATTATTATTATTATGAGGCTTAATCACTATTTACCCACGTATTTTTAAAATTAACTGGTTGCTTTTCATAAATTTTTATCTTTTTATAAATTTTTATGATTTAACTGGTAAGAGAGGAAACAACCAGTTAATTTTAAAAATACGGGAGATGAGGGCAAATAGGAAAAAGCCAATAACATGGGTAAATAGTGATTAAGCCTAATTATTATTTATTAGAGTTTTAGTTTAATTATAAAAAAAAGAAAATAAGTTAAAGAAGGATCGCGAGCTCCTTCTCTTCTGGCGACTTCCAATTTGGAGGGAAAGCGACCAATTATCGTTAAGATTCATAACTAACTTAACTGTTGAGTTCTGAGAATCGAGAAGAAGGTCACCGGAAAAAGGAAATGCCTCTGGGGAAATATTATTGCGATTATTGCGACAAGGAATTTCAAGACACCGCCGTCGCTCGGAAGCGCCACCTTCTGGGGATTCACCACCAAAGGGCCAAAGCTCTCTGGTACGACTCCTTTCGCTGTTAGTTCCTTTCCTAAATCTATATGTTCCTTCTTTACTCCTACGAAATTTGTGGTGAATTTGAGTATATGAATTTTTCGAACTCAATTTCATTCCATCTGTAATTTTTGGTAATTTTTGTGCCTAAAGATGGTTCGAATGAGGGCCCTGATCCAATGAGCTTGGGGAAGGAAGGAATCTGCAATCGATTCGTCCGAACGGTAACGAAATTATTTTTTTCCCACAAATCTTTGATTTTGCCCTAACTTAATTGTTGGTTAATTTTTTTTATTTTTTATTATTTTTTTCAAAGGGCTCTTGCCGGTACGGGGACGTTTGTAAGTACTATCATCCCAAGCAAAATGCCCAGCAACCTACTGCTCAAATCCCGCCAGGTTTTTAATTTTTTTATATTTTCTTTTTATTTCAGCTTGAAGGTTGTGCTATTATTGTCTTAATCTTTGTTCAACATTTGTTTATTACTCCATCGGTTTCATTAGAAGATTTTGGTTTCTAATATTGTTTCTAATGGAACGGAGGGAGTACTACTTTTTTCTTGTTTTCGGGTGAATTTTTGCTTATCTGTATAGGGTGAATAACAGCTTTAATGAAGCTTCAATCATTCCAAATGAATTAATGGTAACTCTTAAGGGAAAAGATGGAATTCAATATTGAAAGAGCTGGGGAGGATAGTGTATGCTCATACTAAACATTAAGATTGTATGCGTCGTTGGTTTTCAACTTAAGAAGAGGCAATGCTGACATAGAGTTAAGCATAGGCTTTGTGGGATGTTTATAATGGTCTAATCTATGCATCTGTTTTGAATCAGTCGTCAAGAACATTGTGAAAGGAGTAGGCTTTCTTGGTGGATAGAATACGTGTGTCGTGGGACTCAGTGGCGTGCAAGCTTAACGGTTTACTAGGTTTTGCCTCATATTTATACCGAATTGCAACTTCTCATCAAACTGTATAATAAGTACTGTAAAAGACTAAACAGACAAACTTAGAAGCAAGCCCCCATTCGATATGCTTATTTCTTCATTTAGGAAGTTTTTCTTTGTGCTTCATTTATTTTACTGGTAATCAGAAGTGTGGGATTAATCTTTCTGGTGCCCTCTTCCTACTATATGTGCTTCGGGTTCCCTTTCTTATTTACCTTCTTATGGAGGGTTTCCATAGGAAAATTATGTGGATAGGGGTTTCTTGCTTTGGTGGTTGTCTATGACTATTTCTCATCAGCTACTGGTACAACATTTTACGCCATTTAATTGTTCGTTAAATAATCTCCATGGATAATGTTCAACTGGTATATATTTTGTGGAAGCAAATAATTTGAGTAACTTCTCTACTTGATCCCCTTGTTGCTTGAATGTACATGACAGAAACTTTCCTTTTTGGCATTTGATCATGTTACTGCTGTTACTATGACAGGTAACATGTTTGGTCAGAACATGGGAAGTTTGGGCAATCTACCTCCATCGCTGATGCCTCCACCGGAGACTGGATATCCTCCTCTACCCTTTATCGATTGGGGATAGGTCTGTACCTGCTTGTTTCTGCTTTTTTGCATCAGTATCACCGACATTTCTTCACATTTGTTAGATATGATTTTGTGTTTTTTGCGGTTTGAAGGGCTCAGGTTGCACATTTGTTGTTGGCACAACTTGGCTACTTTGAGTTGTAATTAGGATGGTTCGTTGTTGCTGTTGAGTTTATTCAAGGTTTTGAATGTGCTTTGGGCAGATGAGAATGTTAAGCTCAGGATACATGCTAACATTTAGTCACACCCAGTAGTCTGTAACCATCTCCCGTCCAACTTGTATGTGTTAAGCATGTCACGACTGTTAATCGTTTTTACACATATCTATTCGTTATGAAGTGGTTTTAAAATCATGTTTTTGAAGGAAAAAACAATTTAAATGTAGAAAATAAATTGACAATGTAAAAAAATTATATTGAAAATAATCAAAAATATATTATAATATATTAAATTTATTATAGAAACTAAAAAATAAAATCAATAAAAACGAATAGGGCATAATGTTGTGCCTACAAAGTAAGTTAGATTGGACAATGTGGAAGTTAGAAGTATTAGTGGAATGAGAGAGAAGAATATTCATGGGGTTAAGAAACAAATCCAATCTTACGTTTGTTTTCTTGACAAGTAGCATATATTTAAACAAGAAAGTTGACAAATGATATTAAAAAGAGCCCCTATTCTATATTCCAAAAAGTTTGCCATTTTTTTAAAAAACTCGGCAGTGTTACCTATATTAATTAGGTAGATGGCAAAGGCTCTGAGAACTGAAAATATGAAACACGAAATTAGAGAGTCTCATACAAAATTAATTTTACCTTTGAGTAGTCTTTTATTCGTCATAACTTTTGAAATGCGAACTCGTTTCTTAGCTTCAAATCAAAATGATTGATTTGACCTACGTAGACTCCAAACCTTAAAATACAAATGAATGGAAGATTTGTTTATATCCTCAATCCTACTCAACTACAACAAGTTTACCGCAAAAATAGGAACAAAAAGAAGACATCGTACGATTTAGAAAATTAATTAGCAAAGAGGACAACTCAACGTTGGAACTCAGTACTACAGTGCTATATGACTCAGTACTACATTCCATATTTTTTATTTTTTATTTTTAAAGAAGCAACTATGTTTTATATATATGTGACAAATGCCAAAACACTTTATTTAATTAAGACCACACCACCCAAAAAAGATTTGGTTAAACTAGACATAAACAAAAAATAAAATGTTGTTATAATCTTTTCTTTCCCTTTTCAAATGTACTTGATATCATACCACTATGTATCATTACGAAGGTAAGGGATTTTCTACGTGCCATGTTTTAGTAACTAAATTTGATATATATATATATATATGTATATATTTTTTCCAACACTTATGTTTTAATATAATCACGACACATTAGAGGTCAAACTTGAAATAACATATATTAGTATGAGGTATTTTATCCAATGCTAAACCTATAACTACGATACATCAAAAGTTAAACTCAATAAGAGATACAGCAGAGGCTAAACTCGATGTGTAATACTTTTCATAACTACGATACATCAGCAGATACACTCGATATGTTAGGGGCTAAATTCAATATGCGATACATCAGAAACTAAATTTGATACATGTGCTTTCATGACATAATTGCGATAACTCAGAAGCTAAAATCGATATGTGCATCACTGGACTGTCAAACACATCATATACAAGTTTTTGCGTTTATAATTTTGGTAGTAAAAGTATAAATGAATGTTGCAACACCCGCACCCTAACATTATATTTCATGGTTAAAATTTTTTTTTAGTGGTACAGAGAATCTGGACTCGATCCCGATGTGGAGAGAAATGCTAAGTTGTGTCCACCTTTAATTAATCAAAAAGTGATAAATATTCCCTCTTATTCTCTTGCACCCTTAATTATCTATCTATATATATGGCTTATTTCCGGGACAAGTTGAACTATAAGTTAATTATATTTTGCCTCTTAGAAAAGTATCTTTTTAAAAGGAAATAATATGAAACCAAACTCAGGAGAAATTATTCGATGTATTCGTTGCACCAAAATATACTTGAGAAGTAAGTGCTATTTTTTTTAATTTATAAAAGTGATAAACATGTAAGGAGCTCAAAAATAAAAATAAAATTTCTATTTCGCTATTGGTTGATTACACAAGTTTTAATGATGCAGCCGATGCATTTAATTATTTTTCCAAACTCAGAATCGTGATACCATACTAGAAAATTAGGGCATTCAACTTAGAACGATCGAAAGTGGACGAAAGGTCCCGAGATTTTATTATAAATTAATAGCTTTGAAGTGTTTGAGAAACTAATTTGGATAATCTAATATATGGTTAAATTATTTCACTGGTCCACAAATTTGGACTTTTGTCTCGTTTTGGTTTCTGAACTTAAAATTTGTTTCATTTTTGTTCCTTAACTTTAAAATTTGTTCCAAAATTGGTTTGAACTCAAATTCTGACAATATTGAACTATTTTTAACTAACATACGAGATTTGTACATATTAATAAAGACAACAAATAAAAAAAGTATATATATATATATATATATAAACTAAATCACTTTGTTCACCCTTTAATCTAACTTGAAACAACTAATATATTAGTCAAAAATAAATGAAATATTGTAAGAATTTGAGTTCGGGACCATTTTGGTACAATTTTTTAAGTTAAGAGACCAACATCAAATAATTTCAAATTAAGGGACCAAATGGAGATAACATCTCAAATTAAGGGACTAATGGAGTAATTTTACCTATATATATTTGATATTTGCAAAAATAAAGCGTTGCTAAATTGTTCCTCAAAGTGGTCGTGTTATCATTTGCTGCGATTGGAACCAATAATATCCAAATTAAAACTTTATTTTCTTACGTTTGGTTGAAAACTTGAAAATGTAACGTACACTTGCTTAAAGTGCCTAATTCAACTTATCAACTGTACCTTTGTAGGATGAAATTAGTTTAGAGAACTGAGATTTTGTTTTGACTTTCAAGTTATGATATGCATCTAACTAAGATTAACGCGGCACAAACTCAATAAGTTAAAATTTAAATATAGCTCGTCAACTCTTATATAAGTTAAATTATCATTCATTCTACAACAACACACGAGTAATTATCCTGTCCCAATAAAAAATTACATTTAGCGTAACACCTTAGATCAATAAAAAATAATTATACCGTTAAACTCTTCTATCGCATCAAACATAATTGAATATTATGTAAAGAACTAAGAAGTGTGTGCAAACAAAATAGCATGCTCCTCTATTGGTCTAGTCTCTAGAATTTGTACTGAACAGCCTTAACAATATCACTTTGAAATGATAGAGAAAGCAGTGGTCCAAAATCTAAAATACCAACTACAACTGTCAAAAGAGTGGTTCCAGAATTATTATGAGGTTGCGTTTGGTGTGCAGAAATAGGAATAGAGATGAAGCATCTCATGTCTCTAGGAATAAAAGAATTTTTCATAAAAAAAATTTTATATTGTCTTTTAAATAATATAATAATTTGAGTGATCAGATTCCTATACAAACCAAACATATGAATTTTAATATCAGAAAGCACTCGCCCATTTCAGACATTCCCTCGTTCTTATTCCCGCGCGCCAAATTCCCAATTGATTCTACATGCATCAAACCTTTGAATTTCCATTCCCAAATCAAGAAACTAGAGAATCCCATGTTGAAGTAGTCATCTCTAATTGGCAACATTTACAAATTACATAATTGCAACAACAAGAATATACATGCTTGTGAAGTGAAGGTCAATGCAAGTTATTTTACAAATTAAAGAAGTGGTTTAAAAAGCTGCTAAAAAGATCCACCCATAAAATGAAAAAAAAAAAAAAAAAAGTGAAAACCGTCTTTGGGACCAATGGAAGTGGAGGGAGGTGAGGCAAGCCATGGTGTGGATAACTTAGATTTTACTATCATTACTTTCTGATCATACACTAACTTAGGAGCACCACCACCCTTCTGACGTAGTGGAAACTTACCGTGAGAAAAATTTGCAGAAAATTAGAAAAGATTTCTAAAATACTGTTGAATCTCCTACGATGGCTAGTCAATTAAGCACTAAATTCCATAATTTTATTCAAACGAAACTCAAAAAATGCTTATTACAATAGATGGCACTCCCGTTATATAAAAAAAATGCGTCCAAAACTCAAAAATTTGAAAAATTTTCGAAAAAAGGCCACGTCATCCTGCCTGCCTCCCTTTTTTCATCCCTTCATGTTTCAGAGTCTGCACATTTTTGCAGACTCCACCACCACTACAATAGTACAATCAGCACCGGAAAAAAAACCATTCTTTCTTTCTCCAAATGGAATCGGTCGGTTTTGCCAAAGTGCCAACATTCCACATTAAAATATGATGTTCATTTGCCGACCCTGAAAAAGTTTACCACTTTCCCACCTCCACTAACAGTATCTACTACTCCCCCTCCCGTCCCATTTCAGAATTGTATCTCGTGACTAATAAACAATTATGCAGTTAAACTTTTGTAGTGAAACGGAGGGATCGAATTGAGTATAAATCTGCACCCATCCCACTTCAACTTCCATTCTCATTGGACATAGGTTTGAAAAACTGAGAGAGAAAAAACTCAAGTGATCATCATCATATCAAGTTGTGGTTTAGTGGGATAGCTTAGCTTGCTATAGCTTTAAGTGGTCACTCACAAACACAAACACACAACTTCTTCTTTGATCAATCCTCTTTAGACTTCCCTGAAACGTGGGTTCCTTCCCTCTGCCAAGCTACCTAGTGATAGTGACCAAAAAAAAAAAAAAGAAAAAAAAAATCCTTAAAGAGTTTGAGTTCCATAACATTGTGAGCATGCTTGATCCCAACAACCTAGTCAATACTCAATAGAGATAGGGACTTCTTCTGCATGCTGAAATCAAGAATCCCAGTTCATTTTGCTTACTCTTTCCTTCTTATTTTCTCTATATATCAATTATCAATCCTTCCTCTTAATTGAATTCCCCTGTTTCAGGACCAAAATCCCCTGTTTTTTTTCCTTCTTATGATGGCCTGTTTCAATCACGTTTTCCTGTTTTTTTTCTACATTTTCTTCGTTTCTTGTTCTTCTTCGGTTGTTGGTAGCAGGATTTTATCCCAAATTTCAATGGTGCCTTCTCCGGCGCCGCAAATGTCGAAAATCCCTCCCCTGCCTGAAATTTCAACGGTTCCTTTTCCGCCGCCAGGAATGTCGAAAACCCCTTCTCCTCCCCTGGCTCAAGTTTCAATGGTTCCTTCTCCGGCGCCACGAATGTCGAAAACCCCTTCTCCTCCCCTGGCTCAAGTTTCAATGGTTCCTTCTCCGGCGCCACGAATGTCGAAAATCCCTTCCCCTCCCCTGCCTGAAGTTTCAACGGTGCCTTCTCTGGCGCCACGAATGTCGAACATCCCTTCTCCTCCTCTGCCTCAAATTTCTTCCCCTGCCCCTTCCCCTGAGCCTGATTCTCCGCCGCGGCTTGGGAGCAGTAGTTCATTGGCGCCGCCAGCTGCGCCGGTTTTCAACGTTTTGTCTTACGGGGCGGTTGGGGATGGTGTCGCGGACGATACAGATGCCTTCGTCATGGCGTGGGAGGATGCTTGCCATTCTGACTCTGGGAGTGGGATTCTCTTCGTTCCCAATCACTATACTTTTATGATTCAATCCAACCTTTTTCCAGGGCCATGCAATGGAAGACTGGTTTTCCAGGTAAAATTAAACGAGAAAACTCAGCAACTAATGTGACATCATACGGTTAATTGGCAGTTTTGATTTTAAGTATCAAATAACTTCTTTTCACGTGACTATCACATCAGTTATCATCGTTTTCAAAAATTCGTAGTGTTTTGAACGTGAGAAATGATGAATTTATTCATGGGTTCTTGCTCGTTTTGAAGATTGAAGGAACTATAGTGCCGCCCGATGATCCGGATTCATGGCCGAAGAACAAGAGCAAGAAACAATGGCTAGTGTTTTACCGAATCAATGGAATGTTAATGCAGGGTGGTGGAATGATAGACGGGAGAGGTGAAAAGTGGTGGAATCTTCCTTGCAAACCACACAAAGTACGTAGTAATAATTCTCTATGCTTTCTCTTTTTGGCACATTCTTTCTTTCCCCTTTTGCCCTTTTTTGCCATTTTTAACCATCTATCTAGCTGACTAGTTTAAAATATTATTCCAAAATAGGGACAAAATGGAACCACTCTACCGGGTCCGTGCGACAGTCCAGTGGTACGTCTGTTTTTTATATTTTTATTTTTGTTTCACATTCATTCGAATATTGCGAATTCCGTGACTAATGTTGTTGCGGTGTTTCTCGTAGGCGTTTAGATTTTTCATGTCTAGCAATTTGACGGTGCAAGGGCTGAGAGTGAGAAACAGTCCTCAGTTTCACTTCCGGTTTGATAGCTGCCGTGACGTCCACATTTACTCACTCAATATAAAGTCTCCGTCCCTTAGTCCCAACACCGATGGCATTCATTTGGAGAACACAACTGATGTCAAAATACACGACTCAATTGTTTATAATGGTATGGTTTCTTTTACCGAGATCAGATCATGTGTATCGTTTTTAACGTTTTAAATTATTATTGTTGTGAAATATAAAAAGTGAGGCAGATGGCTCGGTCCTTTTCGACGTGCCCTTTTAACTAGTTTGGAAACCTATTGCACGCTCTGATGGTTTGGCTTTTTGCATAGGTGATGACTGTGTATCAATTGGTGCTGGTTGCCACAATGTAGACATAAAGAACATAACTTGTGGTCCCAGTCATGGAATCAGGTAGATATTAATATTTTATTATTCTTCTGTTTTTTTTTTAAGTACTAATTAATCATAGGCTAAAAAAAACACAAAGTTAGATTATCACTATCTCCTAAGCGTGCAATATTATGGCACCATTATACACACCTTTTCAACCACCAAAACTATGAGAAGTTAGAGATTCGATTCATATTTCTGTATCACTAGCTATTGATCACATATTTTGAAGTTCACTTTTAATTTCGATATTAGGGATGAAATTTGTGGTAGTGGTACAAAAATTTTCAAGAGTCAAAAAGTAGTAAAGATATTTTAAATGACAGACGTGTTTAAAACGTCTATTTTGACATACCCTGAATGAATATTTCCAAAACAAGAGCTCATTTTTGCTTGGGAAAATTTTCATTTTCTAAGGGGTCGATCTTTCCTTGAGATTACTTGTACCACAACTTTAAAATACAAGTTTTTTAAAGTAAAAAAAATAAGCGAATATGAAAACACCCGTATTTTAAAATTATGGTACATAATTCGTACATGATAAGCGACACATGTGATCTAAACCGATTCAAGTCATTCCCTCTCCTCTACCCCCCGTTCCTTAAAAGGGAAGAGAAAAATAAAATAAAATAACACCCATAATTCTCTCTCTCACTTTTTCCCTTTTTAACCACCATAATCTTCTCAGCATTGGCAGCCTGGGCAGTCGCAATTCAAAAGCATGCGTATCAAACATAACGGTAACGGATTCCGTCATCCGTCACTCCGACAACGGGGTCCGAATCAAAACCTGGCAAGGCGGGTTCGGGTCGGTATCCAAAATCACCTTCAACAACATAGTAATGGATACGGTTCGTAACCCGATTATCATCGACCAATACTATTGCGACACGAAGGCATGCAAGAACCAGTCGTCCGCCGTCTACGTATCCGACGTCGTTTACTCCAACATTAAGGGGACGTACGACGTGAGGAGCCCGCCTTTGCGTTTGGCCTGCAGCGACTCTGTGCCGTGCACGAACCTCACGCTTTCAGGCTTGGAGTTGTACCCGGCTCAGGGGGTTAAAATCGTGGACGCTTTCTGTTGGAAAGCGTATGGGTCCTTGAAGACGCTTACGATTCCGCCGGTGTTTTGCTTGTCGGAAGGATTTCCTGACGCTTTGCCTATAAATGATGGGCTTAATCAGTGCTGAGTTTTAGTTTTAATTAATTACTTATTAATTAGAGGAGGGATCCAGTGTGTGACGGTGTGTAACAATGACATAGGCATGCATGCATGCAGTTTTCTTTGTATTATGGAAATATAGTATTATACATCAAATTAAGGAATGGGGAAGTTTTTTTTTTCTTTTTTAATAATTTCTTGGGCGAATTACATTTATCTACACGAGGTTTGGTTAAATTACGAATTAGTCTATGTAGTTGTGAAAATTACCGATACCACATGAATTATTCAAAAGTTTTTAGTTTGAATTTATTTGTTTTTGACTAACAGGTGATATCGAGTCGACCCAAGATTTGGAATGTCAAACTCTGATAGCTTATTAAATAATCGAATTTAAAATTTTGTTCATATTCTCTTATTTATCACATAAATGAGCTCGAACTCAACCTTTATTGAGCCGATCGTGAACTTGTTGGTGAAAGTTTGTGTTCGTTCTTAATCATATCTAACAGATGTCGGTTTTATAATATGACCAAACTAAGGGGAGGGGATGTATTTGTGATTTTTAAAACTAAGTTATACCGCTGTCTAAATTGATGTCTTTATTTTCAAGACTTGTATAAACTAAAAAGAAAAAAAATGCTGGAAATAGGGGCTTCAAAAGTGTTACAGTGAAGAATAATCAAAAGTGGTAAACGATTATTTAATTATATATATGTTGTTCCAACTTGTACAAGTGATTTGCAAAACAATTAAACAAACAAAGAAAAACATAACAAATAATTCATTAGCGAAGCTAATGTGGAAGGGCTGAGGCGCGTAGTCAAGCCCTTCTGCAAAGAATTATCTTTGGTACAACAGAATTGTTGAAACTCGTCACCCCCAGAATACAACAGCCTAGCACACTCGCTGTGTCTTCCTAACAATCTACACAATCGCTAAAAAACTAAACCAATTCTTCTAATACCTTTTTGTTCCTTACCAAAGCAATATTTTAAGGGGTTGTAAATAACGTAAAAATAGTTGCTCTCCTCTTTTGCATACCCACACACATATACATTGGTTTAAAGATTAAAGATATTAAATTCTCTTAAATTCAAAAGTTCAAAACTTCAACACCAAACATGCTAAACGGAATGCAATTATTATGAAACGGATGACTCAAAATGGACAATTAAAAGAGATGAAAACGGATGCAAGTTTCAAATCATTAATAGAATAATATTAATTCGTACAACTGAATGTATTCATATAAATATATATTAAGGCTCACTATATGAATCAGTTTTTTTTTTCTTTTCCATACTATTAATAAATATTATTAATAGCCATCACCATTTACTTTTATAACCGACTAACGGAAATCATATTAACAAAATTGATTTCAAAACTTATCAAAAATAATATTTTATAAAAATGCTCTAACAATATATATATATATATGTATTTTATTTATAAATTTTTTACTATATCCCATATTTTATATCAGAAAGGTAAGTATAATAAGATAGTGATGCCGATTCAAACTTTCGGCTGAAGAGGACAAAATAAGCCCTAAAGGGTATTATTGCCAACTTATATATTGTACCCAATTTTTCATGAAAATTTGTTTATCAATTTCATATATATATATATATATATATATATAAATATATCATGCTTTCCAAATTAAATTTTGATAACTAGCAATTGTCAAGCCATATATAACCCAAATTACAATTGTGAAATGGATCAAAATTGCCCGTAGTAATGACACAAATTTGTTTATGACGGTCAAAGCACAATAAACCCCTAAAGTATCACATTTATGTTACGGAAATATATATATCAACATGATATATATTGGGTATTAAAGTTAATTTTTGATGTATTAAATTTAGTTGTTGATATACTGGGTTATGAACTTAGTCTTTGATGTATCATGTATCGAGGTTAATTAACCTTTGATGTATCGTGTATTGAGTTTAGACTATGATGTATCACGATTATGAGTGACCCTTTAATGTATCGTGTATCCAATTTAGTCTCTCATGTTTCAAGTATATTATGCATTGAGTTTAGCTTATGATTTATTATGTATTATCAATGAAAACACGCCTGCGGAATTTACTCTCTTATATATCGTGTCCAACGATTTGACTATCTGATATATAATTGGACCATCTAATTAATTACCAAAATAAAAATAAAGGAAAATCCATTGATGAAGGGAGGCGTATAGAATGGAGCTTGGGAAGTATGGTTGTGTTCAGAGAATTTGGACCAATTAATACACCATTTTGAGGACATGGATAAGGACTCTCCCGTGCATTATGTTGCTTCATTTCGGCTTGTCGTTTTGCCTTTTTGTTGTTTTCCAAATTTCCAAATGGAAATGGAGAAAAAAGGATCAAACAAATCGTGTAAATATATATACACCGTTAACTAACCAATATTCTTCTTGTTCTCAACTTTATTTTTACTTTCTTTTTTCATTTGATTAATTCATTTTAAACAGGTTTCGAGTAGTGGCGTAACCCTTGTATATTATACGCTCATTCTAAAATCAAGGTTCAAATCTCACTTGTAATATTCCTCTCTCATTTCTCCCTAGAATATATGTTTGGGGGGGGGAGGGTTTTAATTTCCCATAAAATAATTTCCTCAAAGACAATTCATATTTGTGTAATGATACGAGTAGAACATATCATAAGTAATTGAACAATATATGCTTAGATCCTTGAATGTTCGAGTACATTAAGGTAGTGGCATGCATGGTAGGCCAATATGGATTTGGGAATTATACATATTTTTAGAATAAAGTAAAAACCTTTTTCTTTACGCACAAAACAAACATACCCCGACATTCACAAGTCTAGGAAGAAATGATGATCATTCCATGTTCATTTATCTATGTACATGTGTATGTGTCTTTTGTTTTTTGGGTGTGAAATGTGGAAATTAATATATATATTTTTTTATTTTGGAGAAGATTCAAAATCTCATGACAAAATATTTTGAATCGGAGGATAATTTTTACTTTTCATGCACGTTTTGGCACCAAAATGGTATACCAATTGAGGCTTGTTTCGCTTAGGAATGATGCATTGCACAATTGGTCTTCTTCCTTACATTCCAAGAATTTTAATTTCTTTGACTAAAGCAAACAAATGCAAGTTATTACTCATTTCGTCCCTTATAGAGAGTTATGTTTTTTTTATTAAAAAAAAAAATTGGTAAACTTGTCTCAATGAAAGAGTCATGTTTCTGTTATTTTACTTTTCATAATCTTATTAATATAATAATTTGACTATATATTAATTCAGTAAAGGTATAAGTGAAAAAATTATTTCATTTATATATTGTATCTTAACAATTATAAAGAAATGTACATTTTGTTTTAAGTTGACTCTTTTAATGAAGCAAAAATAATAAGAGAGGATCTGGTCATTGGAAGCACATATGGACCGGCCCGATGCCCCTACTCGCCGATTAACAACACATCGCGGACAGGCCGACGAAATCTCATAAAAGAAGAGTTGAGAAATATTCAAAAAATATATATAATTCAATGGTTCACCTCCATAATTTAGAAATATTCGATGATCAAATCTCCAGAATCTTCACTACCTTCTTCACCAAACGACAACACGTAATGGTCTCTTCCCCAATTGTATTTTCCTCTCCCCGTACGACCCTCCTAGTAGTATAGGTAGTGTAAAAAATAAAATAAAATAAAATTTTTTTAAAAAAAAACTCAGAAAACGTGCAAAAAAAAAAAATAGCCATCCTTATAAGGTGCAAAATTGGTTGGGCATCATTTTGATTTTCATAATTTCATGTAAAGAGAAAGAAAAACAGTGAGTGGGAGGCCGGCGGCGGTAGGGCTTGAATTCAACTTTGAGAAAGAGTTTATTTTATTTTATTTCATTGAGAAAGAGTTCGAAGTAAATAAAGGCTGAGGAAGAATATATATATATATATATATATATATATATATAATGATTAGTTTGGATCACTCCAAATCAAAAAGGGTAATCAAAGGAAAGATTGAATTTTGAAGGCATGCTCACGAAAGAAAAATGGCGGTGCACGCACGGGGAATGTTTTCACTTTTTTTCATTGTTTTCCCTCGGTTTTATTAGAAGAGTCGAATTTGACAAATATACAATTTATTACCGATGTCAAGATACACATTTAAAATAGTTAATTTAACACAATTTATTCCATTCGCGTTTTTTACTTTTTAAGTGTGTGTTAATTATGAACCACACGTAGTTATATTAATAAGGGTATGAAGAGTAAAATTTTTGAAAGTGGACTCTCCCTACGTTTTACTAGCTTATTATGGATGTCAAGGTACAATAGCTAATTTGAAACTATTTATTCTATTTATATCTTTACTTTTTAAGTATGTGCTAAATGTGAACCACACATGATATTTTTTAGTAAGGGTAAGAGAGTAAAATTTTTGAAAACGAATTCTTCTATTAAAACAAAAAATATTTTTCAAAATAAAATTTTCTAATGGAACAGAGACACAGTATTAGTTTTCCAGTTCAAGCCCAAACCATCACCATCCGCATTCCCACACTAACTCCATCTTTCAATTTCTTCACATACAAAGAAAGATTCTCGTCTCCACATTCATGGAAAAGCATAATTCCAACTTTCTTTTCCTCTTTGTAGTTGCCAATTCAGTTTCTCTATCGTACACATACTACTCCTTCCCGTCCCATTCAAAAAGTTTATTTCATAATGAAACAAAGGGAGTATATGATAAGGAAATCCAAGGCTAAAACAACACAAAATATGAGTCAGAATCCACGAGGTCAACCAAAAGCTCCAATAACCTGAATGAGAAGGAAATGAAGATTACAAGAGTTACCCTACTCACCATCAAAGTGGAAATGGTGAATACTAATCATCCCAACTAAGGAAATGATAGAAATGGTATTTCCAAGTTGTGGAAATGGTGGAAATGGTATTTACAAGTTAAAGAAATGGTGGAAATGGTAACTACTAGTCTTTCCAGTGAAGAAAGGGAGATTTCATAAAGTTTGAAGAATTTTAGAAGTGAAATATTTTTTGACCTTCTGAAATGATTCCGAAAGCTTCTACATCTACATTATCATGCTACATCAATTGGGCCGAATCCATCAAGTCCACTCCATGAACCCACATTCGGCCAAGCCTAAGCCCAAGGAGAAGTAATTCGCAATTAGGGTTAGGGTTAGGAGGAGAATTAAGGTTTTATGCATGTTACCTAATTCTCTTCATAGTTTCCTCTTTTCTTTTCTCCTTTATTTTTCGGTTTTCCCTTTTCTTTAAAAGTAAAATCTAAATTTTTCCTTCCTTTTTCTTGTGAGAATTTCGTGCATTGCTTACTTTAAAGCAGCCAAAATTCTTCCTTTCTTTTCTTTTACTTTTTCAGCAAGTAAGTTCCTTTTTCTTGCTGATTTTTGTGAGTTACTTAGGGCCTGTTCTTTAGGGTGTTCTGAGAACTGGGTTTGAGTTTTAGGCAGAGACCAAATTGGTTGAGACCCAAAACAAAGAAACGTCGTTCTCAACCCGAAACCATAACACATATTCCACCACCACCCGGTCCGCCCCTCTGCCACCTCACCGCCACCGCCGCCACCATCTCACCGCCACCACAGCTGGCCTAAACCCTAAACCCCCAAAATCCAATTCTTCTTCTTCTTGTTCAGTTTTTTCTGTTTCAAGCAAAAAAAATTGTGATTGAAATTCCAGTATTGGATGAACTGAACAAATGTTGGTCGAGGTTGAAATTACCCACTTGGGCTTCCAGGACCAGCCGACCAAGACTCCAACGAGAACGGCAATCCAAAGAGGGGCAACAAACATCATGAGCTCGGTCATGACATCCTCGATGGAGGGCCTCCGAAAAATCTGCAGCAAAGCCGAAACCAAAACCATAGCATCCAATTCGAAAAAGAAACCCTCGATTCAATCGTAGAAAGGCAGAGCCCTAAAGCAGAGCGATGGGTCGAGGGTTAGGAGGAAAAAGAAAAGGGATAATAGAGATGAATAAGGGGCTGGGGGGTTAAAGAATGAACAGATTGAGAGGAATCAATAGTGTCTGGAGAGGGGAGAGAGAAAGGAGAAGAAGAAGTTCGTGACTGGAGGAGGAAGAAGAAATTGCTGATGAAGAAAAGGAAGAAGAAGAAGAAGAAGAGGAGGATGGTGGCGGTTGCGCGCGGAGGCGACCGGCGGAGGAGGGCGGCGGCGGCAGTGGGAACGGGTTTGAGAATGGGTTTGAGATCTAAAAGAAGAACATGGGGTTGGGTTCGGTTTTTGGGTTGAGACCCAAAAATGGGCAAAACTGTTCTTAGAACAAAAGTAAAGAACAGGCCCTTAATCTCTTGATTAAGTTCTAATTTTGTGTTTTTTTTCCTTATTTTTCCTTGTAAATTTCGTGCTCCCTATCACTATAAATAGGGGTGCTGCACTTCATTATTTTTCAGTGATTAATTGAATGAAAGTTTATATTTTATTATTCACTCTTTTTTATTTTGGCTTAAGTAATTTGCATGCTTGTTAATTGCTAAAGTACAAGAACTATAGGCTAATTAGATAATTGCTCTATCTAATTGCATGCTTTGTTTCGCCTCTATTATTCTCCACTTGGTTCGAATTGCACGTTTAATTTAACTTGTTAAATTAGTAGTCTGCCGAATCCAAGGGTAAGGATCCTAGAGTTTTGAGAGCTAGGTCTTGCATACAGACTTTCCTTGGCAATTTTCCGCATTGAGTTCTTGTTTTCACAAGTTGGAATCAAGGGTTTACATCAGTATAAATTGTATGTAAACTCTTAGTTGATTTATGTAATGTTTGAGTTACTTGTTGAGGATTTTAAAACTAAGGCAAACGATGGAATTTTCTGTCTAACCGCCACGTGTTTTTATTGTTAAACTTGATACGCAATATATCAACTACATTCAATACATCAGAGGCTCATTAAACTCAATACATGAAATTAGCTTTGATGTATCAAAGTTTTACCTTACACGTATATATAAGAAAAATAAAAAGCTTTACCGTAGAAAAATGATACACTTTTAAACATAGAAGTGGTAAGCTTTGAAAATACATATGCTTTGTTTGGACTAGTATTTCAAAAAAAATATTTATAAAAGTGTTTTCCAAAAATAATTTATAAAATATGTTTTTAAAGTTTTTTTAAAGAAATATGTGTTTGGAAAAATATTTTATAGAGTCAAAAATAATTTAAAAGATATTTGGACTAGTATTTTATAAAAATATTTTTAAATATGTTTAACACATGTAATTATATAAAAATTATATTAACGTTATATAAACTCTTTTTTTCTTTTGGGTGCGGTTGGGGATGGGAGCGGGCCAAGAGGGTGGGTCCGGGTGGAGTCGAGGGCAGGTTGGGGTGAGGTCGGGCCGGGTCGAGGGCGGGGTTAGGTCGAGGGCGTGGTCTAGTCAAGTCAAGGTAGGGGTGGGCCGAGGTCAAGACGCATTGAGTTGAAAGTTAGTAGGTATAGATGGTAGCTATATTTTGAGAAAAATAAGGAAAAACATATACGGACAAAAAAATTTTGAATCTATAAAATTTTTTTGAAACTTTATAAAACATGTTTCATTTGCGTTCAAAAACTATATTTGAAGTACACTTTTTTTGAAAAATATGTTTAAAAAATTTAATACTCCGTAGTTTTTTTTGTCCAGACACTGCTTTTAAGTCACAAAATATTTTTAAAATACTTGTCCAAACAAAACATTACTTCCTTTGTTTCGTTATTGTAACTATTCTAATTATTTTCAAAATATTTGTCCTCTATAAGTTGATACTTTATTTTCATATTTTTCCTTACCAATGAAGCATTTAATTTATCTACATTAATTACTGTGCAAGACGATTATAAAATGCTTTACTAGAATAAGAATTTACATAAATTCTTAATAATATTAATAAATGATTTAGTAATCATATTCAAACCCTTAATAAGTGTATAGAAAATTATAATAATAAATATTTTCAAGAAAAAAAAAAGTCATATATTTCCTTTTAGGTATGGCAATGAGAGTTATCGTTTAATGAGATTAAACCCACTTATATTTTAATTATGTGAGATTTAATGAGATGAAGCCCACTTATATTTTATTCAAAATTTGAGATTTAACTAGACCTGTTTATGAATCACAAAATATAATTTTTAAGTAAACTATTCTAATAGAACGGTCATTTTAAGTACCAAATCTGTTAAACCACTTTCGGTGTTTTATTTGTTGGAATCTCGCGTGAAAAGTGCAGCAGAATATCCTTAACATTCCAGTACTTATCTGTGAGAGTTCTTAGAAAAACTAAGAAATTCTGCCCTTAAAACCAAGGGATGGTTGTTTCGGAAAGAGTTAATCCACTAACAATCAAACATTTATTTCCGTGAGATCAGTTATATAGATCATATCTCGCCATCGTGTATAGTCGAGGCACGATAATCAAAGATAATACAGTAATCACTCTACTTGAGATGAGGACACAGACAGGAAAATCACATGTGAAATGTCATTTGAGTTCTGCTGAAAATGTAGCTCAAAGCGCACACCCTAATGTAGCTGTATAATGAACTGAACCACAAAACAAACAGTAAAAAATTCCCAACAATGCAGTTTCCATTGGTTTATAAACAGATGATGGAAAAGGAAGAGTTTCGTTCTACTCCCTCTGCTCCATTGGAAGAGTCCAGGGAAACAACTGTTTATGAGTTAGAAAATACAACTCCAAAGCAGACGCAACATCTTTTTACAACAACAACAGCCATTCTTTCAACATTCAGAACCCTTAAGGGAAAATATAAATATGATACAACAAACGCGAAGCATGTATAGAAATATCAGCAAAAATTGCATTTTGCATTCACATACAATAAATCGTTTATTAAAGTAGGGCTTACACACCAGGATCCACCTTCACGTACACGAACACAACAGGGAGAAACAAATATGCTCTCAAGCTGGGAGTGGGAAAAAAAATAGCAAATATGACTAACATAAAGAGGCAAGTACCTCCAGCAAGGAAGCAGCAAATTGCATTTGTGTCTCCTCGTCTATAGTAAAGAAGAGGGGCACATGTACAAATAGCGATTTGATTCCATTCTGCTCTGCAAAGCGCAGGGAATGGTAGTACACGTAATTGCAGACAAACCGGCCGGCATCATCAGAGGTCATCACTTCATAACCCATCTTAGCCAATGCCTTAGTGATCTCCTCAACAGGAAGAGGTGTCTGGACAAAGGACAAAGAATAATTGTTGAATATATATATGATATCAATTCCAAACAGAGAAATCATCGATGCTCCAACACAGTTCCAAATTAAGGCCCGACACAGTTCTAAATTTCTAATGGCAACTGCACTCCAAAGACTTGAGATTATGTACAATTCTGAAGTAATGTGGTGTTTAAGAATGCATCTCAGATACATATAGCAGTAATTTAATAAGAATAGTATCTTTCATTCTTCAATGACCATAAAGAATGTACTCATTTAATTAGTCCATTCTATGCCTGTGCAATTTTCACACAGATATACACTCGGTCCCTTTTATGAGAAGTTAATTTAGTACATTCTGATAGATTAGTGATAGTCAGATATAGGGCACAATATGATGAACTGTGGACGATTTGCCAGAGCAGTGCGCCTATTTGGAACAATGAAAGAAGGTTGACAAGGTGACAACAAATTCTTCAAGATAAATTCACGTCACTGTCCTTTATGCATTTATACATATATTCTTCTGGTCATATCACTTCTCGGTTCTCATCTCCATTCACAAATGAACAGAAGGATTTCAAAAAATAATACAGGGTACTTAATCTGCCCGTTATAGACTGTTCTGCAGGGTGTTTACAATCGGATTTACAAACCTAACTCTCGGGAAAAACACACAGCCTTTTTAGCATGAATGAACTCAGCAAGCATACTCAGCACTATAGAGCTGTTATGGCAAACTAATGCTGTAAATTTCAGATGATGAAGGCTGGATAAAACTAAAGTAGAAACGCTTTCTGGTTTACCAAAATCATTAAATTTTGGCAAGCTATAAGTCTTTCCATGTAACATACTCTGTATTATACTTATAAGTTCGTTTCTATACCAATCATAATCTCAAACAGGGGAAAAAATTGTCTTTTGAGCCCAAGCAAAGATAGAGGATTTCAAAGTCACCCCTATTCACTGTCAACCACATACTCCAATTGAGTGCGGAAAGCTCTTTATTTATCAAAAAAATCGAAACAAACTCATGAAAAGAAACTGAACATGACAAATATCAAGTAGAAGAAAGAGAAGATTATTTTTGTATTATGTTTCTGTAGCAATCTTGAAAAGCAACGAGAGCATTATTACAAATTCAAAAGTTTAATACCTTTGATATGGTTACAGACTACTCATAGATAAGGTATCTTTCTACTTAAATGGAAGAGAGGTGACAAGAGGGCCTGGTAAACCACCATAAAGCCACAATGTGAAGAGATTAGTAAAACTTGACATGATCCTAATTTTCCGAATCACACAAGTACCCAGAACTGTCCCCTTCCAACACAAGTACCCAAACTGTCCCCTTCCAACCCTTGAAAGTGAATGTTAAGAAGCAACGTAGGCTATATTGGAAATCATTCTGCCAAATGTGAAATGACTCCTGTGTAACTGTGTGGCTAATACAACTGTAGTATTTCTTCATTTTCAGAAAATAGTACACAACTAGCTGTACATTCTAGATTTAAAAATACAGAGAGGAAGTTGGGTGAAATAAGAGATGAATGAGATTATGTATCTCCTAAAAAATGACAGGCTAACTGATAAATTTATAAACTAACACCTTTCTCTCAAAGTTTTGACACTACCATATCTAATCGATTTTGTTAGCATGGCTGCAGTCAACATTGAACCATAAGAATTCTGAAGAAACAACCAAAAACTTTTCAGCGGAGACAAAAAAGCAAAAGAAAAATGGCAACAACTTTACCTCTCGTGTTTTCGAGATCCCACCATCTGCTGGGATAATGGGGACTTTCTGCAACCCAAAAAACACACGTAATACATGGTTAAAGTCAGAATTTGAGACAGAGATAAAAATCTTAACAAAAATGGAACTATAGTAAAACCTGTGGCTTCCATCCCATCTCATCAGGACACCGAAATGTAGCTTCATTGACTGCTTGGCTCTCTATGGCAAACCTCGTTGCTCCACTATTAACTCCAAAATGTACCTGAGCATTCAGAATCAAGGAAGGCAAGAAAGTTAACAGAAAAACAACCAGCTTAAACCAAATAAGAAATCAATGGGATTATGACGATTACCATTGGCCATTCTGATTATCTGTCAAATAGTTCATATGATGATCCATGCATTACTGATCAACCGATGTTCACTAAGCAAAGTTCATGACCATCAATTTTTCTTTCCAAGGAATTTAGAAGATCCCATTATTAATAAGTGCGTTGTAACAGATTGAGTACCAAAGGGATATAAAAGCAGGGAAGGGATTACCATTGTTTCAACTAGCAAATGCATATTCTCATTTAGTTTTGTCATTCTCCATCAAACAAACTAACACACACATAACAACTATAGGTGCTAGAGAACTCAATTTAGATAGCAACCTGCAAGATGGCGGCATATTATGCCCTTTGGAACTCTAGAGTTTGTATCAATCACATTTCTGAATCATAGGCATTTTTGGACTCTCAGCTTAACCACTTGTACACCCATCCAAACGAACCATGTACAAATAAAAAGGAGGACAATCATCTGGTATATCTGACCAACCAATTAGCATTTCAAGAAAAAAGTTTGATAACCAAGAAAGGTAATAATTAATTCCATGTTGACCTTGCCAAGTAATAAATTTTCAAACTTGTGAATCATTTATAACCCACTCCAAAAATGAATTAATTCAATAAAAAGAGGAATTGATGACTAGCAACCAATATCTGTTAAATGGAACAGTGTGTGAGCAATTAATCGATTATTAGCTGCATCCGGTTCAAGGTATAGCAGTAAAGGTAGCTGAACAATAAAGGAACACGAGCAACTTACCCAAACAACTCTACCAGGATTTGATGACTGATTGTCATCCCGGCTTAGACTCAACTGCAATGTCTGATATAAAGGAGCTACAGCTCCTTGTCCTGCAGTCTCCAGAACATTGCAACTGCCAAGGATCACCCCTTTGGGCAGACCCCTTTTCTTCACATAATCTCTTAGATTGCCAACAATTGTCTCAGTTGGATTTTCCGCAACTCCGTGAAATTTCTTAAAACCAGTAACATGGATGGTCACAGCTGGAGGCCCTTCAGACCCCATCGATCAACAACTCTTTTTGAAGCTAAAAATCGCTCCCCCCCCAAGTATCAAAATTTTCAAACAGCAATCTATGGGGATAGAATTCCTGAGTAACATATGAAGAAAAGCAAAAAATCATTAATCTTTCCCACACATTCTGTAACAAAACAAAATGGGAACACGAACAGTCCACTAAAACTATAAATAAATAAAAAAAATGCCTCGATGATGAAAGAGAGAGAACCACCGAGTGTGAACTACATTTCAATGGACAAAAAATTCAGTCACGCATTTACACAAATGATTAAACTACAAAAGGAAATACAATAAGAAAATCAGAAAAGTACTGTGAATCAGTCCATACTGCACGAAAATCAAGATATGCGGATAGGATCACATATTAAAACACCAAAAAGCCCATTAAGGTTGCGATGAAAAATTAGAAAGAATATAAAAACCCACCTCGCCAAACCATAACAAGATCGACTAAAACTCGAATCATCATTCAAAATCTACCATTCCCACATCAAGAAACCTTAAACCCCGATAGTCAGAACCAGTTCAAACCCACACAAGAAGCCGTAGCTCATCACTGAACGATCCAAATTCCAAAAGAACAAAAACCCATGTGAAATTCAACTCAAACACAGAAGATAACACAAGTAATCATCAAACATGAGGCGGATCATAAACAAAAACAAAGACAAAACCCCAGAAAAAAGAGAGAGGGTTGGGAAGCTGAAAGTACGCAGCAATCAAGAAAAAGCAAAACCATCAAAGATGGGGACTTTAATTATGCTCCTCACCTGAAAGCTCGAAGGAAGCCCAAAGAGAAAAAAATGACTCAACCACCAGTCTTATCTAATAATGGCGGAAGACTAAAACTTATTGATTTCTGATTTCTCTCTTATTGATAATTAGACTATATATAAAAAAGAACGTGGTAGTGGTAGGTCGTTTTCAGCAGAGACAATTGTACATGGAATGAATACTATTATATCCCTACGTAATTAGTGCGATGAAGTTTACAATGTTTTATTGTTTAACTTTAATTTTATCCTTAAAATTAACAAATTGGAACGCATTAAACCTCCGTATAAATTAGTGTTTCTTCACATGTCTGCTTTGCGGTGGAATTTTTTTTTCTTTCTCTTTTTTCTTTCTCCTTCTTAAAGGTCTCCTAACTTAAAATAATTATTAATACAACGTTATTGACTAATGAATAAATACGAAGCTATCATTCCTCTAATATATTATATCAAAATCTGTTCAATTTAGTGAAACAGCGTAATATTACAGTAAAATTTGCTGTTTCACTAAATACTTTTAAGTGCAACGAGTGTAATTTTAAAGTAAAATTACGTCATTTTACTAAATTGAACAATTTTGACGTACTATATTTATATTGGATAGATGATCCATTCTCTACTTTGCACAAAATTACTTTGTCCTCTTTATTTTTGTAATTAAAACGAATAAGGTGTGTTTGACGTGCGATAATAACAGTTGCGGAAGATTTTTTTTTTTTTTTTAAACGTGCGGAAGATACTTGAGACCTACAGATGCATGGCCCCTCCAATTTTTATTTATTTTTTCTTAACTACATAGGCATATTCGGTAAAAAAATAAAATATATTACAAAAAAATATATTAACATTTAGTCATCAACTTTATAATTTATTGTTATTGGCCTCTTCAATAGTAATAGTAGTTGTCAAGTTCCAACACTTATATGATACAGTATAAATAAATAAAACATGTTAAAATAACAATGTAACACAGATGACCATTCTCACTACTTCATGGTATTTACTAAACATTTTTTAAAAAATAATTTTTTAAAAAAATGACTATTTTAAAAATTATGTATGATTTCATTTTCATTTTCATTTTCATTTTCATTTTTATTTTCATTCTCGTGCAAACCGCATGCATATATATTTCCTTTTTTTTCCCCACACGCCTTTGTTTACATATATTGCAATTTTAGAATAACATAATAATATGAAAATAATACGATTCTCATGATTATTGTTTGAATTTTTCTGCCTTTAATGATAAAGAAGGTTAATAAATTATTTCTACTGTTTTCAATAAATTTACTCCATATGTTATACCTTTTGTTACCTTATTTCTCTCCATTATATAATTATATGTAACTTAAATTTAAAAAAAAATAGTATAAATAAAATAATACGCTATATATCTAAATAAAAAGAGTACATAATTAAGTTTATGTTCTATTAAAATTAAGGGATACATATGTTAAAAAAAACATGCAATTCTGAAAGGAATTAAACTTTTAAAATAAACAAATAAATACAAAACATGCAACTATGAAATGAATTAAACTTTTTTTTAAAAAATTGAAGGACAAAGAGGAATGTGAACATGAGTTAGCATATAGAGTGCATTTGGGGCGCAAAATTTTGAATGGACATTTGATTTCTATGATTAAAAATTATATGTTTGGTACATGCGAAAATCTAATAATTTAAACTATTGTATCATCTAAAATGCAATCTAATATTCTTTTAATGAAAGATTTATCCATTTTTTAAATATGAAATGTCCCTCATTCTCATTCTCGCTCGTCAAATGCACTCATGTAGCTTTTGTTTTGTTCATGCATTTTTTTAAGGCTGATAGTGCATAATCATGTTAACTTTTAATTATAATTATGTAGTAAGAATCTAGTTAGTAGCTTCACATTTATTTAATGTACAAATGAGTTGGAAAACAGACTGATAAATAATTCCACCTTTCTAGATCAACTAAATGTTAGTTGAACCTAATATATTAGACATTCTGTAGTTTTTATGTCTTTGGTTCCTGTTGAGAATTTTAAAAGAATTCTCTACGAGTGTGTTTGGCGTACATGAATGAAAACAAAGATGGTGATCACATATCATATTTGAAAATGGATAAATCCATAATTAAAGTTCTCATTTAGATCATAGAAGAGTTTAAATAATCATATTCCTAGACGAACCAAACAATATTGGAATTTTAATCTCAAGAGTCACTTGTTTATTCCCTTTATTTTCATTTTTTCGCGCCAAACACACTACGTTTCATACTCCTTGCGTTTCACAATAAATATCATTTTAGAAAATTTTATTTAATTCAAAAGTGTCACTTTACATATATTGAAATTTTCTTTTCAATTTTATATTCTCTTATTAATCATTTAACTAAACCACGTCATTAATTATATTGTCTCTCTTATCAAATTCCCTTATAGATTAATTCAAAATTATATAGTCATTTTTAAATATTTCTTATCAATGATGTATGTGTCCAAAATGACGCTTATTATGAAAACACATGAAGTACTAAATTCATGGTCGGCAGTTGGAGCCGTAATTGACCCATCTAGGGGCAATTACAGGTTCGGTTCCAAAATCACCAATCCAGTTCCGATTAGAACCGAAACCGTGACCGTGACATCATTGCCATACTAAGATTGTTACTTATGCAATTTTGTGGATTCTTTTTATATTCGAAAAATACGTATAGTTTTTTATTTTTTATACGAATATTTCACTACTATATTAAGTATTTAATTATATTTGATTTTATATTAATCAAACTAAAACTCTAATCATTGTGGTGTAGGCGTACATAAACGACGAACTTCTTCCCGTATAATATCCTTCTCCTTTTAGATTCTTCTATGTAGTAATTATGCAACTGTGTAACTGATTTTTAAAATATTATTTCCTGTATTCAACTAGAAGAATGAAACGGTAAATAGTGATATAAAGTTGACTCTTCTAATAGAACGGATAGAGTAATAAAGTATTATAAATATGGTACATTATCAACTTCCTATCACAGGTGTCGTCAGAGGCGGAGCCAAAAGGGGGTGGGATGGTCCTCGGACCCCTCCGACCCTCTCTTGCACCCTTATTATTAGTGTATATTTTTCTATTAATTTTTTTTTGCAATGTACTTAATTGTCAAAAGAAAAATTATATGTACATTGGACCCCTCCAAAATTTTTAAACGTAGTTTATGGATTCGCCATTGGGTGTCTTTGTCTGCAACTATTGATTAATAATGTTATGTTAATAAATACCCGGTTCCATTCAATGTACAATTTTTTTATGAGATTCAAGATACAACTTATAAAATAAGTTATTTGTCACTATGTTTTTCACTAAAGTAGAACTTTCCAAAGGGGTATTAATTGTGATCCAACCATAATTTTATTAGTAAGATATGCGAGTGTAAATAAATTAAAACTTTTTCAATATCGATACTTAAAATACATTTCAAAACTTGACTTTTCTAATAGAATAGAAAGAGTATTTCATAAAGATTTAATTAAATAAACGATACTTATAACATCAAATTTTTAGACACTTTTCATAACTAGCGATATGCTTTGCACTCAGTGGTTTGTAATATGATATTAATAAAGAAATAATACTTAACTCAATTAATTTATCATAGTTATATTTTTATGAAATAATTATTAGTATTGCATTATTGACTAGTGAATACATGTCACACTACTTGTTATAAAAATGTTTTGATTATATAATTACTCTTTTGAACGAGGTTTTTATTATTTTTGTTTATATTTTGGTATTATTTTTTGTTTCTGACGTCAATCTAAACTAATATTCCGTATAATTATTTTTTCTTATTTTGAGTATAACATTTTGCCATATTCAGTTTTTACATTTTTAATGCAATTTCACATTCAGAACATGACTTAAACGAAACATGAAAGACAAAATTTAAGGAACAATTCATAAAAATAAAAATTCGTCAAAACCAGCCAAAAATAGTAAAACCTCGGTTTCTGGGGTTTTTCTGACGAGTCGTTCCTCTGTAGTATCGAACACTGATCAGCCGATGAATTGAAGAAAGTGAAGTTCAAGGATTCAATCGAGAGCTCAAGCATGTCAATCAATTCTCTGACATCGCAACGTGTATCGTTGCACAATTCGGAAACTTCCGGTTGCCGGCAAAGTCATCGGAGTATTGGTGCTTCTACCGCCACGGTCTTTCGTGGTTCTTCATTCACAGTTGAGTTGTCAAATTTTTTTTTTTTTTTCCCTTATCATTCTAGAGAACTCGAGGTCTTCTAAATTAATGAAGATTGGGTTTATTTATTTTTTCTTAGTTTTGTTTTGATTGATCAGTGAGCTTGATTTGTTAGCTAAGTGGCGCAGTTAACTGTTTGATAAATTTTCTCTGTGAAGAGTTTGCACTTTGTTACAAATGCGGTATTAGGTTATGGATCGCTATTATGATTTTCGAGGATAGAAAAACTTTAAGTTTGGGGGTTCATCAGTAACTGATAAAGGGATGAATTGCTTGTCATTTTTGGGCCATTTTTGGCATATGATGTTTTGCATTAAGATTTCCGTTTGTTGTTGAGATAAAGAGAAGCAGTACTGGATTTCGTCGGGTTGACCCCGGTGAAATGGTCCGGAATACAGTATTCAAGATGCTGTTATTCAAATATTTGAATTTCCATGAACCTTTTATGCAAGAAACTAAATCCAATTTTCATAACTATCATGCAGGCTAGAGGAAATAGTATACTTGTCGAAGCGTGCAGCCATCTGGTGGCCTCTAGAAAAGCTAAAAGGTTCTGTGGTAAGTTTCGTCCCTTGGAGTGTTGGATGGTTGATATCTTGAATGGTTGCCTCTTGGATTGTGAACTGAATTATTGTGATTGAAACTTTACAGTTGCTATGCAAAGATAAGGCTAGAAACCATTCAGATACTTATTCAGTGCCGATAGGGTGAGACTTTGGAATGCTAGAATTTTTATAAATTGTAATGCTAGAATTTCAGAGGCAGGGGAAGGACAATTACAATTGAGCAAAAAATTTTGTTGCATGCTCTATTAGAAACTGGAAATCATAACTTTTTACTTGGACATCATCCATAAAGATATCCAAATATAGTTGATGCTAAGGTTTCTATTACTTCTAGTAATTAGTTTTCTACTGATATCATAGGCTTAGTTTTTGTTTAAGAAATGACTGGTTAATTTCTTCTTCAACTATGTATAGAAGTTGTTATCCTGATGAATGTAGAACTTATAATGACTAATTGGTGAAGCATACAGATTCTGCTGGTGGGATGGGTGTTACAAGTATATTTTCGGAAGGAATATCAATATCAAATTTATTACCCACTACCAAGTCTGGATTAGCTGCTTCATCAAGACCTTCATCTTTTGTTGACATGAGACCGAAAGCAAGTTTAAAAGAGCAAGGTAGTTCTGCATCAAGTTTACATTTGGATACCTCCTCAAAGATTTTAAATACTATGACGTCGCCTGTGCCTTCGCTACATAACTCTGCTTCTAAGGGTGGTCATCCACCATCTCTTAGCATCGCTGTAATTGGTGCTACGGTGAGCTGGCTAGGAGAAAAATCTTTCCAGCCTTGTTTGCTCTTTACTACAGCGGTTTCCTTCCAGCGGTACGTGCTTTCCTTTTCCTTCATTTTCTAATTTCTCTGGCTTGTTCTTCACTTAATCATCAAGTTTAATTTAGCATTCTTTGAGGTCGAGGGCATTTGATTTTCATTTTATCTTATGACTATGAATTGTCATTTTCTTAATCTAATTCCCATTGTTCCTAATTTGATTGTACAAAAAACAGAGAGAAACAGATAATAAAATTAAAAAAAAAAGAAGAAAAAAATCCCTTTTTCCCCCTTCCCCATCTGGTTTTGTTTCTTCAGTTCCTGTTCCTCCCCCCCCCCCCCCCCCCCCCTCCCCTCCCCCCCCTCGCTTCTATTCTTCCATGTAATGGGGTGAACATGGAGAAAGTTTGCTTACTGATGTCATTTTGTATGTTATCATGTTTTATTCGTATCATAGAGTGAACTGCACCTGTCAGACAGAATATATCAGTTTAAAATTTTAACATCTGAGGGTTTTTCTGAGTAGTGAGAAAGGGAAAGAGTCCTCAGCCTTTTGATAACTAAATATCTTTGATTTAATGTTGTGGCTACCAACATGCATTCCTGTAGATGCTTAGGTAAAAAGCTTTTTATGCTAAGCGTTCTCTCTGAGCCAGAGGAATATGAACATCTATAACACACACGCGCGCGCGCATATGTATATATATATATATATATATATGTATATATATATATATGTATATATATATATATATATATATATAAGTTCTCGTTTCCTTCACAACCATTTTTAATCTGCCTTTGTTCTATTCTTGCTGCAGAATTTTGGTATATTTGGTTATTCAAGGAAAAACTTGACTGATGAAGACCTGAGATCCATGGTTGCATCAACTTTAACCTGTCGCATTGATCATCAGTATGCTTCTCAGCTTCCTTAACCAATGGCTGATCTCATTTTTTATGACTTATGTGTCTTGTTTGGGTATTTTTGAGTGCAATCCAGAACCAGCAAGCTTTAGATTCTTTTATTTTCTGCCTAAGTTTTGGGAATGATTAGTGGATTTATATTAGTGCCGAAGTCTTAAAAAAGTGTTATCCATAGAGAGCAGTATTTCAAACTCCAAGGAAGATTATAATTTCAATGGATGATTTAGAAGATGTCTCGTCTCTTCGCTCCGTATAATTTCCCCCAAACACCCAGAAAGCAAAGTTTCATCAAGCTTGACAATTTTTCATTGCTCAGGGATAAGCATACCAAAGCATCACTGGAAAGTTCTATTGGAGTTGGTGTCAAATGGACACATGAAAATTTTGTGATTCAGTCCACAACTGATTGTAGTTGTTAATTACTAAATTATGGTTGCAGTTACATGTCTAGGCATGCCGTGCCTCATTACATTTTGTCTCTGCAGCAAAAATTGTGAAGAGGAAATAGATGCTTTCCTTAAAAGAACATATCATGTCAATGGAGGGCATGACAACATAGAGGGAATGCCAAAGCTTGCAGCTCGAATGGAACAAGTAGAGGTAAAGTCACTAATCAGATACTTTGAAGATAGATTTGACATGCTGTTACAATTTTTCTTTCAGTACACAACTTGGATATTGTGGATTGTTATTCCTTAACAGCTGCCCAACCTCAGGAACCTTCTGGAGCGAACAGAATTTTTTATCTCTCTGTTCCCCAAGATGCACTCTTGGATGTCGCATCCTCGCTTGCTGACCTGGCCCAGTCACAAACCGGATGGAACCGTATAATAATTGAGAAGCCTTTTGGTAATGATCCTCTGTCTTCTGATCATTTTACAAAGTTCATCCATTCAAAATTTGAGGAAAAACAATTATACAGGTACAAATAAATGTTTTACATGCTTCAGTGAGAATTACTTTCATACTATGCGTTTTTTTTCTTTTCAGTTGATCTAGTCTTATTTCAGGATTGATCATCTTCTGGGAAGGAATACCATTGAAAACGTTGCAGTTTTGAGGTTTTCTAATTTAGTCTTTATGCCTTTATGGAACCGAAATTACATTGAGAATGTGCAGGTAAAGTTACTAACTGACTGATGGAATTAAAGAAAAAAATGTAGTTTCCAACATATGTTCATATCTTCATTTTTTGTTATTTCATATTTTTAGGTCATTTGGTCTCATGATTTTAGTACACACACACAATCAAGGTGGATAACTAAACTGTCGATGTCTTTTATTTGATTACATATTTTGGTATTCAGCTTTAACTCTTGAGAATGCAGATACCTAGATGGGAATGGGATCATTGGTGATGTTATACAGAGTCACATACTTCAGACTATTGCTTTGCTTGCTATGGAACCACCAATAACTCTTGATCGTGAAGATGTTCGCAATGAGAAGGCATGTAACTTTACATTTATTTTTCCTGTGTAGAATTGATTAATTGTTCCAAGATAACACTTATTTGCCTTCACCAAACTTCTTAACATACTACAATGTGTTTTTGTCCCCGCTTTTTAATGTTTATTAAGATGCAATGTTATAGGATGGATAAGAGAAAAGTATGCAGCGCCATTTTAGATGCTTCATTTTAGTATGACTAATATATCATTATCCCTCATTGAAAATTTGATAGTAACCCAGCAAAATGTCGAACTGGATTAATCCTGTATGACAAAGGTTCTTCAATGAGTAAATGTATTTTTAGCTTGAAAATATCTTCTGTTTCTATTTAGTTGGTTTATGAGTAGAGAATTAAAGGTAACGAGTCTTCCAACCTTGGAAATTGTTTTCATCATTTGCTAATAGCCCATGGTGAAACCTAAGGTCTAACGAAGTGTTTAAATACCCGATCCTTACATTTGGAGAGTTAAAGAAGTTGGGTAAAGTCGATACCTGTAACTGTATGTATTTTGTCTATAGGTCAAGGTTTTGAGATCAATGAAGAAATTGGATCCCAGTGACGTTATTATTGGTCGTTGCAAAGCTGAAACTGGAGTCAGAGCTAAAGATAATGCAAATGATCTGGCTCCTACGTACTTTGCTGCTGCTCTCTACATTGACAATGCACGTTGGGATGGTGTTCCTTTTCTGATTAAGGCTGGAAGAGGTCTTGGGAAGAGGAGGTTTTAGTCTTCCTCAACACTATTTGGAAATTTTTATTTCGAAATTTGACTCATTGGAACCCTGCGTTTTTCCTTTGTTCCCACTCAAAGATGTTCATCTGTTACTAACTCCATGTTGCAGAGTTGAAATTCGGATACACTTTCGCCATGTTCCTGGAAACCTTTACCACAAGGATACCGGAAAGCACGTCAATCTTGCAACGAACGAGCTGATTTTACGCGACGTGCCTGACGAAGCCATCCTGATCACGGTCAACAACAAGATTCCAGGACTGGGGATGGAGTTGGGTGCTTCAGAACTGAATTTGCTTTACAAGGACAAGTATGCCGCTTATTTTCTTCACCGATATCAATCATACTGTTCTACCTTCTACTGATGCGAGAAAATCGGCTTGTTTTTTGAATGCCCTTTGCTTGTCTTCGACGTGGCAGGTACAACGCCGAGGTACCCGATTCATACGAGCAGCTTCTTCACGATGTCATCGATGGAGACAACCATTTGTTCATGAGAAGTGATGAGGTAAGTGCTGCATGGAGCATTTTATCCCCATTTTTGCAGGAGATGGGCAAGAATAACATTGCAGCTGAGCCTTATGAGATGGGTGGCAGGGGTCCAGATAAAGCTATCTATCTCTGGGCAAAACATGGGGTTCCATGGTTGGATGACTGAACATTACTTGGTAAAGGTAAAAGTGCTGCTGAATCAAAATATACATTTGTGACCATTGTGTTTTAATTGGTGTATCACCATTGTGTTGCTTTTAAACGACGTAGTTTATTTTTGTGGAACGATTTCGTTTTAGGGAGTGACCCAAAAAGTATTATAGAATATCAAAATGACGTTATTTTGTGAAAAAACACTTAGAGGGGTGTTTTAATGTTAGAGAGCCATTTTTGGAGTTTTGGAGTTGTACATTGTGGCTCATAATTAAGCTAACAATTCGTGTCGTGTCTAGATTAGCAGGTTTGGGTTGTAAGTTTTCATACATTCTCCAATTCTAATCTTACTCGCTTAATTATTTGTGTCGATATTCTTAACCCTAACCTATTGTATAGTATCAGAAATTACTTGTGTTCGTGCTCACAGATTTATGTGTTAATATTTTCACCATGATTTTACATGTTTCAATTATTTATGTCAGTATTTTCAATCATTACCTTATCCGTCTAATAATTGGTGTCAATCTTAGTTCATTCATATCATGTCGAATTTATATATGTGTTTTGTTGTCGTGTGAGGAATTCTTAGCCCTACTCATAAATGATTGTACCGCTCTATTCTTATATTGTAACCCAGTGAATATGAATATTAAAAACAGAATGGAAAGGAAAATGATTCCACCAAATAAAAAAGGACTAACAGAAGGAGCAACCAGCAACGGCACGGGCCGGTGATGTCAGAGTGATGGGCATGGATTAGCTGGAATAATTTGTTTTAGGTGCAACTTTGCCGGTGGGAGGGAGCATTACGTCCTATCCGTTACGCACCAAGTGACGTAAAAGTTCATTCCGTCATCATTCAATCATCAATTTCTTTCCTTTACATTTTTTTAAAAACAATTTACTTAAATTCGTCTAATTACTGTTAACATGCTTCACAAAAAATGGGATAGATCGTCTGTATGCAGTTGCCACTTTTGATCTCTAATTTCTCACAGACCAAAGTCTTAATGTTCAATGTTGGCTAGATCAAATTATTGGATTTTCCTTTATTTCTATTTATTTAATTTAAATGTTTCTTTTTCTAAAAAAAATAATAATACTTTACAATTAATCTTTCCCCACCACTGAATTTCATTTTCTTGATTGACCCCACATTAATCATGCAATCCACAAATAATATGCATTTCTGTTCATAGTATATAATCTTTTTTTGATAATTTTTTTCCCTTTCAAATTTTCTCACATTTGTATCATTTGTTCACTGAAAGCTATGAAGAATATTTCACAATATCATTTTCTAAAATTTTGAGGGTATTATCATTTCTTTTTGTAAAATACTGGGGAGGCATGTGAAATTATGAAAAATAAATAGGGGAAAAAAAGGAAAAGACGAAATACAAAAACCCCAATATACCCTTTTAAGTTTGGCAAAATTACCACTATCTCTCAATTTGAATTAGAAGGAAAAAAACCACAAACTTTTTTTATTTTTTTTACAAATAATAAAGGACGATATGAAAGAAATTTTGTATTTTCACACAAATTCATAAGAATGTTACTCACAATGTCCATTTAGAAAACTTTACTATTAGAAATCGATTAAGCACTCACTCGTTTTTCAATAATTTTTAATTCACAATAAACAATTCAAAATCAAACTCTTTATAACAGTGAACGGAGTGAGCAGTAGGTTTGCATCTCTTTACCATTTTTTTTTGGGCAAATGACACCAGTGGCCACCCAACTATTCGCAATGTTTAGTTTTGGTCACTCATCTTTCAAACGTGCGCATTTGGCCACTCATTTTTCTAAAACGTGCGCATTTGGGCACTCATCTTTCTAAAAAGTGCATGTGAAGCCATTCCCTCAAAAATACTGTGCAAAATTTGACGGATAAAAATTACACTGCAAAAACCAGTCCAGAAAACAAAATACAGCACAAAAATCAGTTAAGAAAACAAAATACAGTGCAAAAACTAGTCCAGAAAGCTGTAAAAATCAGTCAAGAAAACAAAATACAGTGCAAAAACCAGTCCAGAAAACAAAATACAGCACAAAAACCAGTTCAGAAAACTAAATACAGTACAAAAACTAGTCCAAAAAACAAAATTCATTACAAGAAAAGAGCCCCCAAAAATTCAGCACGTTTGCTGATGGATTCCGTCAAATTTTGCACTGTATTTTTGAGGGAATGGCTTCACAGGCACGTTTTAGAAAGATGAGTGGCCAAATGCGCACGTTTGAAAGATGAGTGGCCAAATGCGAACGTTTTAGAAAGATGAGTGGCCAAATGCGCACGTTTGAAAGATGAGTGACCAAAACTGAACATTGCGAATAGTTGGGTGCCCACTGGTGTCATTTGCCTTTTTTTTTCCTTTTTGAAAACATTTTTCAAAAAATATAAATATATCCTATAAAATAGTAGGATAGTTGCTTTCAGACATAGGTCAAGTCAATATATTATAAATCATTTTCATTGGGTTATACCATCAAATGCATGAACTTTGATTGGACATCACCTTCCATCATTGCAGCCGCCCTCTACCTCTAAAAACACACACCACCGAAACCCCCACCCCCCTAAATCACCCCCCCACCACAATCAACCTTCTTCTCCTTTTGATTATGGATGGGGAGAAGAAGAAGAGAAAGATGGCTGATCAAGAAGATAATGAAGAAGAAAAGATGGAAAAATTCTTTGCTTTGCTCAGAAGTACTCGGGATGTGAAAGAACGTCTGATGATGTTGACCGGCAATGCGGATAGATCAAAAGAACGAGAAGAGGGAGGCGGCGGCGGCTGCGTTTCCGTGAAGAACCCGTCTCCGGCGGCGGCGGCTGGAGTTTGGAAGCCCACATTCCTACCGGAGGATTTCATCGAAGACCGGTACCGCGTCCATCCGCCGGATCATCATGTTGTTGGACCATCATCATCCGCCGCCGCCGTCCCTCTTCCTAATCTTAATTACACTCCGGCAAGTAAAAGTACAAATGATGAAGAAGCTGCCGGAGGACCAGGTCCGTCAAGGAGTAAAACGGAAGAAGGAGGTGGAGATGACAATGGTGGCCATGATGACGATCATGACTTGGATCTTAAGCTTTCTTTGTAGGCGGCGCACGGAGGAGAGAGATTGGAGTGACGACCGGAACAGAACGGGTGCGGTGGGCTTCATTAATTGGTTGTACGTTCTGTAATTTTAGTAGTACGTACCATTCAATTGATAAATTAACAATATTCTTCTATGAAAATGTGGTATGACTTTGAAGTTTGACCGGATAGTTTATAATTATCATCTTTATTTTTAAATAAATATGATGATCAGCTTAATTGATTGATTCCTGCTCAGAAATTATTCAATACATTCGTCACAAAAAATAAAATTATATGTCAATTTATTAATAGTTGTGTAATTATCAAAAATATATGCCACTCCAAGTTCTTTTGCTTGGGTCAGGTAAATGTGATTCTTGTTGAAAATTTGTTTTGTAAATATCCAAATTTTTTGGTAACAATTTCCACAGTAATGTTACTGTTAGATTCTTCGCTCGAAATACACATGACTAGCCCTTCAAAAGGCGATACTCTCGACATAGTTTGGTAATCCATGTTCAGCAGGGACCTTTAATTAGTCTTTTGATTTGAGTAGTGGTCGCAATAGAGGAGGACAATACATAAAAGTGTGGGAAAATAGTGTATCTATTCGCTTGCTACGTACCCTACAAAAATAGTTAGACAAGACTCCAGGTCATCTGTTTATTTTTTTTTATCTTGCCCTGTTCACTATAGATAAAGTAACGTTACTTTGTCACTCATTTATACTCATTTGTTATTCAAATATGAATGAGTGACAAATACATGAAATAATGGACAGAGGATCTAGTCCCGTTAGACAAATGCGTAACACAATTTTTCTGAAACTGTGAGAGATCTGGGAAATGGGAATCGGTGCTGCATTTAATTACATTGTGAGCATCAATTGATTTGCAGCTTCTTTCCATGAATTAATTCTTCTCCCCAGCCGGGCGTGCCCTTACTGTTAACCCTATCCACACTTTAAAAGAACTCTCCAGAGACTCAATGAAATGAACATCATTCATTATTGTTTTTGGCCATTGATGATTCTCTGATAAAAGACAGACCCTCCATCAGGCTCAGTCAAAATGAATGACTCGTTCATTAATTTTATGGCGAACTAAAAGTTACAAATAGTCTTCTAATTATTAAAAACTACGTAAAATCTAACTCACTTGAATTGCCAAGTCATCTAATTAAAAAAGTGAAGAGGCGTAAAACTCAACACTTTATCGGCAATAGAGAGCAAAATATATTATAAAGTTATTGTGATACTAAAGCTAATGAATTTTAGGTGATGGCTCCAGCACTGGCACTCCCTACTCGACCGTCATACTTTTTTCTTTTTGTTTTTTGCATTTATATTTGTTAGATATGAAATAAGGCTATTTTTGTCACTCAAAATTGATTATGACATCAGTGTGTCATGTCAAATTTTAGATCTAGTAGGGTTACTGATCAAAAATTCAGAGGGGTCAATTGAGAGTTATAATTAGCTTTCAATAATTGAGGGGTTATTTACAATTTTCTCAAAACTCGAGGAAGGTACGTACATGTAGTTCTTCCTTAATTGTATGGAGATCATGAGTCTTCCATCATAGAAATTCGATATAAGGTAGGTCAACTCAGATGACGTCATTACAACTTCACAAAGAAGTTAATAATAGAAATATGTTTACCCGTGTACAAATACAAAATATTGTTAGACCTAATGCCCTTAATCTTTGTTTTAATGATTAGATTACAAATATATAATTTTAGTTTAAAGGCTTTACTTTTCGTTATCTTTGAGTTAATGTTTGTCTAAGGAAAAGTGAAGAAAAAATGTTAAGTAAAAGTTTAGACACCGAAGCAAGACACCATCTCACCCTTAGAAGGTTTGTGTCAAAGCTTGACATCGACTTTCGGCACCGGCTCGACATCGAATGAAACTAGCCGTTGGACACCAAGTTGCAAGCTGCAGAAAAAGTTGGCCAGACCTAGACACTACCTCGATGTCGAGGGTTGCCATCTAAGGTTCCAATGAGAAGATGTTTCAGTTAGGCAATTTTTTTTATACCATTTTACTGTTTGAAGTCATTCCCTCACTCCTATAAATACCCCCAATGCTAGAAATGAAATGTAATCATCCCCTCCAAAAGCTCTTACACCCAAGAAACATTTAAGAGATCAATTTCATCCATCAATCTACATGCTAGATTAGTCATTTGAGTTACGATTTGAGTGAGTTAGAAAGAGTCTTTCATGCCCATCTTTAGTACCTTATTGTACACTCCATTTGTGGATGTTTTCATCTTTAGATACACAAGAGTGAAATCCTAAACACTTGAGAAGTGTCTTAAGCAATCTTGTATGTGTGAAAAAATCATAAACTCTTGATTAACAGTTGAACAAGAAGAAATGGGGAGCAAGAAGAGAAAGAGAAGTCTTAACTCAATGGATTGCGTTTAGGCAATTGTAAAACTCCTAACCAAGAGGTTGTTGAGTCATTTGTAGAAAACCTCACTCAAGATGTTGAGTTTAGGCAAAGGGGTAAATTCCTAAGTTCAGAGGTAAGTTAGACAAAGAGAGAAAGTCTTAATCTAGAGGTAGATTAAGCAAAACCCTATGAGTTAGGCAATGAGCACTACTACAAAAATGACTTTTAATGTCGGTTTTTTAGGGCTTTTAAGGGCGATTTTCGGCATTTTTGAACCGCCATCTATCCGGCAGCCGTAGAAAGTTTACGGACTTTCTACGGCGGTTATCTTCAAAACCGCTGTAGAAAGTTAACTTTCTATGGCGGTTTTGAAGATAACCGCCGTAGAAAGTACCAAATTTGTAAAAAAAAATTTAATATTTCATTTTTTTCTCTACATTCAAAAAATATATATCAAAAACAGTAAGAACAGCCTTAGAAAGGTTTTGATATATTTTTATATATATATATATATTTCAACTTTATTCAAAATATATATATCAAAAACTTCCATGCTAATAAACCGAACAACCACCAAACTTCACAAAATTTTTGTGTGCATCCATCAAATTCTAATTAATTTAATCATTAACAGCAAGAACAATACAGTAATCACCGATATAACACTAATCAAATCTGAATTTAATCATTCATCATCTCACCAAACCCGAATTTAACACTAATAATAAACCCTAGGCCAATCACAAAAATCAAGTAACAATAAAATTTGTAAAGCTTAAATAAAGTTGAAACTATTCGATATTACCTTTTTTATGATTTGAAGCCCACAACAAGGACCGATTGTGGTGAAATTATGATGGGGGATTAACTCCAAGTGGTGGGTGATGGCCGATTAAGAAACCATCTCTGGAGTTGGGTGACGGCGGAGCTTGTTATCAACGCCACCGGAAGAACGGCTTCGGGGGAAGACAAGAGAAAAAACCGACGGAGAGAGGATCGGCATAGACAACGAGATAACGCTTCGGTTTGCTGGAGATGGAAACAGGGGGAAGCCGCGGCTAGCTAGAGATGGAAACAAAGGGAAACCCTTAAAATTCAAACAAAATCAAGTTTCTATGGCGGTATTAATAAAAATTGCCGTAGAAATGGACAAACCGCCATAGAAAGTAACTTTCTATTGCGGTTATGAAGTAACCGCCATAGAAAGTTACTTTCTAAAACCGCCGTAGAAAGTCCATTTCTACGGCGATTTTAATAAATCCGCCGTAGAAAACCCGTAATTGTGAATTCCCGCCCATTCCTCTATTCATATTAATTTCTAGTTTTTCTTTTTTTGTAAATTAACCCCCAAATTTTTTTAAATTTAATAATAAATATGTACTTTACTATTTATCAATTTTTATTGTAAAATCCATCATATTTATTAATTATACGGCGGTTAGAAATACAACCTTCTGGAAAGGGACTTTCTACGGCAGTTTTCAAAAACCGCCGTAGAAAGTCCCTTTCTATGGCAGTTTTATATAGAACCGCCGTAGAAAGTCCGTACTTTCTTTTTAATGGCGGTTTTGGTCTTTCCGCCGTTAAAGCACCGCCATAGAAAGTCCATTTTGTAGTAGTGGAGAGTTTTGAGTAAATCTAAATCCTTGAGTAAGAATTAGGCTAAAGATTCATTTATAGTATTAGGCAAGGAACTCCTAATCTAGAATTAGATTAAGCAAGGGGGAAAAGTATTAAAATCAAGAGCTTGATCTTAAGCAAATGTAAGGGTTTAGAACACACCTTTAAGACCCTATTTGGTATCACAACTCAAACCATGGTTTGAGTTTCATTTTCATTTTATAATATTAAAATTAAATTGGGAATGTAAAAATGTGTGTTTTGTAATATAGTCTATTAGGAAATTCTAAGTTGGAGGACTTAGGTAGTGGATTAGAATTCACGGGGAATTCACAACCACTATAAATCCTTGTATTTTGTCTCTTGTTTAATTTGTTTTACAAATTTTTTTACCGAAATACACTTCACGCAATTACACTTAGTTTTTTATTTTAAATTGACTTTTGTAAATTGTTTTTTGAAAATTTGTTCTTTTTAAAAGAAAATTTTAAAGTGCCAAGAACCTAATTCACCCCTCCCCTTAGATTGCACTCAGACGGAATTTTTAAATAGAAACAAATAATCAAAGGTGAAAAACTACAAATACTTCATTAGAAATGAGACGATACAAAGTTTATAAAAAATTTTAGGCTAAAAAATAATTTTTAAAAATAAGAGGAAAAATATTTTACGATACATATACAATCTTTTTATAAAATAAATCAAATTCAAGTTTGACTAGAGTTGATCGAGTTTTTGGCCTGCCCATTTTGATGACTAACTCGGAGTGGCCAAAGGTCCGATTCCCGATCAGACCGGTTCAGTCCAAGATTGAAGTACTATTCCAGACAAAGAGATAATACGATAAAACATGTACACTTATCGTCACAAATGTAACATTTTTGAGGTTATTAGGATTGTAAATTGAAGGGGCAAAAGTCACACAACCCCAATAACAATTGGGAATAAATGATAATTAAACTTTTCAATTATTGATTTTTTTTTGAAAAAAAGGAAACATTTGATTATTCAGGAAATATTCCAGCATATCATAACCTCAGTCCACATTCGCCAACAATTGCGTAGACTTCAAAAATAAATAAATAAATAAAATTGTTCTTTCACAATAAATAAATAAATAAGATAATAAAGAGTGTACAATTCGAATTTGCCTATCGACTCGTATAATCTAACACGTTAAGTGAATTAATAGGCGATTCTGTGCACTTAGAGAAAAAGATTTGATTCCCCGCGTTTGTTATCGTGTCATTTTAATGACAAAATATGTATAGTGTCCTTCCATTAAACAATTTTGGGTTTGAATGGAACGAGGGAGTCTCAGCTAAATATTCATCAGTTAAATTGAATATACGTGTTTCCATTAATTAATCACTAACTTTTGATCAATAAGTTAAACAATGATAAGTTGCGAATTTTTTTTTTTTTTTTTTTTTGCCAAAACGTAATTTATTTTAAAAATAGTTTCTCTCTATGCAAAAGAATCACTTAATTTATAATCATTTCAATATTAAGCACTACATACAGAATAGTAAACCCACCCAACAACCCCAACACGTTAAATAAGGATCATCTTGAAGGAATAATCTCACGGAATAAGAGATTATGTCCCACTAAATATGTATCACTATTAAATTACTCTGGTTGCTCCCTTAAGTTGGAATGTCGTATCCATTTCGTCATTTCACTTGGAATTGTTTCATTTTGGTTTTTTACTTCCAAAATTGTTTTAAAATTGTCCAAAAGTCTTATCATCTTTGAGTTATTTTCAACTAACAAGTGAGATTCACACTCATTAATAGAGGCAACAAATAAAAAAATAAACGATAAATCACATTGTTCACCATTTAATTTAATTTGAAATAACTCATGCGTTAGTTGAATATAACTTAAATATTGTAAGAATGTAGGTTTGCGACCATTTTAAAACAATTCTCGAAGTTAAAAGACCAAAATGAAACTATTTTAAGTTAAGGGACTAAATTGATACAACGGGCATGTTCTTTTTGTTTCGTTTTGAAAATAATTTTAGTTTCAACAGTAAATTTAATATATTTTAATTATATTTCATCATTTTTAATACAACTTTTTACTATTCAGCATCTACTTTTTACATTTTCAATACACTTTTTACATTATAAAATTATTTTCTAAAACTTGTTTTCAAAATCGTTTTCAAAACGCCCAAAAAGAACATGACAACATCTCAATTTAGACCATCTCCAATCAGAGCACGTGAACAATTGGCTGCGAAAAATTGCCAAGGGTAAAATATGACTCTAGTTAAAGTTAGAGCCATTTTTTGGCTCTAATATTTTATTAACTCTTTTGTACTTTTTATAATAAAAAAAAATTATGTAATTAAACAAATCATACTAAAGTAATAGAAAAATAATATATATATATATATATATAATTGGTTCCAGAAAATGGCTCCAATATTTGGACAATGACATAGATGAAAGCCATTAACAACTTTCATAGTTGGAAATGCATTTAAGGGATTAATAGAGTGATTTAACCTAACTTAAATAAAAATTAAAATACACGTCTTTTAAAGTATTTTAATGGGCAAAATAAAGATTAAGTTAAAATATACATACTATTTCTAAATTGTGATACACGATCGATTTGTACATTGTAAAACAGAGAATACAAACTCTACCTTTGTTTTTGCACATAATTAATTTATACTGATTAGACAGAACCTGATCCCCACTTCTAAAAAGTTGCATTAATTGGGACATAATAATTGCAATGTGTTTCACACACAAAAGCAGTAGAGAAAATTAATAATTAATTAAAATCAATTGCAGAAGTAATTAAAAGAAACATTTGGAGTAGAATAAGCTGTGGAAAGTAATTTTGTGGCTATGATTTTGTTTGCAGCTTCAGTGTAGTGGATTCCATCCCAACTTATATATTTTGAACCATCACTGCACACCTGGTACCCTGGCCCACCACAAATCACCTTGCTACTGCAGTTGTAGGGAGGCCCTCCAAATCCACAGCATGCCATCAATGGATTTGAAAACCCTACATTTTTTCAAATCATATTTCAAGATTTCAATAATGGTTAAAAGATTGAGGAGCCTTTATAATTCTATATTGATCAGATCATCTGTGTATTTTTGTCAAGTCTTAATCTATTTACTTAGTCACTTACTCGTTGTTCCAAATAAGACATGACAAAATAAACAGAAGAAAATTTGAAGTATCATAATTTTGCTCTACTTTTTATAGTACAGGGCATAAACTTTTCAAAAATCATAAACATGCATAAATCTTTTAAAGTTAGACATTAGAAATTTAAGGGATCAGATTCCTTAGACTGGCAGCATGTACCGACCCCCTATATGTATCCACATTCAAGAGGTAAAAATGTGAAGGTCCCCGAGTGAGGATACAAGAGATCGGCACATGCTGCCGACACAGGGGATCTGCTCCCAAACTTTAATAGCTGAGATCTAGTTGCCCGAATAGTACACTTCATTAGGGACCAAAAGGGGACCCCACTGAATATGTGAAGAGGAACTATGTTCCACTCGGAAATCTGAATTCTTCAAAATTTAACACTATCCCATCATCAAAAGAAATGAAAAGGATAGAGTGTGATGACAAAGTCACAAAACCAAAACAATAATCTTTTAACGATAGTATTAGAAATATATATATATATCTCTTTAAACGGAATAGATGGAGGATTTCTAAATGAGTATGGTAAATATTACTAATTTGGAAATGAATGCATGAAGAGCAGTAAAGAACCACTTGAAAATCAAGCTGAAATTAATTAAAAGCTACCAACCATATTGAGCAGAGTTGGCTATCAGATCATATTTGATGGAGTAAATGTCCACATAAACAACAACAGCATCCTGCATTTCAACTCTCAACTCCTGGCACAGATGAAACAGGGCTTTGTTGAACGATCCGGCAGCCTCATTGTGGCCGGAAAGACAGCCGAATTGATCAAGATCGCCGGAGTTTTTCCGGGCTGAAGAAATGGTTCTAGGAAGACATCCCAAGGGCCCTGTGTTATGAACCCAAAATTTCCTGCCACCTTCAGCATATATGGCCTGCATTAATTCATGGCATAAAATCAAAACCAACAATTTGGTACAACTGTTTATGAGTCACGAGGTACAATTCTAAAGCGGATTTTTCTAAAAGAACAGAGAGAGTATCTATCAATGGTTTAAAAAAAAAAAAAAAAAAAAAACTGGCCTGAACAGCATATTTGATCTCAGAGATTATGGAGGGAATCCTGTCAACAACTTGGTGCAGAGAGAGATTTTTAGCGAATGAATTGGAAAGGTCATTCTGTCCCATATCGATAATATAAACCCCATTGCGGAAACCTTCATCACCAACCAAATGCAACGAATTTCCTGAAAAAAAAAACAACATACACATAACAAATTTTAAACTCAGTATTGTTTTTTAGCAACATCTGAGTTATTTTCGACTAACACGTAAAATTCACACACATTAGTAGGAGCAGTAAATTAAAGGAACCATTCATGTGTCACCTGCAAGCAACTAGCTCATGTGTTAGTCAAAAATAACTCGGATATGCTGCCTGAATTAATTTCAGTCTGGATCCATCTATAGGAACTATGTTTGAAGTTAATGAACAAGAATATAATTTAAGTTGAAGGACAAAAGCAAGACAACAGATATTGGAGATATACCGGAACCGGAACCAGGATTAGAACCGGGGGGAGGTGTTGAAAGTAGGGTAGAGCGAGCCTTGAAACGCAAGAACTGCTTGAGCTGTATATTCAAGGAAAAGGGTACGTTTTTGGGTAACATGGAAGATCCCGCGATTGCAAAATTGATACCATTTGAGAAAGAGGATGCCGTTGAGTCCAAGTATGGGTTCACAAAATCTGTGTTTACACTCTCGCCTGCATCCATCGTTAACACCACAATATACATACCTCAAAATTTTTGACTAACGAGTAGGATCATATGTCCAAAAATACAAAAAAAAATTCGTTTTATTTTAAAATACATAATGAAATAACATGGTTTCACTTTAAAACTATGTTGTTTTACTAACTTAAACATGATTGAACAGAATATTAACACCACAATATATTTATGGCAAAATTTACAATAAGGATCACATGCCCAAAAATAGTAAAATGATATCGTTTTATATAGTGTAACGACACAATACAAACTACTTCAAGCTACTTCAAGTAGCCAACTTGGGAAGTTTTAGTCTTAGTTCAAGCTTTGTGACCATAAAGCAAACTGACCCCTAGATGATATGGTTTTTTTTTTATAATAATTTTTTATCAATTACATCTTTTTACATTTTTGATAAATTTTTCACATTCAAAAATTTATTTCCTGAAATATTTTTGCAAAATCTGATACATATATGCCGAGTCTTTTATGACTGAAAAATTAAAAGTAACGATATCATATGGACAAGTGCATTCAAAAATTTGATGATGACTGATGAGTGATGCATGACCCACACCCCTGTGGGAAAAGAATGAGAATTGATTATCACAAACACCACACAATTTAAATTACTCCCTCTTATTTAGTAAAAAAAAAAAAAAATTCACTTTATAATGCTTTCTTTAATGAAGCAGAGGAAATATGAAAAATATTTGGAAGAGAAAAATTCATTCCCTGAAAATATCAATGACTGATATAGTATTACGTAAGCTCGAAAGTTTTAATTTTGAATTTACAATCTCTATTTTTTTATATAATTGTCACATTAAACACGATGAAATTATAATTTTTAGTAAGGTCATGTTTGGTAAAGAGACTCGAACCATGATTTGAGCCTCATTTTGATTTTATAATAGTTTTGTCATTTTCAATAAGTTTTTTTACACTGTTCTCTTGTGGCAATTTCTCAAGAATCATCACTTTTTTTTCTAAAACTTTACACAAAGAAACAACTTCACTTTTCAACAATTCAAAATTAAAATTTTAAAATTCCCTCTAAATACCTACTCACATAAATTCAAAAAATAACACAATCATTACACTTTTTAATCTCGCACCTACACAATTTCCCAAAAAAAACTTCCCTCTAAAAAATTTCTAAAAAAAAACTTCCCTCCAACAAAATTTCTCCTACGCAAGCCACAAAAGAACAGAGCCCTCAATAACAAAATTTTACGTTTCCAGCGCAATTTTTCTTAATATAATTTTAATATTATAAAATCAAAATGAGCTTCAAAACCATGGTTTAGGGCATGTTCTTTATGTTTTGGACTGAGTTTTGATTTTGATTTTAACAGTAAATTTAATATATCATAATCAGACAGCTTTCATCATTTCTAATTTTACTATTTAGCTATATTTTTTACATTTCTAATACGCTTTTTACATTATAAAATTATTTTTTAAAAATTAAAACTCAAACCTTCAAGTACAAATAGGCTCTGAGTCTCTTTACCAACCTGGCATAAGGGTATCATCATAAAACTCCTAGGTTGCTACTAACGTACAAAACAAATGAATGTATGCATCCATCAAATGTCCGGAAGTTGAAAAAAACAAACAGTCAAAAAACGTGGGATCCACCCGCATTGTTTGAATTCTGATGGCCATTTCAAATTTGTAATCCCAAAGAAAATAGAAAATATAGTTCTTAAATAGTTTTCTTTTTCTTTTTCTTTTTCATTTCTTAACATTTTATTTTTTCTTTTTCCTTTTTCTTTTTTCTTTTACTTCTTTTTGGACCACTCTAATGCTTACACTATTATGCTCGAGAAGATATTCAGTGGATCCCGCATTACGTAAGATGATGCAACCATATACAATTAAGGAATAAGTACTATTTTTCGAAAAAATGCTGAACATGTGTGAAGAATACAGAAATAAAAATAAAATTTAGTTATTAGTTAATTGTTGTCTCTCTACACTATTTTTAAATATATACCAAATTTTTACTTAACAATTTTTCAATGTGCTACCCATGCATGCAATGAAATGCAACAACAAAATCCAGATTCTGAAATATAACCTTTTTTTTCCTCAAAAAATTTAAATAAATTTTTGCTTTGGCCTTTGTTCATCATCAAACGTTCAAATTTTGTATTGAAAGCAAATAAAATAATAATGAAAAGATAGCGATCGATCAAGGTTAGTGGGAAGAATTAATGAATTTTTAATAATAATGAGACAACACTTACAGAGGAAATCAATGATAAGACGGCCGTCCGAGAACCTTCCGGCCGGCTCCTGGAAGAAAGTCCGGCCATTCGGCAACGCGAGGCCGAAACCCAATCCCGCAACGAGTCCGCCGGTGTCGGAGTTCGAGTCTCCAAAATTGAAAATGGCCGGCGGACGACTGCATTTTCCATCACCAGTACTACCAATTCTACCACAAAGAACAGAGCCCGGAAAAAAACCCACAACAAATGTAGAAATGAGAAGAAGAAAATGAACGGTGGGGAAGAAGCCGTTGGGAGAACGGCAAAGTCGGGAAGAGAACGAAGCGGTCATTTTAAGCTTTGATGATTTTCTTATTATTTATTAGCATTTGTCTGACGTTGAAAATGGTGGGCATCAGATGTAGTAATGTTCTTCGAGGTAGTTTTGTTTTGGAATAAAGTGTAGTTTTCAGCAATTTTATAAAATAATGTGTTTCGACCGCACACGTGTACGATAACATTCTATAATCCATATAATTGACTCCACGTAAATCTATTATGATCCACTTGGAGTATAAAGTTAAGTGCTTATGACTTTTGAGCTTTAACAAAGTTAAAAATGGAATTTTCCTCCCCACATTGTCACCGCAGTTGAAGAAATGGAGTTTGCTTCAAGAATGATACAAGAATATCCAAAGGTTTCAGATGAATGCTTCTCTCTACTTGGTCGGAAGCTCGAGTTCGGGTTCGGCAGCGGATACCGGAGAAAAGTACTCATCCACCATGTCTTTGGATACCAGCTCCAAGGTCGGCGGGTTCCACTGCATATCCCATAAACATAAAGTGAAAAAACAGGCATTTTTAACTTAAGACTTAGACAAGTACTAATCCAGACAGATTCGATGAAACGACCGCGTGACATCATTGGATCGACAAGGAAGTTGGATTTACCTTCGGCGTGGAATCTTTATCAACGAGCCGTGCACGAACCCCCTGAAACAGAGTGAGTGACAAAGAAACATTCAGAACGATGAAGAGCAACCATAGGGCTTGAATTCCAATGTGACTGTAATGCAACTTTTATTCATACCTCAGAGAAATCAGTGGTAATCTTCCCTGAGATTCCTTGTACTGACATTCTGTACTCGCGAATTAAGCACTCGTCGAGAGTTTGAAATCTCCCTTCTCGTATCTGGACCGAGCAATCGCACAAGTTCAAAACATAAATTGCAATAACTGTAAAGTTATATTCAACTTCCATTTGACTTACAGATCTCAAGGCAACTTTCAAGCTCAAAGGTGAGGCATCCTTGAGTGTCATCAATGTTGAAGCACACCACGTATCTTGTGTTTTGCCAGCTTCAGTTTCCTACCAAAAAAAGGGTTCTTCAAAAACCGCGACAGCTAAATACAGAGCAAATTCCATTTTGCACAGTCAGTCTTAACATTAATCGACATTGTTGGCCTCTCAACTATTAGCATTGATTGCAGAAAATTATTTGCCTTCTTACTCTGATAAACGTACAATATTGGGAACGAAAGAGACAATTAACAAAAACTTAATTGGATTGTGCTTGAGCTGGTCGGGGGACGGGGTTAAGTGTCAATCAGTGAAAGCGTTATAAAGAGTATAATATAGGAGCTTTTTGCTTACCAAAGCATCAATAATTTCCTCAACTGTATCATGGCAGAAACATTTGTCAAGTGTTTTAATCCTAATAAAAAGGCAAAGGAAAAGCAGATTTTACCACAGGAAGTACCAGTAAAAGATAGTGATTGTAAAAGAAAGAATAACATGTAAAAGAGTTCATTCACTATCAGAACAGGAAAGGTAAGTGAAGAGACATTAAGTTTTAATAACTAAACAAATAGTGTGGATAAGGGAAATTTCATTCAAGCACAAGTAAACATTAAGCATCCAAAACTGAGTCCTACCATCTTATCCTTACTTATAACAGTATGTAATTAATGACATTATGATTTCATTTTTCTGATGGTACACAGGAGAAATGCTCATTCTTCCGGGATGATGCTGGTGATTTCAACAATTCAGCCCTCAAGTTTAAACTACAATGGCAAGGGCAGGGACAGATATGCCCACATAATGTCTTAGAAAGTCATTATGAAGATTCAAATACAATCATACAGCTGCCAAGCCACAATTGAAAATTCTAAGGATATGAAGACATTACAAACTTTCAGCCTTATTCTTAGTCAAGCCATGAGTAAAAGAATACATACCGGTGAATTACACTTTTATGATCAGGGCGCACAATGTCTCCAAAGTTTTGCAGAGAACTTTCAACAACAGAAGGATCATCAGTCAACAAGCTTCCAAGTTGTTCTTCAATTAAAGGAAGCTTCTGCACCATTGCAATGAGGTAAAATTTAGTTAAATAGAGGAAATATCAAAGTCACAGAACTACAATGAAGTTCAAAGTATGCACCGAAGCCAGTGAGTAGTGTGTTGCAATCCCACAGGACAACATTTCAACTCCATTGAGTTTGGCTCCAGTTAAGCCCAAGTATTCTCCTGCAAATTAGATCAGAAAGTATTAGCTGGCTGCATAGTTTGTCAGCCAACGACAAAGGACCACAAACATTCAAAACTTCTGAATGACACAAGGAACGCAGTAAACGTTGGTTCAAAATTTGTTAGCAGCAACTACAATTCCCTGCACTCTGCCTAATAATCTTCTCTAAAAGACAAGGTGCTAAAAATTCGAAACTTTTGAACAACATACGCAGCACAGGAAAGTTGGTTCGGAAGTTCTCAGCAGCAAGAGCACTCCCCTGCACTCTACCTAATAATTTTCTGGACACTCTTGAAGCAGTACAGTCCAAAGGTCATCAAGATCATAAGACTAAGAGGCTCATTATGAAGTTATTTTTTTCTTCTAGATATTAGGGAAGCACCACAATTTAGAAGTCTCATGAGAGAACTAAAAAAATTACTGTCTACAACCACATAAGGTGAATCGGCGTCATTTATAAATATTTTCTGAATTCAGAAACTAGTTCAAAAGGTTGAATCAGTTTGCATGTAGAGACTAGATTACTGATTGTAGAAAATAAAAATTAGCTTCAGCAGATGCAAATTATGCAATGACTTTAAACAGAAAGGGCAAAGAAGTAATAAGAAATAAATTAACAAGAAATAGAGAGAAAGTGCAACTGTGACATACTGCTATTAACTATTAAGCAAATTTTCACAAGATTAGGAATCAAACTTAGAGAATGAGTGGATAACTATGAACTGGATAGTAAGCAGAAGTTACACACACAAGGGGGAAAAAAAAAGTTCTGCTCAGGCCAAGATTAGAACACAGCAAGATAGCTGAAACTTAAGCAAGTACACAATCAACAAATGAAGAAGAATTATAATAAGCTCTGTGCTAAAAAATAAAGAACCTGTCAGGGACGCTTTCACTGTCAGGAGAATACATGCCTACCTAAATAACCAGGTAAATGTGATAGGTGAAAAGAAGCTCCAGCATCTGGATGGAAACCAATTAGTGTTTCAGGGGTGGCAAACACCTGCAACATAGATCAGCTCTATTCATCATGACAGTAAGCATTCATAGACTACAAAGGACATTTCACCCATTAAAGCACAAAAAAGAAGTAAAACAATCTGAAAAGATTAGAGAGCACTTAAATTTGACTTCAATGCCCAGTGTCTGATTTTCGAGTATAGTCTCACTAATTGAGGTCAATGCAGTAGTGATCATTGCTCCTTCAGATAAACCTACATGCTCATTTCTCAGAGTGGACTTCGAATATATTCAAAAACATTTCCAGCCAGCCTAATTTATAATTTTCCATAAGTTTCTTCGAACTGATCCGGCTCCTCAACTACCTCAGGTACACTAATCACTTAAAATTTATGAATAATTCTCCATAAGTTGCTTCAAACTGATCCAGCTCCTCCACTACTTCGTTACACTAATCACTTAAAATTTATGAATCTGCAATTCCAAACTGTGATTCTGATATTTTTATTCTGTGCATAAGGCATGGTTTTAAGCTATTGCATTTTATGACAAGATAACAGTAGACCCCCCTCATAGAAATAGTGAATGAACAAAGCAAGAACAGACATCAAAAAGGATATTACAATTTTCGCTCATCTCCTACCGTTTTATCAGTGGCCACTCGGGATGTTCCAGGAATTGAAATTCCAGCCCCACCACCCATAGTAATACCATTTAAAAGTGCAACCTGCATCAAGATGAATAACATGCTACAATAAGGAATGTGTACTTAAAAAGCTCCTCGGATGCTATAAAAATGACGATCCAACCACTGCAGCTACTAAATAAGATGTGTTACAGTTCGACTAATTTCAGTACAAGCCACTTTCATTTTGGGAGCCTGGGGATTCAAGAAGGATATCAAATTATGTCTATGTGCAAGCTTGACATGATCGCCACTAATACTGTTAATATTTATTCGTAAACATAAGGATACTCACATTTGGTTTCAAGTATGTACCAACCATGTACATAAAACTGTATAGAGTCCAAAAGAATTCTTTACAATCTTCGATATTTCCTGCATATATGGAACAGGGATTTCAGGAATCATTCATCAAAAAAGGTGGAAAAGAAAATCAAAAGACAAAACTAAATTTTCAAGTTGAATAAAAGCATAATGCTCGGTAATTGGAAAAAATTAAAACCTGTATAATACTTGTAAATATAAAGAGGAACAAAAACCTACAGAGAGGAAATAAATGATGAAAGCAATCATTTAGAGCTTTCCCCAGAGAACAGATTGTTTGGGGAACTTGGTTGAGACATATCAAAAGTTAAATACAAGGCAAAACCAGTTATGCACATGAAACTGCAATTGGTTTCCAAACTATCAATATATCTCTGTCGCCATTTCAAAATTATCAATATACCTTCCTGTATCATTTTGTAAAGAGATACAACGTCACCACCAGCACAAAATGCCCTGCCACTGCCCTTCAACAATTCCAAAGCTCCAATTTGGTTATTTAGTGTAACAAAGAAAACAAAATGGAGTATCATACGCGAAAAACTAATAGCGGCTTTAAAATCAAACAAAAAAGTACCTTCATTACCACAAACCCAACATCAGGATCATCCTCCCAACTTTTATACAGACTTTGTAACCTAAACCCCTAAAATTCAAAAGAAATCACACAATCAAATAAATGGGTCTTAATAAAACTGCAATATAACACGAACCCACAATAATGTTGCCTATGAAGAAATATTTGAAAAAGAAAAACACCGCACACAACAGCAAAAAGCAGCATTCTTGATTTATAGGTACTGACCATTGAAGTGTTTAGAGCATTAAGCGCTTGGGGTCTGTTGAGAATTGCAGTTCTTGAAACAGCGTTTCTCTCCACTAATACCTGAAACCAAAATTTACCTTTAACAGATAATAATAACAAAATAAATAGAATTAAAAGAGAGAATTTTGGGTTAAGCCCACGATGTTGTACAGTAAATAGGGCATTACAATGGAAGGGGTTATCAGAAAGAGTGAAGACCACTAACAAGGTTCTCATGATCATTGAGGAGAGGGTTGCTGGAAAGCGAAGTGAAGCTTCTTTGATACAGAAAGGTGAAGCTCCAATTTGCTCCATAACGCCTCAAAATTGATGAAGCAGATTTTAATCTTTGCATCTCTGTGCTTCTTCAGTTCAATCGATAATGGTGATCCTCCTCAAACTAAAAAAATTGTTAAAGATGAATTATCAATGTTCCACAAAAATGGCAATGGTGGGAATGGGAACATTAAGGGTGGTTTGGAGGTAAGAGACTAGGTCCTGTGTGGTATGATTTCTAAAATATGGTTTTGAGATTTATTTTAATTTTATAATATTAAAATTGTATTAAGAATGTAAAAAAGTGTATTGAAAAATATAAAAATATATATTAAAAATAATAAAAAATTATTATAAAATTAAAACTTTTCTCAAAACCATGTTTTGAGAATCAAAATAAACAGGCCTAAGCGGTAAACCCGAACTCTGCATGTATGACCCACTTTCACAACTTAGAAGGCATTGATTTTTAAAAGGAAAAATGACATTTCTGGTCCTTTAAAATAATTTATTTTGGTCCTTTAATTTAATTTTTTTGTTTTTAAACTGTCGCAAGCCTCGATTCTGTCCAAATTTAACGGACCGTCAACAGTCGTTCAGCCCCCGTCAATTTGCCAAGGGCAATTGATGGAAGAAATACGGCAGACTTCCTCTTTTCTATGTCTGAACTCCATGCCGGGCGTGATTTGAATTTTCTTTTTTTTTAAATTTTCGGTAATTATATAGCGGTGTTCTTCGCTTTGACCATTTTGACATTATCGTGAGGTTAAAAAGGGAAAAATATGATGGTTTTTTTGGGGGTTTTTCTGAAGCTGTTTCCAACCCTTTCTATTCCTATTCTCCTGGTATGATTGGAGGAGGTTTGGGATCATTATCTTTGGAAGCTTAGAGTGGTGGGAATGGTGGGTTTTTGCTGGGTTTAAACCCAGCAAAACCCACCACACACCACTCCATATTGCCACTTCATAAATCCAGGTTCTGTTTTCAGAACCTGGGTTTATCAATGTTACTGGGTCCCAAACGCTTGGGGAGTGCAGCTCACGCTGCACTCTCCAAAGCGAGTTCCTCCCACTCAGTGAGTGGGAGGAACTCCTGGTGGCAGACAGTTGTCTGCCACCAGGCTTCTCCTTTCTTTTTTTTTTTTTTTTTTTTTATTTTCTAGCCTTTGAAGCAAGAAATTGTTTTTACTTTTTTTATGCTGTTTGCGAACGTTCAAGCAAGCTTGAACGGCTCTATAAATTTTTTATGCTCTTTGTGAACGTTCAAGCAATCTTGAACGGCTATAATTTTTTTTACCTTTTTTATGCTCCTTGTGAACGTTTAATGAAGCCGTTGGTTTTTTTTGTGTTTTTTACTATTTATTTTGTTATAAATACCAATTCATTCTACAAATTCTTTACTCTTCATCCAAATTATTCTTCTCTCTAATTAAGTTTTTCTATTAGAAAATTTTATTTTCATAATTTTTTTCCATTGTCTTCCTCGTCCAAATTCTCTATCATAATGGCGGAAAATAATCCCGGGTTATTCCCATATTTTTTGGGTTCGCCAAATACGCAAGGAAATACAATGTCGCAAAATTCTAACCCCCAATCTTCTTCCAATCCCCAATTTTTACAAGTTCCATACCAACAATTTTTTCCACCCAATTTTCCATTTGTCGCAGCACAACAGTTCCCTCCACACTCTACACAACCCGGTGTGAAGGACACTTTCGTTGACGTCGAAGAAAAAAATGGTTGACATAGCAGCAAGGCAAAGAGGCCATGGTCACACGACGAAGAAAGTTGTCTTGCAAAAGCTTGGGGCACCATCAGCAATTGCTCGAAGGTTGGCAATGCACAGAAGAATAAAGAGTTCTGGGAAAAATTAGCTACTTATTATAATGAAAATAAACCGGAAGGTACGGCCACAAGATCAGGTACTGCACTTAAATCACATTACTATGCGCTAATACCTGATGTTAATGCCTTCTCGGGAGTATACAACAATTTTTACAGCAATCGTGCTAGTGGTCAAAGTGATGAGGATGTTTTTGCTGCTAGCATAGCCCATTGGAATACAGTTAACCCGACGAAAACATTCAAGTACATACATGTATGGAAAATAATGAAAGAGTTAGAGAAATGGGCTCCTCTCCAAATTGATCAGCATGCTAACAAGAAGGCGAAGACTTCCGAAACGGAAGGGCATACTTCAGAGAGTTCGCTTCGGTACCGTCCAATGGGGCAACAAAGAGCAAAAAGATTGGGGAAAGGCAAATTGAAAGTTGCTAATGACGATGAAGATGAATATGAGAAATGGGAACAACTCAATAAATTGCATGTGGAAAGAATAAAACAGAAAGACGAGGAGCTGAAGCTGAAGGAATACAAAATTTTCATGAAGGATACGAGTGGAATGTCGGCGGGACAACTAGCAGTTCATAACAATCTCATTGAAGAGATTAGAGTGAAACGAGGCTGGTGATTTAAGTTTTAATTATGGAATTATGAATTATGTAGTTTTTTTAATGTAACGTTCTTTATATTATATTTTACTAATTATATAATTTTTTTCTTCTGATTTATTGAATTATGTAATTTACGAAATTAAATATTTTAACAAATTAAAATAAATTTATAATTGAATATAGTTAATAAATTATAATTAAAAAGGTATAAATGAATGTGTATAGAATTGTTTATTAGTGGGACCCGTGATGAAGTTGCTTTTCTGGGTTTATTGTTGCTGGGGGTAGGTTTATAAAAGTTGGTGGGTTTTTGCTTTTGATGTGGCACTGATGTGGCGTGATAAACCCGCTTTTCTGGGTTTATCACTCCCACCAATTGCACCCCTAAAACACTATTTCTGGGGCCCACGTTTTTTTCTTTCCACAAGTACCCTTGATTTTCCCCCCTCTCTCCTCTTTCTTAGTTGGCAATAAAAAAACATTTTCCTCTCTCAGCTTTCGTCTTTCTTCTTTCTTCTTTCTTCTTCCCCTTTTAGTTTTTACTCCCTCTCTCTCCTCTTTTTTCTTATTCTCTTTCTTTCTTTCTTTCCTCTCCATTTGATAACAGTTACTTTAATTTTTTTTTTTTCCCTCCCTCCTTCGACTGTTCTATTCTTTTTTGGTTTTTCGACTGATTTATCTTTTTTTTTCTTCCAAATAGTTAACTAAATATATTTATACACTAAAAATTGCTACTAATATTTTTTTTTGGAAAATAAAATTTACTTTAATGGTGTTAGAAACCGTCCAACGACACAGTCAATACAACTAATTACAAAAGATTTGATCTGATTTTATCACATAGACATAATATAGATCTAAACATAGTAGAAATATAAAACTGAATAAATCTCGTACCAACAGTTACGGATCTACTACTAATTACTGATGAAAGTTTCAAGACTAAATCTTCAACCAAATCTTCAGACACTATGGTCATGAATAGAATTATAATCATGAACTCATACACCATAGCCACAATAGCGGAGCCAGGCTCCTGAGATTAGGTGGGGCAAAATATTTCGGCCAAACTTTTTTTTTATGACATAATAAAATATTAAATTTTCTATTGGCAATTTTAACTTTGCCCCAAGTTTTTTTAATTTCTGGTGGGGCAATTACTCAAAAATTCTTAAATTTTACATAATTTATAATATAATAAGTGTGTTTTCAAAAAATTGAGGTAGGGCGATTGCATAATGTGGCTCTGCCACTGCATAGCCAGGGAGAAAATTTCCAAAGCCAAGAAAGAAAACACCATTAATATGGAGAAAAACACTATAAACAACGATAAATTGCAAGAAAAACTCACAATCAAGTGAAAATTGACTAACAGATAACAAGAAACGAGAGTAAAACTGCTTCCCTCATCCTCCATTAGGGAAGAAGATGGTGAATTTTAGGTTCTTAAGAAAAGGGAGGGGAGAGGAGAGGCGGCTAGGGTAATCCTTCGTTACTAATATTATTAATTTTTGAATTATTGTATTTTAATGTCAATCTTAACACACATAATTTATCTTCTTTCTTTTTCTCCTTGTGTACCTTTTACTCTTTTTTCTAAACCTATAGTAAATTTATCTTTTTGCCATTCAAATTTATTTTAGACTAGTTTATTATTTTAATTTGTTTACGATAAATTTCAATTTCTAAATTATTTAATTAATTTGAAAATTTGAGTTTATTCAAATTTAGATTTTTTTTTTTTTGGTAGTCTTAATATTAGATTTTATGGATTGATGTTCTAGGAAATAATGCGACAAAAGCAATATGGTTGAACATAAAATTGGAAAGAAAAGGAAAAGGAGAAAAAGTTAAGATATAGTAGTTTAAATATGAGCCACACAATGGTAAAATGTAAATTGTGTTAGTGACACTTATAAAATAAAGAGAAATTGAAATAGTAAAAAGAAAGATAAATTTAAGATGTGTATAAATAAAACAAATATATATTTATTGAAAATTTATATTTCTTTAAAATAAATTGAAGTCTTAGAAGATAAATAAAATACTTTAAAAATTGATTGCAATAAAAAGACAATAAAATAAAATAAAAATAAATATTGATATTTTATAAGTTACTTATAATGTTTTTAAGGTAAAAGACAAAAAAAAATTAAAGGAAAAGGAAGCAAAGGTGAAAATAACTTAATACTATATGATTTTCAACAAAACTTGATACTATGTGGGGTCAATTTGTTTTTTTTAGTGAGACGGAGGAAGTATTGGTATAGAAGCACTCAATTGAAGATAATTTGATACTATGCGAGGCCAATATGTAATTTTTAAGTAAAATTGAGAACACAATTATCATTGTTTCTCATTAATAACGTTTATTACAACACAAAAATGGTTCAATTATTTTCATATTTAGATAATTTGATGATAGCACCAAAACTATTAGTATATAAGAAGTCAATTGAAAAGAATTGAGATTATTTGCGTTAATTTGCAATTTTTAAGTAAAATAGGGAATAAATGCATCATTTTTCCTCACTAATTACGTTCAGTAGAACATACAGTTCATTATTTTATTTTAATTTGTACTCCCACCATCCCACTTAAAAAGTACACTTTGAAAAATGGACAATTTATTATGGGTTATGAGGTACAATACCTAAAGCAAGTAATTTGAACCCATATTTTCATTTATATTATTACTTTATAAGTAATGGTTCGCTGTGAACCACACATTATTATATTAACAAGGGTATGTAAGATAAATAATCCAAAATTGACTCTTTCAATGGGATAAGATTTTATTTTGAAAGAACACCCATTGAATGAGACAGAATGAGTATATATAATTTGATGCTAGCACCATAACTATTAGTATAGAATGACGAAATTGAAAAAAATTAACACTATTTGGGGTTAATTAAAGTTGAGGATAAGTAAAATGTAGGACGCAATTGTCATTTTTTCTCACAAATTCCGTTCAATACACCGTATATTTCATCTTTTTATCTTTGTTTGTAGATAATTTCATGATAACACCTTAACTACTGTTATAGAATGACTAAATTGAAAAAAATTGATATGATTTGGGTTAATTTGCAATTTTTAAGTAAAATCGGGGATGCAATTGTCATTTTCACCAATTACCTTTAGTACAACATGGAAATTGTCCTATTATTTTATTTTGTAGATAATATTGCGATTGCACCATAAATATTAATATAGAATGATTCAATTGAAGAAAATGTGAGACTATTTGGGGTCAATCTACAATTTTTAACAAATTGGGGAGGCATTTTTGTCCTCCTTATTTACTAGTGGTATAACATAGAAATCATCTTATTGTCTTCATTTTTAGATAATTTGATAAGTGCACACAAACTATTAGTATAATGACACAGTTAAAGAAAATTTGAGACTATTCAAGGTCAACTTACAGTTTTGAGTAAAATATGAGCTTGCCATTTTCTTAATTGGTAAATAATTTGATGATTGCCTATAACTATTAGTATAGAATGACTCAACTGAAGAAAATTTTAAACTGTTTGTGGTCAATTAGAAACTTTTAAGTAAAAGATGCAAGTAATGACTCAACTGAAGAAAATTTTAAACTATTTGTGGTCAATTAGAAACTTTTAAGTAAAAGATGCAAGTCTCATTCTCAAAACTTCCAACTGGAATGGAACTTTAAAATAGGTCCTACAATGGGGCTAAAGAGAGGTAAGAAAGGCAAGCTACTTCAAAAAAATCAGTCGGAAGGCAGTCGCATCAAAGTGAGGCTACAACAAAAACTATCAGCGATTGGAGGAGAAGTCCCAATGCTTTCGTCTCAGGTTAGAAACTATAAATTCTCATGCGCTTGAACGAGATGAGTTTCAGTTTCGTTTTACGGATTGATGTGGCGTAGCGGCGACTGGAATCGATATAAATGAAGCTTCAAGCGTAAATGGATGCTTTTAACGACCAGGAAACTAAGCAATAAGTCCATCCAATAGTGGGTATTCTCACTAGTTAAATTAATAAATTAAGTACAATATACGCATTGTCCTATCAATTTAATTTTTAGATAATTTGGTTAGTGCACCATACGTATTTTATTATAGAATGATTCAATTAAATAATAAAAAAGTTTATTTGGGGTTAAGTTATAAAAATTATGTAAAATTAGGGACACAATTGTCATATTTTTTCCAAAGTTATCAAAAGTATAATATAGAAATCGTTCTATTATTTTCATTTGTAGAAATTTTGATGAGTGCTCCAAAATTATTAGTATATAAAATGAGTCAATTGAATAAAAAAATGAGACTATATTAGAGTCAATTTCTAATTATTAAATAAAATATGGGACACGATGATCATTTTTTTTCTCACTAATTAAAACATAGAAATCATCATATTATCTTAGTTTTTGAATAATTTGATGATTGCACTAAACATAATAATCATAATTGGAGATATTTAGAAGTATATTTTAATTTTAAGTAAATTCGGGGACTTAGTTTTCATTTTTTTCTAACTAATTACGTTAGTACAACATAGAAACCGACATATTAACTTGATTTGTAGATAATTTGATGATTGCACAATAACTATTAGTATAGAAGACTCAATTGAATAAACTTGAAACTTTTGTGGCCAATTTACAAGTTTTAAGTAAAATTGGAGATGCAATTGTCATTTTTTTCCCCTATTATAAAAGGTACAACATAAAAATTGTCATTTTATCTAAGATAATAAGTTTCTCAGGTCCCGACTCGTGGCAGTTCAAAAAGTTAAGTTTTAATAAATTAATAAGATAATAATTTTTAGAAAGACCCATGTATAAATATATAGTCCCACCAATATCACAAATTAATAATTCTCAAAAATTACAAATATAATTAGGATAGTTTATTGAATATGTAAATTTATTGTTGTTTGTCTTTTCCTGAAATTTAAAATATAGTTGATTTAATCTCTAACTTTTTAATTAGATAAAAAAGTTCCAGTATCGAATTTTCGAATTGCAACAAAAAACTGTGAAAAATCGACACCACTTTGAGTTTGATGCACTTTATCGGGTACTTTCTCACTATTATAATGTACAATAAACCTATAGATATAACTGATTCATACACGTGAATATCTAAATTATGTTGATTTTAATACATAAACCCAATCATACAAATAACTTGCACACTCTTTAAATTAGTAGATTATTAATTTATCAATTAAATAATATCTATCTAAATTAATAAAACTTCATAGTCCCAGAGTTATTAATTTATAAAGGTTTTACTGTAAATGAATCAATTTGTCTTGAACATAAACGATAGCAAATAGCAAAGTATGATCTATATCATTTGCCCAAATAAAGGCATAAATGAGTAAATGTTGTTGAAGAATTAAAATTAATATTAAATGCACAAATTATATTAACCAATTTTAAAATAAAATAAAGGAAATTTGCTAGTAGTAAAAAAGAACTAAAACCACAAATTTAATTTCCCAATTATAATATAATCAAAATTTCCTTTGTTAGGTTAGGTGGATCATACACGTGTAGCTTTTTTTTTTGCCCTTCCAATAATATGACAAATTTCCAGCAAATCATCAAATAAGGCCGAGAACGAACATGAACATTTACGAACAAGTTCGGATTGACTCTTTAATAAACGAACATAAACATAAATAAAGTGTTGAAAACTCGTTAAGCATTCATTAAAATGCACGATTAAAATATTAACTATATAAATATAAATATAAATAAAATAAGTATGCAACATTAAATTGCTATAATACAACTAACTGAATCTTTATATACATTTATATGTACATATATATATATATATATAAATATATATATCAATATATGAGTTTAAACTGAATTTTCATATTTATGTAAGTTCATATAATATATTAAATTAACTAAACATTAAATTTTATATTAGTTAATGACAAAATAAAATATATATAAATGTTCACGAATAAGCTCGGGCTCGGTCTTGATTAATAAATAAACGAACAAAATTTTAAAACTCAATAAATAAATGAAAATTTCAAAACTCGACTCAACTCGGCTCGATATCACCCTCATAGTTGAAATCACTTGCAAGAACTCCACTTTAATCTGATGTTCTTGTTCTTCGTGAAGCCGTGGAATGATCAAACGTTTTTCTTGTTTTTGTTCCTCGTGGGCTCTTATCCTAAACGAAACTTATCATCACATCCTCCTCGTATTTCGCTACACCTTGATTCTTGCATTTAAGGGAGGCTCAAAATCAAATACCCGCCCATAGGGCTGAGAACGAACACGAACGTTCACGAACAAGTTCGAGCTCGGCTCAATAAAAACGTTCACGAATGATGTGACGCAAAATGTCTGGTGTTGGATGCTCCGGTTGGCCCAATGGAAGTTTTGAATATTTAGGCCCAAGGTAGGGATTACCATCTGAAACAAGTAGCAACAAAGCTTGGATCTGGGCTTCCTTAGCTCGGATCTGCGTGGATGAGAATATATAGCTCGGATCTGTCTGAAGAGTGCTCCGTCACCGGAAACAAACAGTAAAACAGCGGGGCTATCCCCCCTGTTCAACTCCGACGATCAAGTCAGTAAAAATGAAAGTGATAAACAGTATTCACCGAGAGCTTAAGAGTAAAGAAGATTGCGTACCTCAGTTAGTCTTATGACTTAGTATTTATAGCCATACTTTGACATGTCCGTTGTACTATGATGATTTGTACTTCCAACTGCTCTCCCCTTTTTATGATGACTTTTACGCTCCTGTCTATCATGGCCTGACTTTGGACTCTTTTTCCATCATTGCTTTGTGTACTTCCTACATGTATTCAAAATAGGCTCCTGGTCCTCTAACGATTTCTATCTATTATGTCAATGTTATTGTTATTCCGACCTAACTTTGCCAATGTCGTTTTTATGATGTCAATAAAAAAAGCCTGTAGGACCGACCTAAGCTAACAACCGACCTAAGTATGTTTCTTTGGCTCGATTTTTAAAAAGCTTTCCTACCTAAATTTGGACTTGAATCTTTTATGCATCTTTTCTTTCTTATTGTTTATATATTCCTTTTTCGATTGGGCCAGGCCAAATGAAAACTTATTTTTATGCACACCAACAAGTCCCCCCCCCCCCCCCCCCTCCCTCCAAGTATTGTGTTTTACTGAACTAAAACATAATTTTTTTTTCCCACTCACCCTTTCTGCTCCCCAGAGAATAACTAAGACCGTTACTTAAGTATTCACTATATATTCAACCGACCCATGCCTATTCTGACCTTAAGAGTTTCTTTTCCGACCCAAGTAAGCATAAAATGCAAACAATTTCGACTCCAGTTTATTAAAGGTGTTCAAGCTATTCCGATCCAAGCAAACTTAATTTCACCAAGGTAAACCTACCTATCGACTATCATAACTACAAAAGATAAAGCATGATTTGTAGTTAATAATAACTTGACCAAACTAAAAAATATAAATAGCTGACTGACTTAAAGGAAATATCTTATGAAACGTGTACCTTTGCAATCCGACCCAACGAATTTGAATTTGAGATACCTTGAGATGGGACGTGAAAAGACACGTTTAGCGCTTTTCGATGCATTCGATACAACTTCCCATGCTTATCCAATTCTCGAGATGGCTTATATTGCCAACTGTTGCGCTCTTTTTGCCTCCGCTTCCAGAATTTTCTGTCGATTGAAAGAAAGTAATAAAACGCCAAGGCCCTTTCAATTTTGTTTTCATGCCTTCATACAGCTTTGACCCGTCTCTTTCTCTCCTTCTGCTTGCCGCTGCTGTTTGCTGTGTCGCTGATTCCGCCGCTGCTTTACGACCTTATCAGCTCCGCCGCTCCTTCATCCCTAACTTAAAGCAATCCATAGCTGACGAAAGAAACTCTGGCACTACCGTGCCCTCTCAAAACCCGGCTTCAGGTTAGTCAGTTCCTCTTTCTTTGTCTAGTTATTTAAAATGCCATGACTACTGTAATTGAATCGCCGATTAGGATTAGTTTTCTGGCGAACATTATGCATGACTCATTTTTTTGGTGCTATTTTCGTAGAATATTTGTGTACTGTTAAGTAGTAGTTTAGATCTAAATGTGAAATCCACTAACTTTCCAAAATTGTGAAATTATACCAGATTCTGCAGCCATTGTAATCCTCAAGTAAATATGGCCGCCACTTCTAATAGATTTTACCCAGATGAAATAGCTTTGGAACTAACCCTAGGAGACTTAGAAACCCTAAAGTTGGCCCATTATTTTGACCCGGCTATCTCGATCCGACTACCCACACCCGAAGAAAGGATAAATAGTATCGCTAACGGTTGGGTCGGTGTATATGAACATCATATTAGATTTGGGCTTAGATTCCCGATCCCAGCCTTTATTGCCGAGCTATGTGATTACCTGGAGATCGGCGTTAGCTAGTTTGTTCCTAATTCCCTTGGATTTTTAATCAGTTTTTTGTGTGTATGTTCCGGGGCCAAAATTCGACCCACTATAGATTTATTATTTCAATATTATACTATTCGCCAATATCCCTATAAGACGGGTTGGGTTCATTTGCAAAATCGAAAGAAGGAACCTACTCTTATATCCGATATCCCAGATACGATAAAAAACTAGAAAACACGATTTTTTATGGTAAAGACTGAAGAAGCTAACCTTCCTTACCGATGAATGGGATTCACTGTGCCATCAGATCAAGTCCGAGCTGCATCTGACCCCGTAGTACAGTTTCAGTATAAGAAATTAAATTCTTATATTGATACACAGAAATACTAAGCAAAAGATCCTTCCGAGGGTCTTCTGGTCTGGGCCGGTCTAAGCAAATCCCCCAATGTTGAAAAAGAAAGTAATAATCTACCTTTGAACTCTACCTATGTGCTTGATGTCTTTCAGATCAGTTTTCCTTATGTCTTTATGTTTGACTTTTGCAGGCGGCTTCAGTGGTTATGGTCGAAAGAGAAAATCAAGCCGGCAGACGACGACGACCTCAGGTCCGATCCAAAGGCGGCCGGCCGACATTGATATGACCCAGGAAAAAGAAGGAATCGACCTTTCTAAGGACGCCTTAATTCCTCGTGCTCCAAAGAAAAACAGGCCGACTTCTTCGAAAATTCAGGCGGCCAAAAATGCCAAGGCTCCTCAGGCCAATTTGACAAATCCAATATTTGGAGCCGAAATACCCAGCCCAGATGAATTGCTGGGGCCTTTGGACTCTTCAACTAAAGAGAGGATGATCATTCTGAAGGACCTAAAGGAAAGATCGGCCCCCGTAGCTCGGCCCATCTATCAGCCTCACTTATCAGGGCCTCAACTCGAAGATGTCAGGCCTTACACCGAGATTATTGAGGCGAGCAACCAGATGCGACAAAGCATCGAACAGCTGACGAAGTAAGAAGCCTTTTTGGCTTCACATCTTAAACGGGTAAATTCTTGCATTCTTGACTTATCTCCTGAAATATGTTAACACTTGTGTGATATCTTATAAGGCTCGTAATTGCGTTTTGCAGGTCTGTATAAATTATGGAGCCACGGCCAAAAGGACCGCTGCTTTGGACATCTTATCCCAAAGCTATGAACAAGAAAGGATGAAAAGGCCGGTTGAAGAGATAGAGGACCTGAAGATGAAGCTTGGGTTGAATCCAGCAAAGTGACCGACCTCTAGGCGAAAAATACCGAGCTATATAAAGAAAACCAAGAGCTCGGTACCAAGGCCAGCCAGTTGGATACCAGATCGCAGGGCTTAGAGGCGGAGGTAGAGGAATTAAAGAAGGAGAAATCCGACCTGAGGAAGGAGATTGCTGACCTCAAAGAGGAGAAGGCCGATCTGCAGAGAGCCCCAGAGGAAGAAAAGAAAAAATCCGCAGAGTTGCTGAGCCCGGCGGAAGTGGAAGTGGTGCGTTAAGCTGCCATGAGAGCTTTCAAAGAGGGGCCTCTGCTGGATCTGATGAACCGCCGATTTATGGAATTGATCCAGTGCGGCTATACGATATGATGGGATGAGTTTAAAGGCCCTAGGTCGGTGGATGGCCTTCCTAAGGATTACTCGGCTCACACTTCCTTGCTAGCTCAGGATCGGGATCCCTTCGACCTGATAGATGAGATGAAACAGGAGTGTCGTGATACCGGCATTCCTTTGCCGGAGAATGTGGAAGAAGAAGAAGAACCTGTGGCTGACTCAAATGGGGCAGCCGATGAAGAAGTGACCTCCCAAGCTCCTCTGTCCTAACTCTGTGTTGTATTTACTTGAAACAATTTTGTCTTTTCTGAATACTTTACTTGAGCAATTTTGTATTGGGCCGGCAAATGGGTTTTCCGGCATAACTTTTTTTGAATGAATGATTTAACCTTTCTCTTCATGATCTTGACTTCAACTTATTTAGAGATAGTATTTTTTCAAGTGTGTTGCATTCCAAGCTCACGGAACCAACTGTCCTTGTGAATCTTCTAACACATAACTGCCAGTAGGTCGTGCTTCTATCACCTGGTAGGGTCCCTCCCAGTTAGATATAAATTTGCCTTGATCTTGCGGCTTACTGATAGCCTGGTTTCACAAAACCAAGTCTCCTGGTACAAAGGCTCGATGTTTGACCCGGGCATCATAGTGTTACCGAACCAAATTCTTGTAATTTAGTTGGTGTACGTAGGCTGTGTCCCAAGCTTCCTCCACCAAGTCTAAGCTAAGCTCCAAGTTTTTTTGATTCTGGTCCCTTTCGAAGTGCATGACTCGGGGCGCACTACTTTGTACTTCTGGAGGTATGACGGCATTGACCCCAAAAGCTAACTCGAAAGGATTCTTTCCCGTAGCAGATTTAGGTGTGGTTCGATGACACCACAATACATGAGGTAGCTGCTCCACCCAATTCTTGCCCTTATCTTCTAGCTGGTTTTTAATCCATGCAACAAAATCCGGTTAGTGAGTTCTACTTGCCCATTTGCTGGAGGATGAGCCACAGACGCGAAACGTGTAGGATACCTAGCTTTGTACACAAGGCTGTAAATTCCTTGGATTCAAACTGAGTCTCATGATCCGAGATAACCGAATTAGGTACACCGAATCGACAAATGACTTGCCTCCATAAAAATCGAGCTACAGTTCACCCGGTAATATTCGTTAATGCCTCGGCCTTCACCCACTTTGTGAAGTAATATTTGGCCACAACCAGATACTAACAAGAGCCGATCTTAGGAAATGGACCTATAAGATCTATCCCCCATTTCGCGAAAGGCCAAAATGCAATTATCCCGATAAAACTGGACGCTGGCAACTTATGAATTGGTGCGTTATGTTGACAACTGGAACAATGCCGAACATACTCGACCGCTTCCTGAAATAACCGAGGCCAATAAAACCCAGCCCCAATTACCTTTTTTGCCAAATTCTGAGCCCCGATATGAGACCCACAATCCCCCTGGTGTATCTCTTTAAGCATGGCAACCGCCTCTTGTGGACCCAAATATTTTAGTAAGGGCATTAAAAACCCTCTTTTGTATAGATCATCCTCGACTATCTGATAATATTCAGCATTTTTTCGTATTAGCTGTGCCTCCTTTCGTGAGTCTAGCAAGGTACCGTTTTGTAAATACTGCCACAGAGGAAATCGCCAATCCTGACCTTCACATATGGACAAGATTGTTGGCTCGGCCGTACTCCTAGTCTGCACTTTTTTTACTAGAACACTTTTAGTTAGATGAGAGAAAACCGAAGAAGCCAGTTTGGACAAGGCATCCGCATTTATGCTTTTGCTCCGTGGAACTCGCTCTATAGCCCATTTTGGAAAAATTTGCAGCTGTTGTTGTACCAGTGCCAAATATTTCTCCATTTGTCGATCTTTAGCCTTATACTCCCCCAAAAATTGTTTAACGACCAACTGGGAGTCTGAACAAATTTTCAAATTTCGGACCCCAAGTTTTCGAGCTAATTTTAGGCCGGCCAACATGGCTTCATACTCTGCCTCATTATTGGTGGCTGTGAAATAGAACAGTAAAACATAGGTGTGAACTTCCCCGGTAGGGCTGGCGAGGATGATCCCGGCACCCGACCCGGACTGACTAGAAACACCATCTACGTGGAGTGTCCATGAATCATCGCCTTTGCCGTGGTTAAAAGAAGGTCAGTTTCCTGTGATGGACTAGGCGTGTCCTCCTGGATGTCTGATACCCCTTCAGCTATGAAATCTGCTAACACCTGACCTTTGACTGCGGTACGAGGCATGAATGTGATATCGTACTCCCTTAGCTCAATGGCCCATTTGGTGAGACGACCTGAAACTCCTACTTTTTGCAAGACGCCCTTCAAGGGTGCATCGGTATAAACGGTGACTCCGTGGGAGTCAAAGTAAGGTCAGAGACGCCGTGTAGAATGAACTAAAGCCAGGACTAACTTTTCCAAGCTAGAATAGTTTTTTTCTGCAGCCTGTAAAACTTTGCTAACAAAATAGATGGGTCTTTGAACCCGATTATCTTCTCGAAGCAAAACCGAGCTAATTACAGATTCAGTGGTAGTTATATACATATACAATTGTTCCCCAGAAATTGACATGGTTAAAGATGGTAAAGAAGCTAGGTACATCTTTAATTGTTCGAAAGCTACTTGGCATTCTGAAGTCCACACAAATTTATCTGATTTTTTCAAAATGCTAAAAAATGGTAAAGCTCACTCTGCCGACCGAGCTAAAAACCGATTTAAGGCTGCTAATCTACCCATTAATTGTTGTACCTCATGAATTGACCTAGGAGGGTGCATTTGTAGAACGACCTCTACTTTTTTGGGATTAACAGAAATACTACCCTCAGAAACCATGTAACCTAAGTAGCCCCAAAAATGCATTTTTTAGGATTTAATCTTAATTTGTACTGAACCAAAGTTTCAAACATTTCACGTAAATCAAGCAAATAAGCAGATTCATCCCTACTTTTAACAAGCAAATCATCAACATATGCTTCCATGTTCCGACCTAGTTGTTTTTTAAAGATTTTATTTACTAAGCGTTGAAAAGTAGCTCCAGTATTTTTCAAACCAAAAGGCATAGTAATAAAGTAATAAGTACATTTGTCCGTGATAAATGATGTTTTTCCTCGTCTTCTTTAGCCATGAATATCTGGTGATAGCCCTTGTATGCATCCAGGAAATTGAGAAAGCGAACCCCAACTATGCCATCGACCAGTATGTCAATTAAAGGCAAGGGGAACCAATCTTTGGGACAGGCCTTATTTAGGTCGGTAAAGTCGATGCACATGTGCCAGGAGCCGTCTCGCTTGGGAACTAATATCAATGATATTTTGAGAATTGCCAGGCATGCCTTCCGACCCCAAGCAAAGACTTCAGCAAACTCACGCAACAAGTTAAGTGAATCATGTTGTAATTGAGGAGATAAATCGGCTCCTACCTTGATTACCTTGTTTGGGTCGGCAGCTAGATGAACCGCCTTAACTTCAGCCCTGGCTTCAATGAATCGCTCCGAGTGACCTGCTAGGTCGGTGATGTCAACAGTGTGGGAAGTACTGCACTCAAGGGCAGCTGGTGGAACCGGGGTAGCGAGGGTCGGTGTGACCACTGAAGCAACTTGCGATTTGGAATCTAATGGCACATGTTCTCTTAGAGAAGCTGTATAACATTGCTTGGCCTGTATGACATCACGACAAAGAGAAACCACACCATCCATGGTAGGGAATTTTAAAAGCATATACATAGTAGAAGTAATGGCCTGAAATTGATTTAGTCCAGGCCGACCCAGATACACAGTGTAAGGTGATGGCTCATCAATGACCACAAAATCTATGATTTATGTTCATTTTAACTGGCCAACTATCAAGATAACTGGTATGCTTAACTGCCCCAAAGGAATAACATGGTAGTTGCCAAAGCCAATTAAAGGTGTACGCACTGAATTTAAACGACCATTTTGCAATTGACATCCTGTTAATCCCTTTGTAGTAATTATATTACTAGAACTATCAGTGTTTAATAATATCCTTCGTACTTGATAATTGGAAATATAACAATCGATAACCAGTGGAGCATCACAATTATAAGACAAGAAATGGTCAATGTCATCAAAGGTAATAACCGAGGCCATAGGGTCGGCTTTGCACTTACCTAGGACGTTTTTCCTTTGACGATATACCTGTTTTCTCTGACGATTAGAGTCACCATGGATCGGTCCTCCAACTATGGTACTTACAACTCCAGCCCCCGAGTTGGAGGTCCGGGGGTAGGGCTGAGAACACTCCCGACCAAAATGGTAGGGCTCCCAACACCGGTAACATCCTGTAGGTCGTTCCCAACCCGCTGGAACGGTAGGTTTGGGCAAAAGAGCCACTTGTGTATATTGAGGTAACTTTTCAGCTTGGATAAGTTTTGCTATTTCTGTAGCTAAATCTCTACAATTATTAGTATTATGGCCAATATGCTTATGATAATTACAATACCTGCTGGGATTGAGTCGATCTGTGAGGCCCGTTATGGGACGAGCTGGAGGCAGTAACCCTTGATGTTGAACGGTCGCATATATGTCTGCCCGTGGCACTGAAAAAGGCTCGACCACCTGCAAAGCATTAACACCGACCCCAGCCTTTGGTCCGGTGTTATTAGCACCTGCAAAGTTCGGCTTCTTCCCTCCTCCGAGGGTAGGGATTGGGGAACAAGCTTTTCTCTTACCGTAAACATCAGAGAGACCTCTCTCCCGTTCCTGTTTAATAAAATTAACAGCAGTAATCATCATTTCAAAGTAAGAAGGTGGGGGTCTAATGGCTAACTCAGTAGCTAGGGGTCCCGCCCGTAGCCCGTTAATAAATGATCTCATCATAATCCTATCATTTTTCTCATGGCATTGTCTAGATTTTACATTAAACCGATCTATATAGGCCTGCAATCCCTACCCCATCCTTTGGGTTATGTTCATTAAATGAGAAATAGGCTTAGATAATATTTTGTTGCCCATAAAATTGGCTAAAAATAAATCACCAAACTGATCCAAATAATGAATAGAATTACGTGGCAGAGTACAATACCAATTAATAGCCTGACCTTTGAGGATAAGATGAAATGTCATGTAGCGGTTGGCATCAGATAAATTAGCGGCATCTATGACACTCATGCATTGCATCCAATGAGCCGTTGGGTCAGCAGTGCCATCATATTTATCAATCTTACCTAAACCTTTGTAGCCCGGTGGGAATGGAGATGTTTGAATTTCCCAACCAAATGGATGAGAAATGCAAGAGGTTGGCCCAACCCTTCCCAATAGAGCGTATCCCGATCCGAGTAAGACTGATTGACCGGGTTGGGCATATCCCATTTGACCTAACTGATACCCCCCATTCCAGGATAAGTAGGTAACGACTCTCGGATTGCAAAATTTCCCGTGCTAGCCCCGGTATATAGCTCGAATTGAGTAAGGGAGAATACCCGGGAAGGGGCTGTATAGCCCGATTTGTGCCTACACCATAATGCTGAAACTGGGCCAGACTCGACGGGCTTATAGATCCGGGATATCCTAATTGATTGACTTCGGGACCAAGGTGACCAAACTGACCCAATTGCTGACTTAGACCAGGCTGACCTAACTGACCTAGCTGCGGACCTAAACCAGGCTGACCTAACTGACCCAACTGCAGTTCTAACATAGGGAAAGGCAAACTTCACAAGAAAGGGTAAGTATTGGGCTGAGCAGTAGGAACCGTGAAAGGAGCCGGGAAGGTGGAAGTAACCTGAGTATGGGCTAAGGTAGTGTAAACAGGAGGAGCGGTAGAAAGAGTAGGGAGACCAGCTACATAATTAGACCCTGAAAAAGGATGAGCTCCCCCAGGGTAAGGAGGGAATCCAGAAACAACACCAGATTGGGGGGGAGACTGGAAACCAAAACAACAGATGGATCGGCCATTGGATTGAACAAAGTTCCCAGCAAAAGAACAGTAGGAACAGCCTGTGAAATAAGAGGATTCTCAGTATTAACGACATCTGGAATAGTGGTTGTAATGCTAGAAACTGTGAGCCCCAAACTAGAAGTAGAGGTAACCGGAGGGCTAGGGTTAATTAAATGAAACAATTGCGGAAACAAACGATAAAATTTTTCTCTTTCAGCTTGCTGAGGGGTGAGGGACACAGCGGTGGAAGATGCAACAGCGGTCGTAGTGGCTGGTGGAGTGTTGGTGGTAGAAACTACAGCGGCGGCTGGAACAATCATAGTTGCAACGGTAGAAGCAGTGGTGGTGCTGGAAGAAGAAGAAGCATCCACTCCCGAACGATCTTGTGTCATGATTCAACAAATTTCTTTGAATATGGAGAAAATTTGATGAAATAACTTGATCAAACGTTTCCCACAGACGGCGCTAGTTGATGTGATGCAAAATGTCCGGTGTTGGATGCTCCGGTTGGCCCAATGGAAGTCTTGAATATTCAGGCCCAAGGTAGGGATTACTGGCTGAAACAAGTAGCAACAAAGCTTTGATATGAGCTTCCTTAGCTCGGATATGCGTGAATGAGAATGTATAGTTCAGAACTGTTTGAAGAGTGCTCCGTCACCGGAAACAAACAGTAAAACAAGCGAGGCTATCTCCCCTGTTCAATTCCGACGATCAAGTCAGTAAAAATAAAAGTGATAAACAGTATTCACAGAGAACTTAAGCGTAAAGAAGATTGCGTACCTCAGTTAGTCTTATGACTTAGTATTTATAGCCATACATTGACATGTCCGTTGCAATATGATGATTTGTACTTCCAACTGCTCTCCCATTTTTACGATGACTTTTACGCTCTTGTCTATCATGGCCTGACTTTGGACTCCTTTTCCATCATTGCTCTGTGTACTTCCTGCATGTATTCAAAATAGGCTCTTGATCCTCTAATGATTTCTATCTATTATGTCAATGTTATCGTTATTCCGACCTAACTTTCCCAATGTCGGTTTTTATGATGTCAATAAGAAAAGCCTGTAGGACCGACCTAAGTATGTTTCTTTGACTCGGTTTTTAGAGAGCTTTCCGACCTAAGTTTACACTTGAACCTTTTATGCATTTTTTCTTTCTTACTGTTTATATATTCCTTTTTCGATTGGGCCAGACCCAATGAAGACTTATTTTTATGCACACCAACGAACATTATTTTTAGGCTCGATAATAAACGAACACAAACCAGGTGTTGAAAACTCGTTAATGTTCATGAACATGCTCGATTAAAATATTAACTATATAATATAAATAAAATAAGTATATACAATATTAAAATTTTAAATAATACGAATAATTGAATCTTTATATATATTTATACGTACATAGATATCAATATATGAGTTTAAAATGAATTTTGATTCTTATGCAAGTTGATATAATATATTTAATTAACTAAACATTATAATTTTTTGTTAGTTAATGTGAGATAAAACGCACACGAATGTTTACGAACAAGCTTGGTTCGGCTCGATTAATAATTAAACGAACATGAACATAAATGAACAATAAATAAACACATCAAAGCTCGGCGGCTCGGCTTGTTATCACCCCTACCGGGCCGTCTAAAACAAGTTGTTTGGGGTGCACCCCAAAATGATCAGTTTGGAACAGGGATATTTGGGTCCGATTTAGGGCATCTTCAGTAGTTTACAGTTTTATAATCGCCTCTACAGATATTTTACTGTTTCTACAATAAATTCACTTCATCTAACAACTTTATACATTACTATAAAAGAATATTCTATTTTTATTCCTCTATACACATAATTTTAAATTTAATTTTATTACCTTTGTACTATTTTAAGTTATTTACACAAAACCTCAAATAGTTATTTTTGTTTGTATTTTCGTCTAATATAATAAATTCAATTGCTTAATAGAGAAACGATAATTATATTAATCATATTCAAGAGTCCAGTTTCAAAAAAAATATTATTATCCCATTAAAAGAGTCTACTTTAAATTTGTTTATATTACATAACTTTAATAATAGGATAATGTGGTTCACAATTAAGATATATTCGGAAAATATGGTGCCAAATTACTTATTTTGTGTGTTGTACCTCACAACCTATAATAAGTTGTACATTTTTCAAAGTTGATTTTTTGAGTGAGACAGAGAGAGTACTTTTAAATATTAAGGAATATTTAAGTGGTCTTATAAATATAAATGTTTCAGTTAGTATATTTACAATTTTAGATACTTTGGCATGTCATTTTTCATATTTATATTATTTAAAAAGTTAAAGAGAAAATCGTAGTTTTGGTCCCTCAATTATACCCTCGTTACACTTGCAGTCCCCTAAATATTGAAACTCGCACTTTCAGTCCCCTAACTATCTCTCTTTCACAAGTTTGGTCCCTTTTACTGGCTAGTTACTGTTTGACTGAAAGACTCAACGGTAATTTGGACTTTTTAAAAAAATTTAAAAACTACTTGGGCCAAAACATAATAATTATAAAGTTAAAAATAAAGTAAAAAAAAGGGAAATTTGGTTTTACTAAATTACATCTTACGGGGTTGGCTTATCTTCACCCCGTCCATGGAGGACAGGGTCGGCCTTAATTCAAGTCGGCTTATCTTCACCCCGTCCGTGGAGAACGAGGTCAGCCTTAATTCACGTCGTCCTTGATCTAATATCCAACAGTGTCATGTTTACATCTTAACACACGTCATTTGTGCCACCTATCGCTCATTCGCGAATCTGGACCTCAGGTAGTCCACGGATGAGGGTCTCAGGTTGTCCACAAAAAAAGGTCTGAATTTTTTAAATATTTCATTTTGACCCCAAGAAATCGGTAACCTGTTAGCTTGCCAGTAAGACGGACCAAACCTGCGAAAGAGATATAGTTAGGGGATTGAAAGTGCGAGTTTCAATAATTAGGGGATTAAAAGTGTAACGAGGATATAATTAAGGGACCGAAACTGCTATTTTCCCAAAAGTTAAAATTCTTTTTTAATTAATTAGAGTTGATTAATAATTATTATAATTTTTTTTATTACATAGAAATAACAATTAAGTGGAGTAATCACTTAAAATTATACTAATAGCAAAGTTCGTACTTTAATCAATTGAAATAAGAGATAAAAACTTTTGTAAATAAGTAAAATAATAATAAAAAATTAGAGGTATGAATAGTACACGTGAATACATCTGTTTTTTTAAAAAAATAATAACTTTGTTGGTCTCTAAACTTTGGCTTATATCTCACTGTCGTCTGTAAACTTGAAATTATTTCTCTTTAATCTCAAAATTTGATTTCATGTGACACTTTCGTCATTGAACTTCAAATTATTATTTTGTTTTCGGTCCTTAAACTTGGATGTTCCTTATCTGGATAGTCTATCATCTATTTCGACCAATACCAATCCGACAAAGGCTTAAATGTTATCATTAAAATAAATTGTTATTATTTGAAAGAACGCAAACTAAATTAAACCGATTTAAAAGAATATAAAGCAAATTTACTAGTAATAAAAAGAACGTCAACTAAACTTGAAATTTTTCTTAACTATGAAAAATATATTTTCTCCGCCCATTCAAAGAATACACTTTATATTACTATTTTTAGTAATAGTGGGGTAGAGGGAGTAATCAAAATTTCCTTCATAATTATTTTTGAAATCACGAGCAAGAACTACACTTTGATGTCATTGTTCGTAGTGAATCCCGTGGAATGGTGAAATGCCCAACGGAAATTGGAACCACCTCGTAACAACAAATGAAGGATTTCTTGTTTTGTTGTTAACTTCAAAAACCAAACTTTATCATCATCACATCTCCTCGTATTTCGCTACATCTTGATTCTCGCATATTTTTCTCTGCCCATCCCTTGATCAATCTTTTTCCTCCTAGCCCTCCTTCCATAAATATATAAAATCTCCATTGATTCTTGATGGAGTAGTACTTTTGCTTATTCCAGTCTTTTGAAATTTTTGCTATCATGGCGAAAGAGCCCCTCAGAGTTCTTGTCACTGGGGCAGCTGGTAATTTCTATTTTTATTTTTCTGCCCTTTTCGTTTCTACGCGAATTTTGCTCTCATTGATATGTAAAATGAGCTATGATTTCTTTCTTCTTTGGAACCCAAGAGAAGTTACGCCCTTTGATTGCTTGTTGATTTTATTTAATTAGTTGATTTTGCAATTTGAAGCCTCTCAAAGTTTTCATTTTTATTATTATAAACCACTAAATTATATATATGTGTGTGTTTTTATTGGGCTTATGATCCATAATCATTTGTAGGACCATTTCACACAAAGCAGTAATCTTTCTTGTTGTCTATTTTAAAAATGGAATATCTGGGATTAGTTCAGAATCATCCAGTTGTTTTGGTTATATTGTAAAACAAAGATCAACTGCACTACATAATACTAACATAGTACATGTGTCACTCACCGTTTTACCCTCTGAGCTTGTGAGAGTAGCGCCTGTGCTATGTAGCCCGTGTGATCTCATTCCGCCGGAGAAAAAGATAACATAACAAAAGCAAAAATCAAACAAAAACAATGAAAATGAACTGACCTAGATGGATTGTAAAATTGGAATTCATCCATTGAAGTAGATCAATCTTTGTTCCACAGGCCAAATAGGCTATGCTCTTGTTCCAATGGTTGCTAGAGGAGCCATGCTAGGTCCTGATCAGCCTGTCATCATACACATGCTTGACATTGAACCAGCAGCTGAGGGCTTGAAGGGTGTAACCATGGAATTGATTGATGCAGCTTTCCCTCTTCTAAAAGGTATACTTTGATCGATCCAAATGTGATTTGTTGCGAAAACTGTCAACTTTGTCATCTATATACTTAATGGTTCAGTACAACAGGTGTTGTTGCTACAACAAATCCTGTTGATGCATGTAAAGGGGTGAACGTTGCAGTCATGGTTGGCGGTTTTCCGCGAAAGGAAGGAATGGAGAGGAAGGATGTAATGACCAAGAACGTTTCCATTTACAAGGCGCAGGCTTCAGCTTTAGAGAAGCATGCTGCCCCAGGCTGCAAGGTATATAGTTTACATTTTAAGGTTTGGTCAATGCCAATACTATGTGTTGAATCTAAACATGTTGCGGTAGTGTGACAAAGGCTTAGATGTTGTTAGGGCGTTTCTAGTGGGGGTCTAGAGGGTCTGAAGACCTCTCCAACCCACACCTCACCCTTTATATTTTTTTCCTGCCTACGCCACCTGTTGTTGTTGATTGTTGTAAACATGTTGCAGTGCAGAAGATCATTAAAAAATCCTTCATATTACCATTGTTTCATCTGAACTTTAGCACATTCTCTTATTAGGTACTGGTTGTTGCAAATCCAGCTAACACAAATGCACTGATTTTGAAAGAATTTGCACCTTCAATCCCAGAGAAAAACATCACTTGTCTCACCAGACTTGATCACAACAGAGCCTTAGGTCAGATTTCAGAGAGGCTAAAGGTCCAAGTCAGTGATGTTAAGAATGTGATCATTTGGGGGAATCATTCTTCAACTCAGTATCCAGATGTCAATCATGCCACTGTCAACACCGGGAAGGACTGGAAGCCCGTCAGAGAGCTCGTTTCTGATGACCAATGGTATCCAGTGAAAGAGTGTAGAACTATGGGATGGGGAGGGTGTAGAATTATGGTTTACTTTTTCCAACCATTTGCTGTGTTGTTTTATATCTGTTAGGTTGAACACAGAGTTCATTACCACGGTGCAACAGCGCGGCGCAGCCATCATCAAAGCTCGAAAGCTGTCCAGCGCTCTATCGGCTGCAAGCGCAGCCTGCGATCACATCCATGACTGGGTTATTGGGACTCCAAAGGTTGACACAAATGATTAATTACTCTATTTGTTGCAACAAAGAATATACTAATGATCCTAATTCCCTTTTGTGTTCTTCAGGGGACATGGGTATCAATGGGAGTATATTCAGATGGTTCATATGGCATACAATCTGGCCTAATTTACTCTTTCCCTGTAACCTGTGAGAAAGGAGATTGGTCAATAGTGCAAGGTGATCATATGAAGTTATCTATATACACCCCCTCCGTCCCACCGAAGGAGTTGTATTTTTTTTAATACTGTTTTCTGTGTTAGAAATATGACTTTTTATATGGGATGGGTCTCGGTATGAAATCTGAATACTAGAAATGTGAATCTTGGTGGTGCAGGTTTGAAGATAGATGAATTTTCAAAGGGAAAAATGGAGGCAACTGCAGCAGAGCTGATTGAGGAAAAAACATTAGCCTACTCTTGCCTCAATTGAGTAATAATCTCAAATGTGCCTGCTTCCCAACTAATAAGTTCACAATATTATGATGGTTTGTACTTTGTTGAAGGGAAATGTTGGACTTTTCTTTAGAAGCAATTGAGAAATTATTTCCCAGTTGAAATGCAATAATATAGAATTTTCTTTTTTCTTCTTTTGAAATTTGCATTGCACAATATATGAATTTGACTTTAGCATAGCTATTCTTTCTTCTTTTCTTTTTTTATAGAAAAAAGAATCATTTGTAAACTTCGAGAGATATTGATAATAATAATAATAATCAAATCACGTGATGTAGTGACAATATTTCTAAACAAGGAATTACTCCCTATGATCTGAATAAAATAATTTTTTTAGTCTTTAAGACAAATTATGATTTAGAATAAAAGAATTTCTGATTAAACAGTTAAGGTTATAGTTGAGAATATCGACATGTAAATCCGTCAACCCAAATCTGACATGAATAATTTATGGTTGAGCGAGTGTTGACACTGGAACTTGCCAACTCGAACTCACCAATCCAAACCCGATAACCCGAATACAACACGAATTTCCACCTCGAGAACGAGAGAGTATGTATATTGTTGAAAAAAGTAAAAATGGTCCTTGGCGGTTTGCAATCTTTTAAAAGCCCAATGGGGAATTTGGGCTTCAGCCCACAAATTATATTTTCCTCCATCGTGTTAAACAAACGACGACGTGGTTTTGTTGTCTACACATTAATTTTCTTCTCAGACTCCAAAGTGGCTAAAATAGAAGCCATCACTCGGTAATCTCTCCTCCTCCACCGCTCCTCGGCAGAAGAAACGCCGCAGGTTAATCTGTTTACAACTTTATTCCCTAATTTGATCGACGTCAATTTTGGAGTTATTTGATTCTTGAAGCTCACTTTGTGTTTTCTGTTGTTGTAAATGGCTGATTGAAGTAGTGAAATTTATGAAGCTCCAATTGTTTATATGCTGTCTGTGTTCGCTTATGGACGAAAAGGTTTCACTTTCTTGAGAGGGTTCATGTAAAAATCTTTAATTTTATCCATGGAGGGTTTTTCCCCTGTTCTAATCATCATAGCTTGATTTTTGCTTAGCTCAATTCTTTTGTGGTGCGTGTATTTGTGTTAATTTAGCACTCACATTAATGCTATTTGACAATAGAATGTTTTTTTTGAAAGATAGAAGTGGAGCTTACTAAAGTTTGTCAAAGAAGGTGAAGAATGCGTGGAGAGTTAAAAATGCACAATATTCTGCGTGTTAGGCTTGGTTTATCTAAGTGTCTAATTGGATTCATGAGCGCTTAATTGTTTCTGTAATAGACCAATTGTGCAGAGTGTGAGATTATTGTACTGATTTGTCAGAATTTTCTCAACAGACATGGATGATACAATGAAGCTGTTTCAGAAAGGTCTTATTGAGGTTGAGATTGAAGCGGAAGAGTTTTTGTTAGCACGACACCAGGTAACTGACATCTTAGCCTGCAGATGAAGTTCTGAATCCCTTTTTTTGTTTTTTGACCGTCTTTGTCTCATGAAAATTTACATGCAGGTAGTTGAAAACGATAGATTGAGGAATGGCAACAGGGAAGCATTGACGGCACTGAGAAAGAAGGCTAAGGCAGCCAAGACTAGTATGCCTTCTCCTTTTGATTCATTAATGAGGGAGATTGGTTGTAGGCCACTGGTCAAAGAGGTTTGTGGAACATGCGGGAATTATGATGCCGAGGAGAAGACATGGATGATGTTTCCTGGAACTGATATTTTTGCTGCCATCCCATTTCATGCTGCTCATACTATTTTGGAGAAAGGTATTTAATAGTTCCTTTGCTTTTACTTTATGCTTTGATAGCATTACAGTCCTTCAATTTATCTGGACCCGATGCTAACCTGGATTCTATACATAGTGCCAATGTTCTAGCAAATAAGTAACTTATACTAGTTTCCTTTTTTCTAATCCCCTTCAAGAAAATATTTGTTATCTTGTGGCATCATTTAATGGTACATTCTGGGAATACGAAGTTACTGAATTCATTGTAATGTTGGTAAATTGCAAATTTTCAAGTTTCATATGCTGCAAGAATAGAAGTGCGCTTGACAGAGAAATTCCATAATCGTTTTAAATTCTTGGATAAGTAGTTACAGGTAGGTCAAGGATGAAAAAGAACAGGAAATATGGCTGTGTCTTGTGTTCGTTTTTGTTAAAGATTACCACATCAAGTTATATAAGCGATTATGTGAAATGGGATTATCCCTCTTATACACATGCTTTCACTATGTTTAGGTCATTGCCTTTACTAGATTTTATCACAACTGTCCTGTATAAAATTCCAGGAAAAAAAGAGCTTCACTACACTGTTAGTAGTTTCTTTCAGCAACTATTAATATAATATTCCCAAAATTTGTTAAAGCCCTTTGACTTTGGTGGGGGAGTTTTGGGGGGAGAAAGAGATGGTAGCTTATAGCTTGTGTTCTGTGCAATGTAGATCAAAGTGGGCTAGATTTTGAAGCTAAGACACTCCAAAGTTTAATCAAGGAGAAGTCCTTGTCAATATCTGAAGAAGGACATCTTGCCGACAGGATCAGTCCCGGCGTGCTTAGGTCTCTGGTGGCCTTAACAGATCAGGGAAAGTAAGTATTGTATGGAGAAAGATTTCTTATCCTTACTATTTGATGTCTAGTTCAAAAGTCTGGTAGGCAATTACCTTAAGTATTCTTCTAGTATTTTTTTTTTTTTTCTCTCTATTTGTGCATTAACTTGAACACTTTTCCTGTTCAGGAACAAAGAGGAGAAATAAATCGTGAGAATCATTTTGTACTGGAGGACTATGTTCTAATCTGGTAAGGCCATATTGAAGAGCTCTGTGTGTTTTTGAATGCACATTCTTTGAATCGGTCAAGGGCAGCATCTTATGAACCCAGCAGTTGAAGGCCCGCATTAAAGCTGCGAAGGGACCTTGCCGTTCAATAATTTGCTCATGAGGACTATCATTTTTTTGAATGTTTCATCTTGCTTGCTAGATTTTGGCATTGTGAATATCTGATCATACTGGATTGCCTTTTTCTTCAATCCCGTATTCTTGCTTTCGTCTTCTTTTTCACCATGCTTGCCATTATAGGTTCTAGAGCCAGTTCCTTGGGCACATGGAGTGACTGAACTGCTTTTGAGCTTCAGATCACTTAACCATCCTTCGTCCACGTCACCAACCTTCTGAAGTTGTCTAAGCTTCTGAGGATGATCTAGCGAAACTTTGGCCGTATCACTTCTGAGTTTTGAGCAATGGATGAACAACATAATAACAACTGTTAGCATATCAGTTGAGTTCTTTAGGTTGCTGAAAGTTGGAATTAACACAGCCTACCTTCATGTTTATTGCTTCTCTCTGAATGTATTTGTGCATTAGTTTTGTTTTGTTGGCGCAGGGACTTGGCAAAATCATGGCTAGTTTGGTTTTGTTTGTACTTTCATGACTCCTAAATGTTTATTTAATAGAAATGAGCTTGTTCAGTTCTCATACTTTCTTAGGCCGCCTGTTCGTTTTTATCGGTTTGTTTGTATTTTGATTTCTACAGTAAATTTAATATATTATATATTTTTATCATTTATAATTTAACATTTTCAATATACTTTTTACATTAAAATTTTCTTTTCTTGTTTTTAAAACCTTGTGATAACGAAAATGGGCTTGCTGTTTTACCTCACAGGACTTCGCTAAACAAGTTGGGCTATTATGGCAGGTAGTCACTATAGCTAACGCATGCATCCAAGAATTCATCCATCCCCTTTAGAACATGGATTCTTATACAATTAGTAAAGATACACTTTTAAGTAAGGGTGGGCACGAATTGGTTTCCTCGAATTGTGGTTTCCTCGAATTGGTTTCCTCGAATTTTAAATTTTTTTGGCCAATTCAAAAACCGAACCTAATTCGTTTTAAAACTGAAGAAACCAAATCGAATTCGTAATTCGAATTCGGTTCGAATTCGGTTTGGACCGTGGAAACCAAATTCACAAATTATTCTAGAATTAATAGTTTAATACTGTAAAGCTTTGAAGAAAATGAAAGAGAGATGGGAGAAGGAAATAGGAAGAGTAAAGAAAGAAAGATAATGAAGAGAAGAAAGAAAATAGATTAAGAGAAGAAGCACCGTCCAGTTCTAGATCCACTATTGCCGCCCCTTCCAGATCCACAACCTCCACCATCCAACAACAACAATCAACACCACCATAACTTTCTCCCAAAAACTTATGGCTAATAGAAGAAAATGAAAGAAAGATGGAAGAAGGAATAGGAAGAGTAAAATGAGAAGTATAAAATTAAAAAAAATAAATCATATATCCCAATTCTATTTTTGAATTGGTTTTCGAATTGGATACCAAATTCGAAAACCAATTCTAAAACCGAATTCATAATTCGAATTCGGTTTCAAACCAAACCTAATTCGAATACTGAATTAAAATTGGGTTATTCGAATTCGGTAAATTCGAATTCGGTTCGATTTTCGAATTGGGCTAAACCATGCCCACTCCTACTTTTAAGTCCAAATTCAATGGATTACTTGAAAAGAATATAAAATTGTGGTAGTGTTGTGTCCGGTCCAGTCGGGACCATCTATGATACTGTAGCAGCTAAACTCCATAGTTCACAGACTAAGGGCCTGTTTTCTATCTTTGGTTTCAAACTAAGTTTGAAAACAGTTTGGAAAATAGTTTTATAATGTAAAAGTTATTGAAAATATAAAACGTAGATGCTGAATAGTAAAAAGTTGTATTGGAAATGATGGAATATGATTAAAATATATTAAATTTACTGTTGAACCAAAACCAGTTTCAAAACGAAACAAAAAGAACAGGCCCTAAATTCGATGTGCGTCCTCGTTGGACTGTAATCACTTGTAAGGTTGGAAAGGAAACAAGAGTCATTTTGAATGTCAGAAAAAAAAATAATAATAATAAAATAAAATAAAGAAAAAGAAGTGGAGTTTTTCTGGTAACAAAGATAATATTCAGATGTTCCGAGATACATACAATACAATCCAATTTGGTCTGCTAAAAAGAGCCATCATTCATTTCCATTTGAAACCATAATTTCTTCTTGGAAAACTAAAGACAAAGACTAGTCTTCAAGAATCTGTACTAATACTAAGTATAAGTGCCTGCACAAATCCATGAAGCAGCAGCGAATATGGCTCTATTCTGTTCTTTCTTGGAATTCATAAAGATGAACAAAAGAAACCCTTAATCATTCTGCAAGATTCCAGTTATATATATCAGGCTAAAGTTGCATAGAATTTCACCTGAAACTCTTGTTACTATCTCGGAATTGGGATGGAGGTCATTTTTTTTTTCTTTTTTTCTTTTTTTGGGATGAGAATGAATGCTAAAGTTCACAAATAAGTTCGGAATCAGATTGGTTAAAACTCTAACTATACTCAATATCACCCATGTTCTTTACATTATTGGTTTTCATTGATGCACATGTCATATTTCGTGAATGGCTGAACATCTTTCCTCCCTGTCCGAGGGTGAACACGTACATTCACGAACAGAGTCTCAACATGTGAAAACTCAACTCGACATCACATATGTTTTTTTTACATTATTGGTTTTCTTTTAAATACATGTCATATTTCATGAATGAGTGAACATCTTTCATCATTGTCTGAGAATGAACACGTACATCCTGTTGAAACTCGGCTCTCGACTGAATATCACCAGTGTTCTTTACATTATTAGTTTTCATTGATTCGCATGTCATATTTCATGAATGACTGAACATCTTTTCTCCCTAACCTATGATGGACCACTTATAATTAAGGATACCACAACCAACCTCAAAACCATGTCTCATGTTTAAGGATTATCGTCCCATTTGCTTATTTCTTTATGGTATTTTGGTCATTTCACTTCCAGAAAATCGAGTTGGTGCTGTGCAAAACCACTGCAGAAGCAAAACTGATATTATCAATCAAGCTGGCTTCACGTAATGAAGAAAGGTACAACAATAATGAATGTATTAGAATCCCTCAAGTGGACCAAGCCCTACAAGTTTTATGTCAGTGCCTCTGCCGGCCAACTATACTCACCAAAAGGAAAGGATCGGACGAGTTCTTCTGTCCCACTTTTAATACGTCATTTATGTGAGCACCACGATCATAAATTAAGTTGACATTGCATCAAAATAGAAAAATAAACGTTCAAAATATGCACTTTTTTTAACCTTATAGTACTGACACGATTGTATGTACATACACAGATTGTGAGAAAGAGGATCCGAGCTCAGAGGTGGGGTTTTATTTCAAGACAAAGAAGGGAAGAAGGGACATGACAAATATATATATATATACATATATCATTGGAGAAATATCAAGAATTGAATTAGGTTATGGAAATGTATTATCACTATCAATTTTGTGCCATTAAGAGTTTGAGATGTTGACCAACAAAAACCAAAAAAAGAAAAAAGAGTGAAATATATACTTCATCGGTCTCATTCAAAAAACCGTCCATTCTATATTATTAAAAATAGATATATAAATTGGACTTGTTGAGTGAGACGATCGACCGAGGAATCAACATCAAGTATTCAATGATGATAATGATAATGCGGCTGCCTTACTTTTTGCATTGCAAGCGTGAAGCTGTTTCCCATCCATTGTCCCTTTGTCTTCCTCCGGGGGAGTAGCTTTTTTTTTCCTTATTTTTTTTTTCTAAAATTTTATTTAATATTAAAAACAAAACTTTTGTTTTTTATTTATTTTGAAATGGAGGTAATATTAATAGTTAAAAAAAAGAATTACTAGGGTTTTTTTTTGGTACTTAAGAAATGCTGAAATCAGTGTTGATGACGTGTTAACTAATTAATAAAAGTATAGTATATAGTAATTGATAAACATTCATGGTTGGAACAATTAATTAATAACGGGAAATGATTTTTATAAAATTGTGAGTAAAATTGGAGATGTTGACAAGTGAGAAAAAATAGGTTGGTTGCAGAAGAACTATTCTTGGCTTTGTTCTATTATTTGTGTAGATATTTAACATCAAGTAGTTAATGATAATGATGTTGTCTTAATTAAATTACTTGCATGCGTTGCAAACTTGAAACTGTGTCCCATCTACTCTTTTTAATGGAAACAAATATAGATTTTCATTTTTTTTTTCTTTTGGTTTTGTTTTAGTGGTAGATACTCATTCCCCGTATTACTATAAGAGTTCGGTTTCTTTTTTATTTTTTTATTCTAATAGAATAGTCCAATTTTGAATTCTTATTACTTATATCTTTATAATATAATTATGTGTAATTTACAGTTAATCCACCTTTGGAAAGTAGAACATTTTTTTTTTTTGAAACGTTGAAAAGTAAGAACAATAGTGGAGAAAGTGGTGACAACATATTTATTTTATGTGTTGTAACTTGCAACAATGTTGTACATTATCCTACCCTTCTAATGTAACCGGTGAAGTACATGTTAATCATATATATCATATGGTTTTTTTAATCATGAATGAAATTTATCATGTTAGGTTATCGCTTTATTTGTGCCTCACACAATGATACTCCGGCAAATACAAATATTGCGTATGTATATATTAAAGGGTGCGCCGCTTGGTGTACGGGAATGGAAATAGGCGAGATTGTTAAATAATTACATGTAAATGTTATCCCACTTGAATTATGTAAAAAAAGAAGATGAGATTCACGTATAGTTATAACTCGTTCCTTGTACTTTTAAAACCAACATGATGACGAAAAATCGATAGGCATTCTCATCATTTTATGTCATTTCTGAAATAACTTAAACGAAATTCAAAATTCTTTACACAAATAACTAATTCAAACTTGAATACAAGATACTTTCCATTCTCATTCTTATTCTGCGTACTAAAACACAACAAAAACCCGAGATAACGCACATGACTTAACCCTTCTAAAAAATAAAATGAATGGTGTTTAAAGGGTGTTTTTAAATCATATGTATATATATGAAAAATAATATGGGCTATAGCTGGTTTGACAATGATAGGTGGAAGGTTGGGGGAGATGCAAAAAATGTGAAGAGAGACAGGTAGCAAAAGTAGTTTTCATATTTTCAAGTGATGAGATGGGTAAGGGTTTTTGTTTGTTGAGGGCTTTTGTTGGCTTCTCCTTGAGTGTTCATTTTCAGGTGACATAAGAAGGAATTGATGCATCACTTCTCCAAAGTGGTTTCTAATTTCTCTAATATCTCATCTCCCATCTTTACTTTTGACACATTGTGAGATTGCAATTGTCTTTAAATGCACATGGCTCCCTCCCTTCCTCCCTCTAGTCATGCCTCAATGAATAGCCAAAAAAAACAAAATGTTATTTATGCTCCCCACCCCACCCACCCCCTGCCATAGTTAATTTCAAAGTTGTTGAGTCAACTTCGTGATAAACAATTATAATTAGACATGTTTGGCATTGAGTATTGCTGAAGTGATTGAAATGAAGAGTAATTACGGTGCCTTTAATTAATGTATTCTTCTGTCCAATTAAAAGAGTTGGGTGACTTGGGTCAATAACCTAGTCTTATTTTTATATTGTTTTACTATTATGATAGCATGTGGTCAGAGGCGAAACCAAAGGGGACAAGGTGGTCTCCGGACCCCTCTAACCCCTTCCTACACTCTTATTATCAATATATATTTTAACAGTAAAAAAAAAAATTAAGTATGTATTAAACTATTAAAAAGAATTATTCATAGTTAGACCCTTGAGGAATTTTTGTGTCAAATTACGTATTTGAAGTAATGTACATTACGATCGATACAAAATTATACTTTGAATAAATAAGACTCTTTATATAAGATAAAGGGAGTACAAGAAAAACACAACCCAAAACCGTCCGCAAAGTAATGTTGTCCTAGCGTGGTGAGTCTATGACAATACTCTCAAATTAAAACGTCCTTCAAAAGTACACGATCCATAAAAAAATAACGAAATGTTCTCGCCACACCACGTGATACAAACCGTCCAAAGTGAATCAATCAAATCATAATAGAAAGATCAAAAACCTTAATTAATCATCACGATAAGTTTTTTTTCAATTAAAATTGGTGGATGGATAGATGATATTGATAACAACTAGTCATGGATAGTCCTCTCGCAAAAACCCAAAAATAATTTTGCTCCCTCAATTGATAGAATGTTTCCCAACATGCACGCCTAATCTTTAAGCCAAACTGATGTTACAACAGAAGACATTATGAAAGGGCCCTCTTTTTTCTCTGCTGCAATGCGTCAAATTAAGCTTTCGTTTTTTCTTTTTTTTTTTTTTTTTGGTATTTTCCATTTATATCTCTTGAAAGCTTTCCTATGCAGAGTTTGCACATGGGTTGGAATGAATACGAACTCCTCACTCTAGCTGGACTTTTACTAAATTAGGACAGACTCGATTCCACTGTCACAAAGAATGGATGGATGGAGTGAAAGATAAAAGTAAATAAAGGTTGAATCGCTCCGTATCTTAATGGCTTAACTTGGGATGTTGTTTTCAATTGGACGTCTCTTGACTTAAAATTGTTTTATTTTAGTCCCTTAACTTCAAATATTGTTCTGAGATGGTACCGAGCCCAAATTCTAACAATATTTGAATTATTTTTTTCTAACAGGTGAGACTTATACACATTAATAGCCAGGGGTAAAATGGGAAAATAAAAGTTAAATTATTTTGTCCGCTGTTTACTTTAACATGAAATAACTTATGCGTTAGTCGAAGATAACTCAATGATGCATTACATTTACTTCCCTGAACTTTTGGTGTAGCTACAAATCCATCTCTGATATTTTGAAAAATACAAATAACTCCCTGGATTCATCGGACGACAAAGACAATATCGGAAAGGTTGTAAGAGACCAAAAAGCTAAAAAGTTCCTTGAAGGTTTTTTTTTAAAATAAAAAAAAAACAATAAAGAGTTATTTGTATTTTGCCGATTTTGAATTTGTGGTCCGGTGAGTTCAGTAAGTTATTTGTATTTTTCAAAATAGTACGATGAATTTGTAGTTATACCCAAAGTTCGTGAGGTATATGTAATCCGCTATATTGTTAGAAACTGGGCTCAAGTCCATTCTTGAACAATTTTCTAAACTATAGAATGGAAATGAAACCATTTTAAGTTAAGCAACCAAATGAAGACAACATTTCAAGTTAAAGAACCGATGAAGTAATTTATGATAAATAAATAAAAACTGTCAAGTTCTGTAAATCTTTATTCATTCTTTACCACAGGCAAAACACAGAAATTCACGTGCCACATGTTTGCTGTTTTCCTTTGTCTTAATTCTTCCCCAGTTCTTCGGCATTCATTCGTTCTGAAAATTACCGCCCAGACGCGCCCAGACGAGACCAGACAGCCCTTTAAATTTGCAGTGTTTAGAGAGTTCAATGAGCCATTTTAAGACCATATTGCTCTGCATCCATGAGTTCTCCTGTGCATTTTGTTTCCGCTTAGTGATTCGGCCCCCCCACAATTAATTGATAGGCCCATTGATCACAACTGGAAGAATCAGAACTTTCGGGTATGAAAAAATTCAGTGACTGATGTGTCATTAAATACGTGGCAGTGACAATAGCTGCTTAACGGTTTCCATGCAGTTGACACTTTAGTCACCATGAGAATTTTTCTTTACATCATTACTCATCTCAAAATTTTGTGAGCAGCACCAAAATATTGCATCCTAATTATGATTCTTAATCTGGGACGAGTGAGTAAAAATATATGTAGATCAACTTGGTCCTTCGATTATTTGTTTGTGTGGGCTTTGTAATCATCTTTCTTCTTCGGGTCCTTTACATGTACTAATTTTGTGTCACTAATTAAAACAAAGTTGTTTTAATAGGTGGAGCGTCGTCACATTATCAGTGTTATGAAACTCAGCTCAATGCATAGACTTGGTAGGAAATAGAAACCAAGTCTTTCGTCAATTAAAATGTCATTTTTTTCTATAAAGGAAAAACAAAAACAGAAAAGAAATTTGAAAAGTTGGCATCTAATTAAAGAGGAAAAGGATAGAGAATTAACGCATGAAAGTGTTGCCTTCCCTTTTCTTTTTTTCTAAAATGAAAGTTTTATCTCTAGTGGTACAGGTGAGTTTGGTGCGCGGAAATGAGAATCGATCGAGCATATCGTATTCGAGAATCAATGACTCATTCGTTAAATAGATTTTAGATTGCTTTTCAAATAAAATAATAACTTAAATGATCAGATCAACGAAGGTACAAATCAAATATAAAAATTTTAATCACTTGCCCATTATTAATTTTCAGAGCGAATGAATCATAATAATTTAGAGGTATGGATAAACTTTTTTCAAATTTGAGGATGGTAAAAGTAATAATAGTGTGTTTTATAGTGTTATTTGATTCTAATAATGTTGAACAACAAACGAATTTAATTCTAAACTTTTAACTCAAATAAAAAATAAGTCATATAAGTTGTTCATAAATTCTAAATAAATGGTATTCAAAACCTAATTTACTCTTCTCTTCTTCCAGATATTTCCTAAGGGTTGTTCGTTAGGTCATTTTTTGAAAACTGGTTTTGAAAATGTATTTTAAAAAATAAATTATAAATGTGAAAATGTTTTTAGCTGTAAATAGGTATATGAAGAATGCAAAGAGTTGAGAAAGAAAATAGTGAAAATGATAAATAAAAAAATTATAAAATACAATTTTCAAAAACTAATTTTCAAAAAAATAACCTAACAAACAGGTCCTAAGAGATTAAGAAGAATAATAATGAGCACAAAATGCGCGCAACAATCGCAATTGCCATGTGGACTCTGATTATTTTGTGACCGTTTCAAAAAAATATTATAATCGATAGTTGTTACTTGATACTTCATAATATATTTACGATACTTTTGATATTATAATCAATTTTCGTAAGTTGAACTGTACGACAAGTTAAATACAAATTTTACGAAATTACTGACATGTATGCTTTTAGTCCGAATTACTAAAATTAATTAGCCCATCCCCAAATGGATTAGCCACGTCTCAAGTTATATGGCGGGAGTATTTTTTTATTTTTTTTTTAATCATGGAAATTTTGTTTTAGGCCCAAAGCTAAAGGGAATTGATGATCACACTCCTTACAATGAAATAATAATAATAATAATAAATAAAAAACTTACACGTGATTGATTAATTCCTACATTTATGAAGATATATTTTCAATTAGATTTTTAAATAATTTCACTTTTTTTAAAGAGTATTAAACATATATAATCTATAAATATATATTTATATATATTTAAAAAATAAAGACTTTGTTGATATAAAAATGTGTTTTAAAATGTATTTTTAATTTGAAAAATAAAATGAGAACTGAAGAGTGAAGGCAATAAAGTATATGATTTTTTGTAAATTTTAAAATACACTTTGTAAAATAAATACTTCATCTTTGCATTAGAAGAGTTCACTTTGTAATACTGAAAACAGTATTACAAAATAGACTTTTTAAATGCAATATAGAAAGTAACTTTTTTCACCTTATATTTGTTATTTTAAGTGTTTATTTGTAAATGTATTTTAAAAACATAAAATCATAAATATTTTATTTCAACTAAAGCACTCTCTCTTTTGTTTTGAATTCATTAAATGAATTTTGTTTCCATTTTTTTTCCCAATTAAAGAGTTCAACGCTTAAAAAATATATATATTACATAATATAACTACTATAATAATGTGTGATTCGTAATCAACCTACAACTAAAAATTACGAGCATATAAGTGGGAAAAAAGAAATTATCTCAAATTACTTATTTTAAATAAAGTAATGATAGACTCAGCAAAAAAATTATATATTTAAAAAACAACACTTATTATGTGTAAGTGATGAAGTAATATAATTTTCGTCTTCTCATTCAAAGAGTCATGAGGTACAAAATTTTATAAATCACAAATATAACTCAAATAATTTTTTTTTTTTTTGTGAAATTGATGAATTATCTTGAATTAAAAGCGGGTTTTGGAAAGCTAAAGACATATGCCATAATGTATACAATAATCCAAGTCGATTGTATGGTGGTTAGACCGCCTCGGTCTGACGAAAGTCGACATTCCGTACAATGGAGTCAACGTCTGTGTCAGCCTTTTTCTTTTTTTTTTTCCGCCACATGCAGAGCGTATGGGCTGTTCTTTAATGTTTTGATTTTGATTTTATCAGTAAATTTATTATATTATAATTAATTTTTAATATAATTTTTTAATTATTTAATTATATTTTTATATTTTTAATATACTTTTTACATTATAAAATTATTATTTTTAAATCAGAACTCAAACATTATTAAAAAACAAGGGTAATACAAATCACATTAGTCCCATTTTTATTTTTCTCTCTCATTCTTTTTCAGACAAAATTAATTAGGTTGTTGTTATATAAAATTAAGGGTAATACTAAGTGGACCGAATTGTTTCAGGTCCCGAAGTTCTCGGAAGGGGCCCACCATTTTGGGTTCCGTTTTTGCCCTTATAAGTGGAAATCCGCATAAGCAAAGCTTGTAAACACACAAATCACATTAGTCCCATTTTTATTTTTCTCTCTCATCCTTTTTTCTGGCTTTCTCTCCATGTGTGACATTCTCTGTACCTCATCTCTCTTTCTTCTCCCTTCCTCCAATAGAACTTGAGGGCGGAAGCAATCAACGACGTAATCCGTATCTTCACCATCTATTTCTGGTGTCCGTTGCTCATGAGTTCAGCCGGCGTGTTTTTTTTTTTTTTTTTTTTGGGTTCTACGGGTGGTGGATCTGACGAGAGCCCAGCCACAACCTTATTGTAAATTCACAATAAGAAGTAGCTGGGTTCTATAGCAAATAAGGTCGTGACTGTTAACTTCGCCAGAACACGAAAGGAACCCAGCACTAACACCGCCGGTAGAACCAGCAAAAAAGTTGTTTAAATCTGGACTTTCTTTTCTTGGTTTAGATTTGTAAAATTGAAAACAATACATCCCACAAAAAAGTGAAGAAAACGTAGGAAAGGAGGAGAGAGTAGATAGTGAAATTAGAAGGAAAAAAGGAAGAAATATCAGCAAGGATAGAGATTATTTTTTTTATTCCAATTAATGAAATAGATTAAATTTATCTTGAAATTTGAACAATGAGTGCATTAAAATGGTACATGTAAAATAAACGTTTGTTACAATAAGTGTATTAAAATGATTGACTTAAAATAAAAGTTTGTTACAATGAGTGTATTAAAATTATACACTAAAATAAACGTTTGTTACAATGAATATATTAAAATGATACACTTAAAATAAACGTTTATTACAATGAGTATATTAAAATGGTACACTTAAAGTAAACGTTTGATACCATGTGTGTATCAAAGTGGCCAAAAAGGCAAAAATGGAAAGGAAAAAAAATTATAAAATAAAAATAAAACCCCACCAAATTACATATAATAAAATAGGGAAAATATAGAAAAAAAATGCAGTGGAAGAGATTATGAAGTGTTGCATGAAAGATGAAGCAGAGAAGAAAGAAAGAGAAGGAAAAGCAGAGAAGAAGAAGAGAGAACTTAAAAGAAGAAAGCAATAGTAGGAAAAGAGGAGTGAAGAGAGAGGAAAAATGTGGGAGAAAAAAAAAAAGGAAGAGAGAGGAAATATTTTACTTATCTGACAAGGGCATTTAATTAAATTGGACCAAGACGCTAACGTGGAATTTCATTCTCGCAGCTCGGTCCGTGTCGGGACTACTATCCATCGGTACATTTAGTCGCTCCCTTAATTAAAATGCTAGGTGTAGATCGGAATATAAAAATTTTATAAAAAAAAACTGAAATATAAAATATAATATCAATCATCCTTTTCAACGTGTTTTGATTAAATTATTGTTCACTTTCATCTCTAGGAGATAATAATCTCTGACACAATAAATGAGTTTCATTTATATTTTTACTTTTGCTTTTTAGGTCGCAAAACCGAGTCAACTGACATGTTAAGATGACAAATATAAACATTAACTTTCGACATGTGAGTTATACATTATGTTTTTTTGTAGTCATTTGAGCACTGGTTTGTTCCTCGTTCTTACCCATAATAATGATTATTAATTAATTAATTAAAGAATAAGATAGATGTAAATACTAAATAGGCTAATTATATCTCAGTATCTAGTATCCTTCAGCCAAAAGGAATATCAATTAATGTACTAAGGAGGTTTGCCTCAGTGGTACATGTGCAGTGACACTATTTTCATGCAAATACAAGCGGTACCTGCAAGCAGTAAAGTCTCAACCCATATTGTGTGAGGCATATTAATCGTGATTAGACGAATACCAACATTTTTCCTTAAAAAAAATAAAGGCAATTAATGATCATGTGATTTTCTTCCCTGTCGGCCATGGGATACAACCACCATGAGGGTGAGGAATAAGCACAAAGTTCAACTGTGGAAGCTTCTTATAAGAAACTTATAAAGTGAAAATCACGACAGATTATTTGGTGTATTTACTGCATCACATATGATAGTGTAACTAGACACATTTAGGGAAGCGAATGTTACTTTCAAGAAAAATAATTTATATATAGAGGCTCATGAAATCAATATAAATGCATTCAGTGGGGGAGAGTATTACTTTTTACATAGCGAATGCATTCAATAATTTATCGAAAACTATTACAAAAATAAATAATTGAATTATAAGTATTCTTCTTGGTTGGAAATTGAAGAAACCCAAACTGTTAACCAATCAACCCACAAATATTGCGAAAAAGAGTTGTTGGGTGACATGGTTAAGATCAGAGAATGTCTTTACATTAAATTAAATTAAATTAAAATATTTAATAAGTCGTTGTGATTGTGACTCAAACTTTATTAATTACAATTTTTAGATTTTATTTGGGCTTGCATATGCTTATTGGGCTATTGCTATGGGCTCGCTAGCAAATTTAATTGTCAAAAAATATATTATTTGAACTATAGTCTATACTCTATAGTTTAGTTTTTATTTTTCTTTTAAGTGAAAATTCGAGATTTAAATTAGCGGCACTGTAAATCATCCAACAATGATCGACATACAAAAGAAGGACACTGGTCACAGAGGGTCTCCGTGTTCGGGCCCTTGGCCCCAACATGTACTAACAAGTGATAAACAATGTCATTCTCCTAACTACCCAGAAAATACCCTCTACGCTATGCATGTGAATGCCATCCACCAAGCGCTCTATACTCTATAATTTAGTTGATTATGTATTGGCAAACTCTTTTATTAAGACGAAAAAACACTAACTTTCATATTTGAAGAAAAAAAAAAAACTTATTTTTCGAAATAGAAAAACACTAATAAATCATTTAGTATTAATCATGATTGATGCAATGTCAAGTTTAAATTTTTAGGTTGAAAGTTAGGCTTATGTTTGTTGGGTTCCATGGAAGAAGACTCATAGTTGCCATTATTAGTTAAATAAATTAACACGTGATTCACATCCTAGCAAATTAATGATATAAATAAGCTAGTGACTCATATGATATTACATGACGGTATAAGTCATTTGGAAAGTTTTAATTTTAATTATTTAATAACTTTTTTCCTTGGGGCTGCCACATAAATTGTTGTTGGACATCACTTTAAATTTTTACTCGGTGTATTATCACTTTTATCCGAAATATAATTGAAAGCCACCGGATTTGTATTTGTTCAAATTTAGGTTTTTCGTTTTTCTTTAACCGTATAACATCGTTTTTCTATTTCAATAAAAGAATTATATTCCTATAAAAAAAATATTAGCTCATGGAAAATAAAATTTTCATATTTTATAATTTTACTAATATAATTATGCATAACTAATAAATTACTTATATTTAATAGTGTACTTTTAAAGTCATACAAAAATTGTACATTTTAGTTATGTGCGAGTTGATTTACTATATTTTCAAATTGAGGATTCTTTCAAGTTTCCAATCCAATAAGGATCCGTTAAATAATATGTTAGGTAGTTAAGGATAAATTTTGAAACATGTTTTTGGAAAAGTAAAATCGTATGTGAAAGTGTATTACAAATATAAAATGTATAGGAAAATGGTAAAATGTGGTAGTCTGCTCTATACGACACTTCGACCCTTAAAATTAATATGTGCATTTTCTTCATTATATCCAATAAAATTTTTTTTTCTATCAACTATACTTTCTTTTTAACAGGCGATACATCAGATATTCTATTATGTATACGATACTTCAACAACTAAATTCATAACCGTAATACACCAACAACAAAATTCAAGACACTATATAAAACTTAATACACGATACATCAGATGCTAAAAACTCAATATGCGATGAAAGGAAGAAATTGAAAATAAAATAATTTTGTGGATGGCAAAATTGGTAAAGAAGAGTATGGTCAAGAAAAAAAAAAAGAGTCGGTCGGTGGGTGATGACACTATTTTAGTCCAACAATAAATGTGGCTGTTCAACTGGTATCACCTAATTATGGAACTTCACGCGCTTACTCTAGCGTCGACCATTTTTGGGAATTCCTTTTTTTTCTCACATATTCCCTCTTTCACACCCCGCCCGCTGAAACACAGTTGTAATGGTTTAACCGGTTACCGGACAAACTTTATTTTCATTTAAACAAAAAAGTAAAAAAAATAAAAATAAAATTAGAGTTTTTAAATATGAAAAAATATTTATAAGAAATAACTTAAGTAATTTAAAGTGAAATAAATTAATGTAGAAATTTATATCCAATGCGTCTGACAATCGACAAAGCACGTATCATGTTCAGCTCTGAGTTATTACGGTTATGTTATGAAGACATGTTTATTGAATCTAGCATCTGATTATTGCGTATTGCGTTTAGTCTCTGATGTATTGAGTGTAGATGTTGATTCATCGATTTTGTGAATTTTGTTGTTGAAGTGTCGCGTATCAAGTTTGATATTTGTAATATCGCGGGTATTAATTTAGATACTAAAGTGTCGTATATCAAATTAACTTATGACATATTGAATTTATCATCTAGAGTATTAAATTTAACCTCTGATATATTACGGTTACGTTAAAACACAATATTAAAAAAATTACGCACACCAAATTTAGATGTTAAAATATCACTACTCGAATGGCCAAAATAGTCCCTCTAAATTGATATCATTAAAATGTCTTAAATGGACCGGATTCACTGTCCTCCATTAAAAATCCTGGTTACAAGTACAATTGTTGTGCCATTATCAAAATTACGTAATTTTATTTAGTGAGCATTATCATTTTGAATCAAAATTACGTCTTCTTAAAGTTTCACACAATGGGTACATACAAATAATTTGGCCGATGAAATTTTTAATGTCAAAGGTTGATAATTTTACCTTTAAACTTTATAATTCAATTATAGATTCTGCAAGTCTTTTCCTTTTCTACTGAGAAAATCTAATCACTTGTATTCATAATTCTAACCTATCTGATATTGGTATCAAAAAACATCGTTTCAGATAAAACATAACGACATTGTTTTGATAGTATCACAACGAAACATTAACAAGCTTAACTCACCTATTATAAGACACTGTTGTTAAACCATAGATGTTTTTTGATGAATTATTAGTTTGACTATATAAAAAAGTAAGGGCAATTTTGACTAGGAAATCCAATCAGTCAAGTAGTCATTTATTGAATGGCAATTTTATTGTGCTCCATAGGTTAATTTTATAGGTTTTTCTTTTTTTTTTTTTTTGGTCAAGTCCCCCTCTTATTTTCTACTTAACTTCTTCTTAGGTTTCACGTTAATTAGAAAAGAAAAAATACATATGAAAATAACACGGGACCAGGGTCGTCAGAATATTTATTGGATAGAAAAGAATATAAATGTTATCGCACATTTGTTGGTCCAATTTGGATTCACAAGACTGCAACTAGAGTGTCACTGGGGTTTATCCTTGGATTTTTGTATTTCAAACGTTACTGGACAATCAACGCCAATGATATATGATACGGTTATTTTTTGTTGGGTTGAATTAGTTTTAATTGTTAGTGATAAATCCTAGAGATCATGGATAGTTAGTAAAGTAGTGCCAGGATTACTGGCTTAGTGTTCATATATTATAGGAACTAATATTCCTTGTTATTTGTAGTTTAGCCTATTATAAATAGCTGCATTGTACTTAATATGGGATATGAATGAAAAATCAGTTAAAGTATGACTCTCTTTTTCTCTATCTTCTTCTATGGTTCTTCCTTTTCTCCTCCCCTATTTCTGTTCTTAATAAGTGGTATCAGAGCAAGATTCTGGACCCTGTTATCCATGTTCTTCTTATTCTACTCTCCTTATTCTTCCCTTCTAATTTCTTCCTACTTCTTTTTCTTCCTTGATCGTATCAAAAATATGATACAAAATATTCTCCGTTCTCTCTTCTAAATTCTTCTTGTTTCTTCCCTCAAATTCTGGCCCTCGCAAATCTTCGGATAAAAGATTGCCCACCGACTCTGCAATTTTTCAGGATAGAAGAATGCCCACTGACGCCCTCAAATCTTGGGATAGAAGATTTTCCACCCGCAGCTTGATTTCATCCTTGTGGACAAGGATGATCAAAGGCGGGAGGAATGATACAGTTACTTTTTTTTGGGTTGAATTAGTCTTAATTGTTAGTGATAACTCCTAGAGATCATGGGTAGTTAGTAAAGTAGTGCCATGATTACTGGCTTAGTGTTCCTATATTATAGGAACTGATATTCCTTGTTATTAGTGGTTTAGCCTATTATAAATAGCTGCATTGTACTTAATATGGGATATGAATGAAAATTAGTTAAGTATGACTCTCTTTTCCTCTATCTTTTTATACGGTTCTTCCTTTTCCCCTCCCCTATTTTTGTTCTTAACAATATAACCTAATGAATGAAAGGGAAACTTGGCAGTATTCAAACCATTTTCTTATAATAGAGCACGACAGAAATCAGTGTTGAAGTTTCTTACGTTGTCAATATATAAAATATGCCAATATTGTCATTATTATATATATATATATATATTGATAAATAGAGTAGACATAAATGTTGTCATAATGAAGATGTAGAAGTGAACAAGAGATCATATTCACAAAGAAAATGATTAATGATCATGAAAGTTGAATGTATTCTCATATTAATTAGTAACCCTAGCTAGCTACAAATGTTCAGAAATGGAATTTACAAAAATCCAATGAAGGCTTTCATTATTAAATAATGTTGTCAACTATCAATATATTGGAAAGACAAAAATAATTGATAAGTGATTAAAGGCCTAATTACATATTGACACCCTAAATTAATAGTTAATTTGCATTCCTCTATCTTGAAAATACATTCTTTGTTCCCTTTTCGAACAATTTTTCTTCTAGAAAATCTTGTTGACATTCGTAAAAATAAGGGTAAAATTGTTCAATGTTCAAAGAGATGGGAGAATTAATGAGTGATAGGACTGCAAATTCGTGTCCTGTTCGGGTTGGTAGGTTTTCGTGTTGACACACCCTATAATTGTAACTTTACCTATTTAATCATTCGAAGTATTTGTGTCGATTCACTTCGCCTGCGAGCCCACACAAACTTAACCCTAACCCTTTTATATCATGTTGGGTCAGTGTTATATTTTCGTGCCATATTCACAGGTTCATGTTACCGAATTTACATGTCGATATTCCTAATTCTGAACTTACCAGTTTAATCATGTCTAGCTTGTACCACACCCGTTTAATTCTTCGTATGCACATTTTCAATTATAACTCGTTCATATCGTGTCAGAATTATTAGCCATGATTCATGGGGGCCAAAGTGTAATTACGCCTTATTAAACAAATGGGAAAGAAGAGAACAACAAAGGTGGCTGCCTTAAAAGTTAAAAGCTTGCAAAGAATACTTACAAAATATCACAACCATGCATCTTAACAGGGAAAGAAAGACCTTCATCCACACCTATATATAAATCTTGACCCCATTAGTCAACAAGGAAAACTACAAAACTTGCAGTAGAATTGTAAAAGTTGGGTTTCTTGGCAATTTCGCAGAAGCTGGTAGGATAAATTTGTAAAAGCAAAAAGTTAAAAACTCCAAAATTTTTATATAAAAAAAAAATTTCTGCACAACAAGCTATATATCTCTGAGCAAAGCCGCCTCACAAGTCAGTAAGTGGTTTTCAGCTCTCTCAACCTACACTATACATATATACTGTATTTTCTTTAAGATAAAGAAAGATCAAGTTCGAGTAATATAAAACTAGACTGGTATTTCTTTTCTCATTCATCTTCACCCACGCTCCTTCTCTTTCTCTCTCTAGAAAGAACCAAAGAAAGAGGAAAATTATTGGAGCTAAAGAGAGGAGCTATAAGGTAGAGATGCCATATTGGCTTTCCATTATAGAGATCAACCCAGAGATCCTAAAAGGCAAGCAAATCAAACAACTCTCTCTCTCTCTCCAAAACCAAAGCAGCAAAAGCTAAGCCTATATAGAGGACTTAGTAGTACTAAAATTTACCCAGTATCCCCGGTATGGAGAACAGTAGTACGTACTGCTAGTTTAGTAGTACGTCCACTGCTATTACTATAGGGTTTTGATTTCCACAACTGCAAATATCTCTGAGTTCCAAACTGCCACAAAGGTTAGTTCCTTCCTTCCTTCCGGCCATTTCTCGTTCATCCCAATTCTCTAACCTTTCTGGGTTTTTTCTTTTTTTTTTTTTTTTAAAAAAATTAATTTTTGGGTATAAAAAAAGAAGCCCAGAAATCAAAATGTTTCTAAAAGTTGAACTCAAAAGGGAACCAATTGACAGTAGGCCGTGGGATGCTATAAGAACTCTGCAAAAAGCTTCAATTTTTGCAGCTTTTCTTCACTTCTCCATAATCACCCCATCTACTTTAAACCTGACATCTCTTGATTTTTTTGGCGTCATTTTGATTTGAGTTTTACAGATCAAGAATTTTGAAAAAGGGCAAAACAGGCAATGTTGGACTATGAATGGGGAAACCCATCAACGATCATGTTCACCGGCGAAGAAACCACGGCGGAAGTTGACCAGAACCGCCAATTCTTTGACCCTTACGCCACTCAAGCTCTCAGTGAAGCCACCACCGCCCTTCTCAACCCTAATGCTCAGTACGGCCACCACCACGGCCACAACCACCACCACCACCAGCAGAACCACCACCACCAAAGCCACGGCCACCTTTCGTTTCCGCAGCCGGAACATTCCAGCAACGCCGGACATTTGAACTCTCTCTTCGACCCACGCGCGACTTACGGCGCGTCATCGTACACACACCACCCTTCGGGTCAAGCTTCGTTGCTGTCACTTGCACCGGCCGGTCCGACCGGGTTCATGGTGGTGCCCAAGAGCGAACCCATTGTGGACTTCAACGCGCCCGGTCGGATTGGGCTGAACTTGGGCGGGAGGACCTATTTTTCCTCGTCGGAGGACGACTTCGTGAGCCGGCTCTACCGCCGTTCCCGGCTCGTCGAACCCGGTTCCGTCAACTCGCCCAGATGCCAAGCCGAAGGCTGTAATGCTGACCTCACCAACGCCAAACACTACCACCGGCGACACAAAGTCTGCGAGTTCCACTCCAAAGCTGCCACCGTCATCGCTTCCGGGTTGACTCAGCGATTCTGCCAACAGTGCAGCAGGTTGTGAAATGACCTTAACACCCTCCTCCCCCCAGCCCCCATGCACTCCCCCTACTTCTTGAATTTTTTAATTTTTTTTAAAAATTCCAAACCAAACAGTCCTTAAAATTTTTGGGTTTCTCTTATATTTCTTCATTTTGGGTAACAAAATATTAGTTCATGGAGTGGGGTGGGAGGGGCAGGGAATGACGAGAATGCCCTCGGGAAACGGTGAAGCTAACGCTCTAATGATGGGTCGTACGTGGGGCGATCCCGAGGGCATTTGCGTCCTGAAATTATGTTTCCTCATAAGTTTGCACCCCGGTTCAAGTTTTACGTACGGCTTGCATTTGCTTGATATAGAAAGTGCTCTTTTTCCCATTTCTGTTAATCATAATGGGTCGAGCGTTACTAATAATTAATAAAATCCCTTTTAATCAAACTAAAAGTTGCTTTTCCTTTTTCCCTTTTAAGGTTTATGGAAGAAAAAAAAAAAAAAAGGAAAAAGTTGTACTTTTAGGCTGGATTTCGATACTTTTGCGTGTTATGATTAATATCATATGTATTTTTAATTATATGTTGCGGCCTCTTCCAGATTCCATCTCCTGTCGGAATTCGACAACGGGAAAAGGAGCTGCCGGAAGAGGCTCGCCGATCACAACCGTAGGCGGCGGAAATCCCAACAGCAACAACAACAGTCTACAAACCAAGAACACAGCACCAAGGCCCAAAGCAATCATGAAAATTCGAGTAAGATTTCTGAATCTTGAATGTTTTTTTTTTCTTTTTTATATTTTTGTCGATTTCATTTCATTCTGTAGTTGTTAATTTAATTAATTAGCTGGGAATAAAAGAAAATTGATTAATTTCTTCGTTTTGGGATTTGAAAAGGGTCTCCACCTGACTCAGGAGCTCACTCATCGTCCTCGGTGACGGTTGCGATTTCGCCGCCCAGAATCTCGCTGGATTGTTTCATGGAAAGACCAGCGTCGTCGTCGTACCAAGGAGCCGGTGGCGCGACGACAAATTCATCGGCGTCCACGGGCTCGCTCTTTTTCTCCGACGGATCATGATCAAGTACGCTTGCTTGCATTGTTAGTGACGGTCGAAATATCGATGGATCGATGAAAAACTACTCGTGCTACTGGAGCTCACGTACGTACGTGTACTACATATAGTCTATAATCGATAGTAATTAGTAGCCTACCGAGAAAATAACATAGGGAAGAAGACAATCCTCCATTCATGACGATGATGATGATGATGAAGATAGGTGTAATTTTTAATTAAAAGACCTAGAGTCTCTCTTCTGCTCTTAATTTTCAATGTGATGTGCTCATTCTAGTTTCTGTTCAAAAGGGTTTGCGTAACAAACTAAATTTAATGTACTATGTAACGTATTATCACATGTATTAGCTTATTTCATTGAGAAAATTCATTCTAAATATGGTATCAACCGCCATTTGCACTAAACATAGGAAGAGCGGCTTCGATAAGCTCAATCGATCGACCACCTAATTACAAACTGACAGGGGGCAATTACTTTTTAACAGAGGTTACTGAATATCAAAATCTCATTACATGTAATTCAATTTTTCATAGAGCGAGTTGAGGGCTTAGGGGTTGTTGCTAGGGAGGAAGCGCTGTATCAGGGTTTATCAAGACCAATGTTATGAGCTTCCGGAATACTATGCCGATCTTTATAATGTTGAACATTATGAATGTCACTACGAATTGGATTAGGGAAGTTCAACGGCAAAAAGAGGGCAATCATAGAAAGGCATCATTGATAAGCTCAATCAACCAACTGCTTAATCACAAAATGATTAGGGCAGGGACAATTACTAGATGTTATTGAATATCAAAAGCTTATTACATGTAATCCTTTTGTTTTTCCCCAAAAAAAACAATTTGAGGGCAAATTGTTGCCAGGGAAGAAGCATTAAATTGGGGTTTATCGTGCGAGACCAATGTTACAACCTTCTGAAATACAATGCCACTTTCATAATGTTGAACATTACAAATGTTACGACGAATTGGATTCGACCGCAAAAAGAGGGCGATCAATCAATAGGCTCGGTCGGTAGACCACCTAACTACAAAAATGATTGGGGGTGGGGGTGGGGGGATGTGTTTCGTGATTAGCGAAGAAAATTAGGAAAATGATTGAGGTGATTAGTGTGGGCAGCTTAATTTGGAAATGGGGTTGGTGGTGGCAGAAGCTATGATGCAGGTCAATTACCAAAAATAGGGCGTGCATTATTTTCTTTTGTCTGGAGCTAAGGGATATTATTGTTCGGGCAGTGAAAAGGGTAAAAACAGGAAGGATTTTGACCATCGCAGTAATAATGGAGAGAGGACTTTTTCATAAGGTTACGTTTGGTTTGGTGAAAATTGAATTAAAAAGGAATGCTAGGAGTAGAAGTAGAAGAGGTCAATAAGTCAGGCTGTCTCCTGCATGGGAGCTATTTTTGATCAACGAATGTGGGGCCCGACCCATGAGGGTTTGGATCAGATCCATCCAATTCGGATTCATCCATCATGCACTATCAATGTCCCCCCTTTTTACAGCATGATCTTTTACTGCGCATATGTTTATAGGGTAAAATTTAAAATACTCGTAAGGACGGTAAAACGTCAAAATACCTCATTAGAGCTGTTAAAAAGGCAAAATTCGACCCGATTTGATCTCATCCGATCAAGCAAGCGGGAATGAAAATGAAAATAGAGAACATCTCATATGTAGGTTTTACAGAATAATTACTGTGGGAATTTTAGATTAATTTTTAAATTTCTTGAGAAACGCCATCAAACAATAGAAATTATTATTATTTCTACATTCTATTGTGGTTTTTGCACAATATTATGTTTGATTTCACTAGACTCGATTACCTTTATTTTGATATTTACATATTATCGCAACGCAAGAATCTCATTCCTTGAAATCACTATCATTCGCACTACTTTTATGTCGCGCGCCAAACGCACCTTTAAGGTTTAGAAATTGTAAAGAGTTCTCCTAATTTGTACGAATTAGCTAAATTAAAAAACTTTTAAGACAGATAAATTTATCGATTGATACAAATTCAGGAGATATTTTGATGTTTTACGAACGTTGGAAAAAAATTAGAAAATTTACCCTATGTGGTGATGGATCATGTGAGGAAGGACGGGGTTTTGACAGAGATGTTGTGGTGGCGGAGAGCCGGTCCCCTTTAGGACGGACGGACAGAGTGATGCCATTTCCTAACCAACCTTTATTTATGATCAATTTCCATCACCTTCCTTTTTTAGAGAGTGTCTTGTTTTTCGTCTAGGTAATGCAATAGTAGTTCCCTTTGTATTTAGTGTGTGGATTATATGCGGTTGTGGTCCGAGAAGCCAAATTAATTTGGCACAATGGAATGGAACAACACGTAACAATTTGAGTTGTATATGAGTTGATGAGTGATCTTAACATATGATTATAGTAAAAATGAATAGAAATAAGAATCGCATTCTAAGTTTTAGTAAAGATGAGTAATTTTTTATATGAGTCTCTTGTGGGATTCGCAGGTGAAATGAATTGGCATGAATTTAGACAAGCATATAGCTAAGAGTATATTGATACATGAACTCATCAATTTGAATAGTAAATCTAGATAGGGGTGATTGACTAATTTTAGATACAACACAAAAAGTACTACATGAATTGGACATCATATTAATAGAATTAAGGTTGAGCATTTGGGTACTCGTAGATTAAATAAATCAACACGAACAAACAAATAATCTATGATGTAATGTTAGAGTTGAGCAGTGTCGACACAATACTAATGAACTCAAACATAACACAAATTACCACCATTAATATTAACTTGCGAATGACTAGTAAAACATATTGTGTCAGACCCAATGGTTTTAGCATATGAGTACCGATCAACATCAGATCGTGTGTCCCGATTATGTGTACTAATCCATACTCTCCATGTCCTCTAAAAAGTGTCTTTGTAACTCTAATTTTTGTTCTTTAAAAAATGTTACCTATCAACTGCCAATGCAAAAACAAAAAAAAAAAAAAAAAAAAAAGGGTTTCATTTTTATCCATTTAACAAATAAATTAAGAAAGAGAAAATTCATTAATTAAAAACACAAGTTGATGTCTCAATATAGATAGAAAAGAGTACATCAATAATTAAAGATAAATATGATAATTTTACCATTTTTTTAACTTGTATGTTTTTTGCTATAATCAAACTTTGTAGAGGACATAGGGAGTATATTTGTAAGGGATAGTAAACAATTTGACTTCAAATCCCTCTAATGGTACATTGACCGATATAGGAGAGAAGTAGTACGTATCCAATGTCACCGTGAGATCTTTTGTCTATTATACTTATATATATATATATATATATTTGTCTACTCTCTCATAAGGGAGAAAGTAAACCTCATAATATGATATACGAATTTTGTCCACTATTATAAAATAATAAATAGAAAGACAGAGATAAAATAGATAAAAATACTGATCTCACGATCTCGACACGTGCAAATAATCAATATTCCCATAGAGGTCACCAAAATGTGTAAGTAGTATTTTGATTGGAGGAAGAGGTTGAGGAATCGACCAATATAATATGTAAAGTATAACCTCGTATAAAAAATACATGGGGATAGGTTAAGTGAGCGTGGGGTGGTGGGTTGCGCTTACCTGGCCCTTAAGGTTCACATGATGAAGCATAATTATTAATGGGAAGTTGTCTTACGTGTGGATTTGCGACCATCGCTCCAAGAAATTCTCTCCCTCTCCCGATTTCCTTGAAGCCAAGAATATCAGATGTTCAGACTTTTTTGCAACTTCCCAGAACCATACTCTCGTGGACCCTTTTGCACTTTCTTCCTCCTTACCATTTTATTCGATCTTCGTCGTCGCATCGCACCCCCTTTCGCATTTGTCTCTCTCATCACTAGAAAATAAACATGTTGGATTAATTGAGATTAAAAATAATAATCAACGAATTGAATTTATAGACAGTGATTCTGCTGGCATTAACAATTAGGAACAAGGGAATCTCTTGTCCGACACTCGGACGGTCCAACGACTGTACTTTGACAGCTAAACTTTTGACGCTAGTTTTATCGATACGCAGTATATTAAATGTTAAACTCAATATATGATACACCAAAGTCACATGTTAATGCAATACATACAATAATTTATAAACTCGATACGCGATATATGTGAACTGAACACGATGTGTGTGTTTTCGTAACATTCAGACGATACTTTTCGAATTAAATTCAATATGTGAACCGTAGAAAAAGAAGGTAAAAGTTTGGAGAGATTGCAACTATCGTGATTGTGTACTTATGGCTTTTGATATCTTGTTGTATCATTTTGTTCTATCAATTTTTATTTTTTTTTGAAATGTTCACTTTTAATAAATCTTATTCTTTACCTATTATCTATGTTGTTATGTTTTATTAGCGCCAATTAACATTACTTTACACTGATAAAAATAAATAGAGATCTGAAGTACACTTTTAACCTTTACTTGAATATAGTGGTTCTCAAAAAAGTTTTTTATTTAGATTCCAATTTTTTTACGTACTGAGTTGTTGAACTAATGGAAAATTAAACGTGGTCACTTCAAAAAGTAATTGCGGTAATATGAAACAAAATAGAAAATATTTGGGACAAAAAAAAAAAAAGTATTGGTTCGACGTTTGTGACCGTTAAATGGCCTTCTAGATTTTTTAATTTTATTTTTGCTTCTAAATTAAAAGTTGTGACCGTTCAGGGACAAAAATGTCAGTTCACAATAAATAGTGATAATGTAAGAGTCCAAAAATGTATTTTTGAAAACAAAATGCTTGTCAAAGTCTTATAAGTATTCAAAACATTGGAAATTAAATTTAATTGAGCCAAGAAAAAAGTGCACACAGTGTATGTTGAATCTTTGATTAGCGCCGAGCTACCTTGATGTCGTTCTTCCCTTCTTGTATCCTACTTTTGGGAATAAATCCAAATTTCACTAAGATGCTAAAGTTAGAATAGATAGTTATATAATTGACTAATCAAGAATTCAATACATTTCAAATGGTAAAAGGAATGAGTATTAATAGCGGGAAGGGAGGTAAGTGAACTAAGTTGGCAAGATGTTGCATCATTCATTAGCTTTAAAACTTGTCATCCTTCTGCTTTTTATGCCACCTGAAGCGTATTCGCCTAATTGTATCATCCATCAAGATTCCAAAATATGCGTCTGGCCTCAGGCTGGGGTCAACTAACATCGACTTCAGCATTAATTCAATATCCACCAGTGTACTCGGCGGGAGGCTGAGGCCACTACTTCTCTTGCTCACGCAAAGTTAAACATGGAGAAGGGGTGGCATCCTTGCGCCCTCATAGGGGATGCGGTGGCAGTAATTTCGATAGTCCGGAGGGAGTCCACACTGGCAATTGGAGTGCAGAGCTTGATTGATCAAATAGCGACAACCATCCTAAATCAAGGTTTGAATGGAATTTATGGGGTAAAATAGGGGACGAAATGTTGTTGCATACTCGCTAACTCAGTTTGAAGCTACATGCCCTTCATTGGAACGTTGTTGGACCGATGCCCCTTTGTAACTCAAATGGTGTTGTATGATTTCTACCACCATACTACATTGCATGCTTCGTCCATAAATGAAAAGAAAGAAAAGAAGTGTGCTTTAACTTTCAAAATTTTCATCCAAGCTATTCCATATTTAGTTAATTAATTAGTAGTAATTATTAGCCCATTCAATTCATGATACAAATAAAGAAGACGGGTGATAAAGGACTTGTCACAAAACTAAAGGCTTTTTGATGTCTCCTTTTTAAGATCTTTCTTGGTTGGAATCATTAGCCCTGTGCATTTATTATTATTATTATTATTATTTTCCTCAAAAAAATAAAATTGGCAATGCCAAAATTCTGAAATCAAACATTTCTGACTTATAAAAAATAACCAACTTTGCTGATAGAACGGTGCAGTCTCAATCAACCTGAAATAATTGGAAATGGGGAAAATAGCACTAATGCCGAACAATCACTTCACCATTATTGACTTTAGAAGCATAAGCATTGTATTTAGTGAAGAAAAACTCGTGAATTGATTTTAGCATATAATATATCGTTTATTGATATTAAAAAAATGTTCATTGATTTTATTGACAGAAATATCACCATCGGATCGGACTCGTTGTCTGTTTAATATTTACAGAAATTACAAAACAACTCTCAAGGTGAACTATATTCTTTAAACAAAGCTTAAATGTTCTTTTTGTTAAAGACACCTTGCTAATTGGCTAAACAAACTTTAAGGGAGGTTTCAGCAATTTATCCAAAACTTAAATTATATGATTTTAAGCATGGTATCATATAGACTGGTATCCTCTTTCCTTTTTGTTAAACAAGTTTTCTTAAAGTGAAATGTATTAAAATATGAAATAAATATAAGACAACATATAAAATTACTTATTACTCCATCTGGTCCAAAATAAAAGGACAGTTTTAGAGCTTTTTAAACATATAACTATTGTTCTTTAGTACAGTAAAATAGTTATTATTCTATTTAAGATAAGGGGGGAGGGTTGGGGTGGCGGTAAGGGAAGGGCTTTGTAACCCCGAGGTCATAGGTTCGATTCTTGGGGATGCAATGGTAAAAAAATTAAAATTAAAATTAAAATTAAAAAAAAGGCTATTTAAGATAATCACTAAGGGGGTATTTGGTTAATCGGTGGCAATGGGAATAGCAATGGGTTTGATTGCAGACTTGGGTTTCATCCCCATCCCAAGTCTAATTATTTGAGTATAATTCCCAAAAACTCACTCCCAAACCCATCAACCAAACAACTAGATTTATGATTTCATTACTTTATTGACAAACCCACCAACCAAACGCCCCCTAACTCTTAGTTGGATAAAATAAAACCAAGGTAATTTAGGAAAAAATGTGTTTTTTTGCTAAAATATCTCGTTTGTTTTGAAGAATATTTTTTCTAAAACGTCTTTTTATTTTGGGTAGCATTAAAAGTAGTATTAAAAAATGAATTATTCTACTGAGTTCTAGGGAGTAATTATTTATTTTCCATGTTGTTTCGTGATGGCTACGAGGGCCTTATTTATCTTTATGATGTATCACGGGACCAACACTTTTATGCGGATGGTTCGTTTCTATCTTCCAAAATTGAACCATTTGTGTTATTTTAAGGCTGATATCTCAACTCATCCTTATAAAAACAAAAATCTTTGTGTTTTCATTAAGTAATTTTAACTTTACACTACTCAGAATAATCATAGAAATAACAAAATACAAAACACATAATTTCCTTAGCACTTTAATGGTTAAGTATATAAGTTCAAAATAATTTGGGTATAGAAAGAAGAAATAGAATTATGTACCTTGTTTTTCAATATGAAATTTTAATATTTTGTCTATAGAGTAACATGATGAAGCATGAGGAGTCTTATTTTCTAATTAAACTATTTTATTACACAAGAGTCTTTCAGTAAGATAGTTTCATTGGAGGGTTCATCATGCTCGGTTTTCCTTTCCCGCTGCCAGCGGCGGAGAGAAGGGGGGGCGGGGGGGTGCCACCGCCCCTCCTTTATCCGGGAGTGAAGGGTAGTAGTATTACTACCCTTCGACTCCGCCCCGGCAGCGGCGCAGCTGAAACTTAGGTTTCAGCTGCTGCCCCGCCATTAGTCTTCTTGAAGAAGAAGACCCGTGAAGAAGATGAAGCAGCTTTTGTTCTTTTCTTTTTCTTTTTTTTTTTTATGCCCCCTTAGTAAAACGACGTCGTTTTACTAAGGGGGAAAAAGCAAAAAAAAATTAACATTAAGGGCCTGACTAAAAATTGAATTTTGCAAATTAATCCCTCCCCATTTTGAACCTACGGCCAATATTCAATTTCCCCCAATTCATACCTAACATTTCCTTCAATTCTTTCCTCTCTTCTCTTGTTTGCCCATTGAAAACAGAGCAGCAGCGCCCTGCAGCAGTCCAGGCTCAGCGGCGTTCCGCTCCTCCGTAAACAACCACCGAATATCTCGTATTACTGATGCGTCCGGTTGTGGTGGTTCGGGCTTCAAGAATTAGTTGTTTTACTAGTATTTCTTTGTTTTTAAATTTCTCATTAAGGTTTTAATTTTTGGACATATATTGTTATGTTTATTTTGATACTTTACTGGTATGTATTTTATTTAATGACCCGCGAAAAAAATTCCTATTACGCTCGCCCCCCCGGGAATTTAGCTCTGCGTTCGCCGCTGCCCGCTGCTGCCCTGCTCCTCGAAAATTTCACCGACAATCTCAAAACTAATCTCCTTACCTAATTAGTATACTAATTACATTTAACCAAAAGTATGAGGATCTCCCAGTAGTACTCATTTCTCCTCTTAGCTTTATTTTAACTGTATAATAGAATAGGACTAAAAAATTAATAAATTAAAATCAAGTCCTCGATATATACATACTTTTTTGTTTTTTTATCTTGTAACTGTTAAAATTCAAACACATAGCGTTGCAAATTCTTCCTCTTATCACTCTTTGAATCCTCAACACACACGCACACACTCTCCGATCTCCCCCTCCTCCCAATGAGAAAAGATCCTCTTTCCAAAAAAAAATTCCGACTGAGTGTACCATTAAAATTCTAGCACAATTCAAAGAGTGATCGTAGCATAATGGAATTACAATCTCAATTTTACCATCTCGAATGTGCCAAAATTTTAGTGGCACAACCTCTACCTAAAAATTTTTGGAATAGAAGATCTTTTGCCCATCCCCTTATATAGCAGATGAGATTCCCTGTGTCGGATGACACACTTGACCCTCTCCCATAGGAGTCGGCTTCACAAGTGGGTTCCACATGGGGCCCACCCTCTACGTGAGAGGGTCCAGTGTGCCCTTCGACACAGAGATCTCCTCTCCTCATATAGACACACACACACACACATATAATAGCAGATTGCAACCAAGGACGCTGGATCGAGGCTTGGCAGCCGCAGTGTGAGATTTCATTCTCCCAATCTGGGGGGTGTCCTTATGAGCATCAGGCACTGGTTCTCCTGCCTAGGAGGTCGCTGAGTCACCCTGATTTACCACTCACACAATACCTTTGGAGTTGGGCGGTATGAACCCTGCGAGCGAAGGATATCGTCTTTTGAAACTAAGAAAATGAGCAGTGGGCTAAAGCTAAAGCAAAAGCCCTTAAAGTCAGATGGGCAAGGTCTCTCTTGTATGAAGCTGTGAGTTTGAGGATGAGATCCATGGGATGGGGCCCTCAACTATGATGTGTGATGCAACTACTCAACTCACTCCATTCCAACCTCTCTTTACATAGGACTACCGTCCATTTCAAAGGGCTACCAATCCACCCACGCCACGTGGCGCTCTTATTTTCTTTCTCCTTGCCTATCAGATCTATTAGGATCTTCATCAACAGCATATGCACTGTGTAGTCTAGATAGAGTTTTATTTTTATTTATTTTTGTTTCAAAATTTTAAAATATTTATATTTTCTCAAAACTTGTTTCAGGTAAAAAGGAGATGAAATTGTCCAACAAAGTTTGAGATACACAATTCGGGAGAGATCTCCAATGGTACTCCAATTACGGACTTGTCACCCCAAACTAGGTTAAGAAATGTGTTATAATATTCATGCTTCTTTTCATTCAAAATATTTCAAGCAGTTCGTGCCCTCATCCAAACAACCCAACCAGGTTATGGACCCCGACAAGCGGGGTAACTCATCTTTCACCCCCAATACCATTGTCGCAGCATCTCCACAAGTGAACATGTCCCCGACTCCTCTAGACAATGAGATCAATGGCGGCAATTCACAGGGGCCGCCGTTGCTTCCTATGGTAAGATATTTTTCTCAAACTTTCCCAAATGGTATTTTCGGATTGAGATGTCTATTTGATGGAAAATTTTAAGAGTAATGATATACTCAGCAACAAATCATAGCAACTTTTTGATAGCAACTCATGTGGCATGCATTCATTGGCCAATTATTTGATATTAATAAAAATGTAACCAATTAATGCATGCCACATGAGTTGCTATCAAAAAGTTGCTATGATTTGTTGCTAAGACTATCATTACTCAAATTTTAATATCTACCTCTATTATTTATTTGTAACTTTTTCTGTCCCACTAAAAAATTTTATTTTCAAATTTTAGTTGATTCTAATAAAGGAGTCCAATTTCAAATATTTTTACTCTTTCTACTTTTATTAATATAATAATATGTACTCACTCCGTTCTATTAGAAGAGTCAATCTTGACAAATGTACAATTTATTATGAATGTCAATGTATAACACTTAAGCTAACTAATTTGACATCAAATATTCCCTTTACTTTTTAAGTAAAGGCTAATTGTGAACCACACATAATTGTATTATTAAGGGTGGAAGAAGTAAAAAAAATTGAAAGTAGACTCTTCTAATGGAACAAAAAATGTTTATCAAAGTGGACTCTTCTAATGGAAGAGAGAGAGTAATTCATAACTAATCCATACTTATTAAGTAATAACGTTAGTGGAATAAGTAGTGGCAAAATGACTATTTTATATGTTGTACATTAAAACTTAGAATCTGTAATAAGTTATAGATTCTTCAAACCGGACTCTTCTAATAAAATAGAATGAGTATTACTTAACGATTACTTTTTATATCTCACTAAAAGAGTCATGTTTTTAATATTGAAATTAATATTAAATATATAACTTTACTATTGAGCAAAATGAAGAGTTGTGTTTCTAATACTACAATCAATACTAAATTGGGGAAAAATGCTACCACTTGTACCTGTATAAAAATTGTACAACTGCACTAGGGAATTATCAAGGTTCGATTACTAATCTCCAATAGGCCTTAAATGCCGTGTGTTAGTTAGTCCCTCACATATTTAAAATAAGAAAAAATATTTGAAGAATGAAAATTTCAAGTGAGAGAAGTGTGATCACATTATAGTCATTTTAACCGTTTTAATTTGATATATTCAATCAACTTTTACCACATCAGCCACTACGAGAATTTATTCTGAATTTTTTATTATATGTATCATCGCACTTAAAATAAATAAATTACAATATCATATTTTTTGTGTTGTTTGTATGTAAAAATGAATTAAAAACGAAGTAAATTACCACATACGCAATGGGCCTTTCGAACGGGCCCATAGTCCTTTGGTTCTTCCGTTTCCATTTCACCACCCGCATTATTATTGATATGACTTTAGATGCTTTGTATTTACTCCATAATTACAAGATTAACACACTCAAATTTTATTATTTATTTTATGATTTTACCATTAAATTACTATAGTATAGAACTACTATGAAAATTTCAAAATACTTAATTATATATCGAATGAGAAGAAATCATAAGGAAGGAAGAAGCATACTTGATTTTCTATCTGGACAAAAAATATTGATGAGTTAATAACCACCGTATCATTAATGATACCGTGATTATTAAAACCACTCATATATTGTCATCTTGGCGATTTTTGTAATCAGTGAGTTAGTTAAATTATCAAATAATTATTTTTGCTTGTTAAAAAAATCACTCATATGTTAATACGCGAGTGAGCTAGTAACCACTAAATTAACAATGACGTAATAATTATTAACCGAAAAGCAGTGGACTACGCAACTACTTGCTAATAATTTACACTATTTTCATCAAAAATTAATGTACTACACCGTTCTATGTATTAATTAGTTAATATTACAAATTCAAATCTAACTAGTTGCTACTTAGATATTTACAAGGTAACTAATGGAAGTACTTCAAAAATTGAAAAAAAAAAAAAAAAAAAAAAACCCTATCCCATTATTACCATACTAGTATTAATAATTGTTTTCTTAGCTTAAATACAAATATATAATTATGAATGCTACTTTTGTATTATCTCAAGAGGCACAAACAAAATGATGACATTTGCATGGGCTCCCCTAAAGGAAACCAAATGCAGAGGTCGGAGCCTGCATGAGGTCCAAGGTCACATGGCCGTCCCCGCCGGAGCCAGCGATCCGATCCCAACCGTGGGAGCCAGTACTTCCCATTTGCTGCTGCTGTTGCTGTTGATGGTAGTGAACAAGCGAATCGGATCCTCCGGTTTGACCCGCGTCGGGTGGTTGTTGTTGATGATGGTGTTGCCATTGCAAGTCCTTGTCAAGGATGAGCTGCCGGGCCAAAATGGAGGCCCGGTTCTCGGCGATTAGCTCGCGGAGGGCGGCGCTGCACCTCGCCGGGAGATCGCCGGAGGAGGAGGCGTCGTTCTTGGATGACAGAAGAGAGAGAGCACATCCGTTGCTCAATGGGAGCTGCGGATGCCTTCCCCCATCATTCATCAATTTGCGGTTCACTGCAAAACAAGAAGAACATCATCAACGTTAAACCCTTTCATTCAGGCACCTTTTCGATCACATGAATTTGAGAATTAGAAAATTTTCCAATTAATTAAGCAGCCTATGATCAGGGGCAAAAAATAAAATAATAAAATCTCACAGTTAGGGTTTCTTGGAATTATACTACTGAATTCAGTTTAAATATGATTGAAAGAGGTACTACACTACCGTTCCTTATACTTAAGGAAATCATAATGGCACCCAAAGGAAATCAAACCGTAAGAATAATGATAATTCAAAATATAATTAAGCCTTGAATGTAGTTAGGGCTAATTATACTTACCACACCCGAGGTTTGGTTAAATTACGATTCAGTCTTTATAGTTTTGGATACATTATGTTCATTAACTATTTAGAAGTTTTTTTTATTTATGTTTTTTCTAAACCAACAGTAAGAATGATATTGAGTCAAGAAGATCCGAGATATTGAGTGTTGAAACTTTTGTCATTTATTAAATAATTGAGAGTCTCAATTCCGTTCATCTCCGTTTATATATTAAGGTGTATTGAAAATATAAAAAATTATAACTGAATAGTAAAAAATTGTATTAGAAAAGATGAAAACTGATTATAAAATTATTTCTTCAAAACAAAGTTTCAGACATTGTTTCAAACACAACAGGCCCTAAGAGTACACTTCTAAAACAAATTATTGTTCCATTAAAATAGTCGGCTTTGAATTTGTTTCCGTCATGTACCTTTATAAATATAATAATGTGTGGTGCATAATTAACATTTTACTTAGAAAATAAGAATATAAGTGAAAAATATAATACTAAATTACTTACTTTGGGTATTATACCTTACCATTCATAATACGTTGTACATATTTCAAAGTAGACTCTTTGAATGAGACGGGAGTGAGTATATCCTTGATTAAAAATAAAATAATATTATTTGAAGCCTTGAAGTTGTGCAAGTAAGAGTTTAAAAAAACAACTCAAGAAGGAAGAATCAAGCATTCCAAAAGGAGGAAAATATTCTGCCAAAAACCAAGAACCACACTTGAAATGTAAAACCAAGTATAATTATCCTTTGCAGTTGAAACGGTACAGTCAGAACTCAGAAGAATAAAGCTATCTATTCTATAGGGGTTTGAATCTGAAAGAAAGATGACAAACTCTCAACAACAACAGTGCATTAAAAGTCGGAAAAAACTGCTAAAATTTCTGCCCTCCCAATTGGACATTAATGTTATGCCTAACCCAATCTCAATTCAAAGATGAGACCTAAAGTGAAGGAACCTTGGAACATGAGCTAACCAACCACTTCTTTACCCCCAAAAAAGGCCAACAACCATTGGTTAATAATGGATTTCCTTACAGAATAATGAGACCTAAAGTTGATTCAACCATGGAAGGAATGGAATACATACTGCCAAATCATATGGGCTAGAAATATCACAGCAACCATAACATCAGCTAAACGTTTATCTCACTATATATGATTGTTATAGATGATATTTCGAATAGCAACAACTAAATTTTATCCTAGTGCTATAAATCGTTGCTTATATGGATGATATTCCGAATAATAACAACTAAACTTTTATTCCACTATATATCCTTACTTATATGAATGATATACCTCCACGTCGAGTTGTACAATAAATGGTAATTGGCAAAGGCAAATTCAATGACCCCAAAGCACAACAAAGGGAAATATCACAGTATATTTCCCACAAAAAAAGTGGTGCATATAAGATATGAAAGTATATAAGTTAAGAAGAAAGATTACCTTGATGAGGGTGGTGGTTCCTGGGAGTAGATTGATCTTGAGAGCTCTTCCTTCTCCTCTCATTGTGGCCGGCCAATCTCCGCCTACAACTTCTCTTGGATTCATCAAACTCTCCTACTGCATGAAACCTACACCCATCCATCACCCACCCTATCAACCCACAACTTTCCAATTATTACTCCCGTTCTATAGAACAGTCAAATTTGTAATCCTACAAGTTTGTATATTAAGCTACAATGAATAAAATAGCTAATTTCAAGCGGTTTATTCTATTTAACCTCAAATTTCAGACACCTTTCTCAATTTTAATCACAAATAATGAGAAGGAAAAAAATAAAAATATTTGTCAAACCTGCTGCACTGTTGACAGAAGCGTTGCTCGAGCCCGAGGACGAATACTTTGGGAGCCTTTGAATGCATCTCGCAGACCTTATGCCTCCTGTGGTAGTCCTTCGCATTCACCAGCGCCACTTGGCATCCGTCCACCTGGCACCTCGGGATCGCCGCCGCAGCAGCCCCCACCACCGTCACCCCAGACGACGACGGCGACGTCGTAGGAGCCCCGCCCACAACCTGATCGTAAAAGGGTTTTCCTCTCTTGCCGTTACAAGCCGACGCGTAATCCACGGCTCCTTGCTGCTGCCGGTCTCCGGGGCCGGAGTTCGCGCTCGCAGCAGCGTCCCCGAAGTAATGCCTCTTCCCCAATTTCAAACACATCAGGTGCGGGTCTTGATATTGGGATCCGCATCCACACCCTCCCCCACCACCACCTCCGTTGCCGTTACCGTTACCGTTACCGCCACAGCTGTATAGACACGGAGAAAAAGGAGGCAGGTGGGTTTTCATCATGAGCGCGTGAACTACACCTTCCCCAAGCCCTGAAGGTGCGGCGGCTGCGACGTTGGCGACATGGTGGACAGAGTGACTCAGAGGAGTATTCCAATCAATCCTCGGTGTAGTACTCCAGGAATTCCACATCCCACGTGCGTCATTACTACCATCATTGTTACTGCTGCTATGGTGGCGGTGGTTGATGAATAAATTCCGGCCACTTTCCATAGTTAGTGTGTGACTGTGAGTGCTCAGAAATGGGGTGGGATTTCCTTTCTTGATCGATCGATCTTCCCAGCTGATTGATATAGTATTTGATGGAGATGGTACGTTTTGGGGTTTGTTGGAAAAAAGAGAAGAAAATGTTGCCACACAAAGGGATAACAGCGCTGCAAAAGGGTAAAGATCTGAACGTTGTCTTTATAAAAGAAGGAAAAAGATTATGGATTTGGCCAAGATAAAAAGGGGTTTATTGGGGGGAGCTGGAGAGAGTGAAAGTTACAGAGAAAAAGAAAGAAAGAAAGGACAAGTGATAAGGATTTGGAATGGATGGAAGGCAACTGTGTTCTTCTCTTCTGTAGAAAAATAAAAAATAAAAAAGCTGCAGTTTTCCCAGAATGCAAATTAAAGAAGAATATTATATTGATATTGTAATTCACTGTTGCAAATTGTCTGTTCGCGTTCGCGAACGGCTTTGCTCTCGTATTTAATCATCTAATCTTTTATCTTTCTTGTAATGTTGGCATCTCTGCTTTGGTAGCATCTGGAATGTGGGAGCGTACTGGATCGGACGATCGAAGAATGTTATTGTTCACGAGCTTGCTCGTTATGCATTTTGCCATGATATTATAGAATGTTGGTGGGATTTTTCCCCGACTTTATTTCTCAATTGTTATTGGATGATTTTCAGTATAACTAGTACAAATTTTTATTCGACTAAAAATTTAAGGACGAAAAGACTCAAATTTAGAGACCAATAAATTTATTATCTCTAATAAATACTTGTCACTAATGAACTTTCACGACGAAGAAGTAGTACTGTCAATCACTCATGAGATGAACTTTTGATCTGATCAAAAGTGTTATCCTTTATTTTAAACTTCAAATTAGTTCAGAGAACGTAGGGTTGTACGAAAGAAGGTAGTCTTGACAGTATATTTTGGGGAATCTAAGTTTAGTAAGTTTGTGGATATATAGAAGTGTAAATTATATTTACCCTCTCTGATGTTTGTGAAAACTACTAACACGGTCAGTTTCATGAGTCTATCAGCATTTATTGGAAGTTCAAATTTTGGAAAAATTTTATATTCAATTTGTCTGATGGTTTGACGTGTACCTCTTTTTCTTTTTTAGAAATATACAATATTTTTTTAAAGACATGGGTAACATGTATAGCCTCAAAAGTATCACTTATATGTTATGAAATATTGCATATTCAATATTTTCAAAGCGAAATTATCACCTATCGAACTGTCATTCAATCTAATACGAGATTTCCTCTAAAATGGTTTGTCAAATTACAAAAAGTCTGAGTCATGAGTTCAATTTTTTGACTTAAAAAAGGCAATTATAATTTTACCAAACCACATGGGTAATTATTATATTATTATTCGGTCAAGAGAGTATGATTTCACAAAATCTCAGGATTCATTTGGTAGTTTGTACAAATATCGATAAAGTTAAATTACAATTGATTTCCATATCATGGAGGATAATCCACTGTCCTAATACATTTTCCTGTGAGGTGATCTCCTATAAAATTGATTCATTTATGTGACGATATTTACTAAGAGTAATGATACACAATTAAACTAATCTTTTTAATTTTTTTTCATAGTAAATGAGGTGTCATGCATTTATTAGTCAATAATGTAGTATTAATAATTATTTTATAATAGTATATCCAATGAATACATTGCACCTCACTTGTTAGGAGATTAGTTGAGTTGTGTATCATTACTCTATTAATGTGCTTTCCACGATTATAAAGTTGCTACAGCTGAGTAAAATTACACCACCCGATTGCTATTAAAATATCTATTCTGGTATTGTAAAAACACAAATCTACGTGTCCCCGATTTATCTATTTAACGATACATATTTATTTTGGGGATGTATTTTTTTTACTGCTCTTTGTCTTGTAGATTCTCAAAGTAAATATAGCATCTATATTTACTTTGATTTCTTTTCTCATTTCAAAAAAAATCACTATTTACCCACTTGTGTTATTGGCTTTTCATTATTTGCCTCTCGTATTTTTAAAACTAACTCGTTGCCCCCCCCCCCCCCCCCCCCCCCCACCGTGTTTATAAGATTAACTGTTTACCTCATCTCTTACCAGTCAAACCATAAAAATCTCTGAAAAGACAAAAATACTCCTTTGGAATACAGACATCAACTCTAAGGTTTAGGTAGGAAATTTCAGACGAATATAACCCAAGTATTAACTGCATATTACTTCAGAAATAAAAAATAAATAAATAAAGGTGAGGATTTCTCTGATACACAATCGCCGTTGCACTTTTCTTACTCCAAACCGCTGGCGCTGCCGTTTCTCTAGAGTCGAGCCGCGAACTCCATTATCGTCGATGTTACCCTTTTCCCGCTCCAATCGCGGTTCTCACAAAGAACCCGCTGCCATTGTCGTTTCTCCGTAGTCGAGCGTTTTCACCGTTTTTCCCAATGTTTTGGGGTATATTCGTCTGAATTTTTTTTATTTAAACCTGATAGTGTGATGTTCGCATTCTATAGGGGCATTTTTATCTTTTCAAGAATTTTAATGGTTTGACTGATAAGAGGGGAGGAGGGGTGCCCGGGGGGGGGGGGGGGGGGGGGGGGGGGGGGGGGGGGGAAGGGAAATAGTTAGTTTTAAAAGCACGGAGGGAACCAATTAATTTTAAAAATACAGAAAAGCAAATAGTCAAAAGTCAATAACACAGGGATAAAATGGGTAAATAGTGATTAAGCCCAAAAAAAAATTTTGATATCAAAACACCTTTATTTGATCCACTTCAAATAATATTTTGGGAGATTATTTGATCCACTTCAAAGACCACAGAGGGTGAACTGGACCAAAAAAAAAATTCAAAAGCTTATTTGATCCACACGCAAAAAGATATTATTTTTGGAAGCATACTCCCTATTGTCACTCTTATTTTTATTTTATTTTATTTTTGATAATAAATGTCATATTTAATTACTCAAAAGAGAATTGGTGATACAACTTGATCCAATAATATTCAGATACAAACAGTGAAAATAAACTAAATCAAACCTATACAGATATAAACAAGCAGTAATCCGTACAGATATAACTAGTAGAACAAAAAATTGACATAGCGATGGACAAATCACGTACCAAAGTATGAATTCGATCTCGAATCTATCACTAATCTTCTGATGAAAGCCCCTAACCGACTTAATATTTACTTGATAATAATAAAATACTCATTTATTTATGGGAGAGAAACTCCCGTTTATTCGGGGAGACACTCTACTATGAGAGAACAAAAACTCTCATCATGGAACAATGCAAAAATAAACTAAATAGAAAATAATAGAAAATATCAATTTCCCCCATTTCCCATGAGTGGGAGATTAGGAAGGAGATTAGAGAAGATGGAGCCTAGGTTGGAGAGGAGGAGAGAAAAGAAAGAGAACTGGAAGGAAAAAAAAAAAAAAAAAAAAACCATCTTATTTGCCCTCCCACATCATTTCTGCCTTAAAAAAAAAGTACCGTCATAAATATAAAGAATAATACCTAATTAATATATATATATATATACTAGAAGTTGTATGCCGTGCAATGCTCGACATTTGTCCAGTAATATTATTAAGTTATAGTTATCCTTTGAACTTAAGTCTCAAAAAGAATATGAGATACGTTTAGAATTTGGTTAACTTATGTGATGTATATGACACATGGTTCTAAATATATACAATGGAAGTGTATGTATTAGGTTAGATGCAAGAGAAGCAAACATTTTTCCATCACATAAGCTAATATTTTACCAACACACAGAAGAAGAGATATGATTCGATCTTAGAAGCAAGGATTTATTGGAGGAAAAAAAAATTAAGAAAAAAATCATATAGAGGAAAACAAATCAACATTAATAGAAAAGATAATCCTAGTCAATGTAATTTCGTAAGGGATCATATAACATCCTTAAAGAATGTAGCCTCATCCTGAGGTTTAAATTATTAAGATAATGTATAATTGGTGATAGATAAAATTGCTCAGTCGTCAATGGTATAAAAGAAAGTCATAAATCAACAATGATTGTGAAGTGACATTCACCAAATAACAGTATTATTTATTTCACAAATGTTACTTGCAATTTCTTGGCATAAGCTTCTAAAGAAACTAAAGAAAAAATATTAGAATGAACAAAAATTTAGTGATAACAAAAAACTTGATGTAGTATTACATAAAAAGGCGAATAACAGTGATATATAATGTTAAGCAAAGTGATTTAAAACATGTTGCTGAACATTGGTGACAATTTTGCAAGGTAGATGAAATCCTGAATGACAAAATAGAGATTTTACACTATTTTTCTGACTATACCTTCATCACCTACCCAAACCATATGAAAATCGAAGCTACTGATTCAGTTTAATTTCCATTCTCATCAATGGATATTGGAAAATTTTCTTGTTAAATAATAAACTAGATCATTAATCACCTCATTAAAGTGCGTAGGTGATAAAGAATAATTTGGACATAGTGGGGGAAGTTAAAGGACACCGTTTTGCATCAATTAAAGATGTCTATACTAATTATGTTAACCTAAAGTTGATTAGTTTTTATCTTGTTGTTCAATTTTTTTTATTTTCTTTTTTTTATTGAGGAATATGGTTCATCTTTCTTTATTTTGCATACTTGACAAATGAATATTATAATTTTGAGGAATTAATAAAATAAATTAAGAACAAAACTATTTGCAACAATTTCTAGTGGTGCTATTATTAGCAGTGATAAAAGTCAGAAAGAGGAATAACAAATATTAATTAAGGTATGATTCTTGATATTTTTTTCAACTTTAATGCCAAAAAATTATAGTCCAATCAAATGCTAATTTTACCTAACTTACACGTGAATTGAAAAACTATTGTACGTTGCCTATAAATTTATTGTCCATGTAGTAGCCATAGGACATTTGGACTTCAGTCCTATATTAATTTATATTATATAGGGTAAAAATAAAGGATAAAATTACAATTGTTTTTTCCTTTTGAAATTGAGATGAAATTGAGATTTATAAAATCACACATATCTCAAATAATTTTTTAACAATGAAATTATTTTAAAATGTAGGAAGTATATTAAATGTAGTAGTACGTCCAAATTATACATTTAATATTATGATTTATAAGGTATTTAGTTATATTTTATGTTTTTTTTAATCTATATTGAAATTTAAACAAATAAGAAAAATTTATTTTCCAACCTCATTAAAATATTTAATGTTATTATTCCTCTAAGTGGAGAAGATGAGAAGGCATATGTAATTATTAGATTGCTTATTTATTAAAAATCTTGCCAACATGGCATCTATGTGTCACATAATATAAAATAAATATTAAATACTATCTTTATGTGACAGTCACATGACAACATCATATCAAACCTATGTTACTTTCTATTATATAGGAGAGAAAGAGAGAGAGAGAGAGAGAGAGAGAGAGAGAGAGAATTTTAAAGATAAAAGTAATACGTGCGAAAAAAAAGTAGTGATTATAAGAACAAAAATAGTTCTAGTAAAACAAAAAATATTTTCTATTTCTAAAATAAAAACTTAAACAAAAATGTAAGTAATATATGTGTATGTGTAGTAGAGTCACCTATAGAACGGGCTTGGATATTCTAGTCCAAAATTTTTTTGAACTCTGATTTTGCCATTTTTGGGTTGGGACACTCTAGCCTAACAAATTTTAGACTAGAGGATCCCGAGCCCTATTAAACAGTACATCTATCCGATACGAAATCCCATCGATATCGTTCAAATGTCATAGTTTCTCTGTTTCATTGAAAAAGTCCACTTCGAAAAAATATATTATTGTCACATTAAAATAGTTGACTTTGAATTTTATTACATTATATACTCTTACTAATATAATAATGTGTGATTCACAATTAACTTTAGTTATAAAGTAAGGATATAAGTAAAAATAATAATGTCAAATTATTTATTTTATGTGTTATAACTTATATATTTTTTAATGTAAACTCCTTAAGTGGGACGGGAAAGTATAAAATTTGCTTGCAATTCATTTTCCAAGATTACATGCAAATTATTTTTCTTGGCATATGGTATCCAAATTAAGTTGTAAAAGAAAGGGGGAAGAGGTGCATTTATAGCATAGTTTATCCTTGAATATGTTGAGTGAATGCAACAGTCTGTAAAGTTAGTAAGTAGTATAAAAACAGTCTCATGTAGAGTGTGTAGCCCATACACATACCCACCTATGTTCTTTTAGTGACTAAACTGAAAAATTGGTTGATTTGAGAGAGAAAAAATATTGGAGGGAAATTTTTTTAAAAAATTATGTAAGAGAAAGATAAAAAGAATAATGGGCCTGTTCTTTTTGTTCTGTTTTGAAAACGGTTTTAGTTTCAACAGTAAATTTAATATATTTTAATCATATTTTATCATTTTCAATACAACTTTTTACTATTCAGCATCTACTTTTTATATTTTCAATATACTTTTTATATTATAAAACTATTTTCCAAAACTTGTTTTCAAAATCGTTTTTAAAACGATGAAAAAGAACAGGCCCAATAAGTGTGTCATTTTTTAAAAAGATATGCGTGAAGATTGAGAAAAAAATTTAAAATATGAAAGTATTTCTTGAACTAGAGTTTTTATTTCGAAAAATGATAGTTTTCCTAGAAATGAATGCCAAAGAACGGAGCCGTAGACTTGTTTTGTGTCAGAAAACCTTGAGGTCCCAACCAAAGATCTTTTCCCACTACATCCAAGATTCATCATATTGCTTGATTGTGACTACTCCTCACCATTCCTTTTCCAACCACGTTTCCTCGCCACATTAGCATATATTTGGCTTCCCCAACCAAGGAATATTATAAATTTCTAATCCCTTTCCCTCCATCTTTGATGAATATATATATATACACACACACACACACTCTTAAAAATAATTTAATATATAATATTAAAAATAATTAATTTATTATTTTTTTTACTTTTTAAATATGAGTTAATCATAATTTATATTGCATTTATTATATTAAAAGGTACAACACCTAAAATAATTAATTTGACACAATTAGAATTACTAATGTCCTTATTTTTTTAGTGTGGGTTAATTATATACCATACATTATTGTATTAATAAATATAAAAAAAGTAAAAAATTTGAAAGTAGACTACTATATTGGAAATAGAAATAAATTTTTTAAATTGACTCTTCTAGTATAACAGAAAAGTACCATATTTGTTCCATAAGAAGAGTTCAATTTTTTTTTTGGTCTCATTAAAATAATTTAGTTTTAATTTTTCTATACTCTTACTAATATAATTTCATGTGGTTCATAACTAACATACCTTTAAGAAGTAAAGGCATTATTGGATAAAATAGTCACAAATTGATGGAGTATATGCTTATATTAGTAAAGAGATATGAAAACAAAAAATAAAATTCTTCCATTAAAACATAAGAAAATAAATATAATTCTTTTGGCTGAGTAAATAAATTTAATACATGAAAATATTATAATCCTATTTTAAAAATATTTATTTATTAGATAATGACTTATGATGCATTACTAATGTTATTATAATGGTCATTGTATAAGCTATTATATGATGAATGAGTAATCCTGTAGTGAAACGATAGTCTTTAAAAACAAAATTATATTAGTAAGAAAATATATAACAATTTTAAGATATCATATCTACAAACAATAACCGTTACTAAAAATATGAAAGAAAATAAATGAGGATAATCTTGAAATAGTATTCACAAATTCTTTTTGAAAATATTAAAACGCAATATACTTATTTTGAGACAAACTTTAAAATTTAAAACGACATTTACTTTAGAACATAAATAATATAAAATTGGTTTGAAATCATGCAGGGATAAAACCTTTCCACCGGACAATACAAGTGGAGTTGTCTGAGCTGTTACACTTGCATCGAAATAAGCACAAACTTTCTTTCTTTTAAGACTAGAAAAGGGTAGACAAACAATAATGTAATCTCCAACTGAATTTTGAACAACCTTTCATTAGTAAAAAGAAGACAAGTCCATATCAACCACAAAAAGAGAGAGGAATAATAAATTAATATATATATGGTCAAACCTCAAAAGTAAGAAAATTTTATTTTAGAAAATGAATATGTTTTTAAAGGAATTTAAAAAAAATTTTGTGTAGGAAAGATTAAGAAAAAATGTAATGATGACTATTTTAGAGATAATTTAAAATTTTAATTTAAGAAAAAATCAGTATGTTTGAACTAAGATTTTTTATAAAAAATTTAGGTTCAAATAGTCACAAGGTAAACCAAGCATGAATACTTGATTTGTGAAATTATTGAAATTTAATACTCTCCTTTATTTTTATTAGAAAAATATGAGCTGCAATATACAACATCTGAAATAAGTAATTTGTTATCATTTTCTTCACTAATATTCTACTTTCCTAAAGGTGTGTTACTAATGAACCACATACAATTATATAAGTAAACACAAATAAAGTAAAAAAAAATTAAACTGAACTCTTCTAATGACAATAATAATAACTAAGCATTTACCCTATTACGTAGGATTGATAATATGTATCATATCTCGCCATCGTATATGACCGAGACACATTAATTTTGAATTCTTCCACTGAAAGAAAAAATTAGACATATTTAATGAAACAGACTTCTAACTCTTAAAAGAATAGCAGTGTGAGTATTTGTAATTTGAGTGTAATTTAAAGTTTAGACGGAGTAGGGTTTAATTAAATGGCAAAATAGCAGAAATTGTTAATAAGAGGACACATAGCTCGTGTCATTTTAATGGCCGAAAGATAATTCATGGTCGACCAAGAGCCAATTAATATACACAAAGTGTATTTTATGTCTTAATCATTTTGTTCAATTCTATTTTAGCCCTTTATTTTACAATATTTTAATTTATTTCCGTCCAAAAATAACTATTGTTTTTATCTTCAACCGTTTATCTCAAAATAATTAGTGCATATTCTTCTAAAATTACCCTAAATTATTCTTTTCTATATTCAATATTCTTTCATATTTTCAATGCAAATATTACCATTTCTTGTAAATTGGGCTGTAAACGAGTTGAGCTGAGGCCGAGTTGGGGTCTTATCGAGTTGAGCTGGATAAAAACTAGTCAGCCTTGAGCTCGAGCTCGATTGAGCCTAAATATTTGGGCTCGAGCTTGGCTCGTCCAAATTATAATAGGAGCTCGAGCTCGGTGTAGAGCAAGCTTTTGAGCTCAAATTAATTTTTTAAATTTATACTAAAAAAATTTAAAAATATTAAAAAATATATTATAGAATTATATAAAAGTGCCACGGTCGATAGACTCGACGAGCCCTCGAGCTAATAGTAATTGGGCTCGAGCTCGGCTCGATTATTAAACAAGCCAGCTTGAGCCAAGCTTTGACCGAGCTGCTCGCGAGGAGCTTGGCTCATTTACACCCTACTTGTAACTACGACATCTCAAAACTCTACTTATTTATTGTTTATATAATTGTTTAGCCATCACAAACACAATGTTATACTTATAATTTCATTAATTTATATAAAAATATATAAAACAATACTTATTTTGTGACGAAAATAGTACTTACATTTTTATGTAATGGCTCTAACTCCATGGTATATGTGTATCAAGAACCATTGTACAACCGGGTTCTTAGTGATATTTGAGCTGAATTTCTTATATTCCGTGCATGTATTCGTATTAATTGTAGTTGAAATATTTAATGTTTATCCTTAAGGGAAAAAAAACAAGAAAAAAAATTGTAGCAAGTTGGGGTGAAATGAAACTTATTTACTGCTCCCTCCCTGGGCACAGGATATAAATAAATAAATAAATAAAAGTATACATAAATAGGTGAAATGGGTTGTTGACACGTGGAGTTCATCAAACTTTGATCAACAAAATCCCTGTACTGCAAACTGATGAGTTAGTGGCATTGGGATTTCACATTTGCCACTCACTATAAAAACAGTGTTGTTTCTTTTAATGAAACACCAAAAGATCTTTAAATAAAAGTTAAAAAAAAGAAAAAAAAAAAGTTATGAATTATGAAGAAGAGGGGACCATTTTTCTCTTACTTTTTATTCTTTAGTATTATATAGCTCTTCCTTTTCTCTTGGGGATGGATGTATTATAGAAGAAGGGGACCAATCTGCATTTCTTTCTTTCTTTTACTTAGTACAAACTTAACCTAAATTCATAGGACCAACGTATATTGCATGCCATAATGATTGCCAACATGCTCCCCTATATTCATACATTTTTCAGAAGCTTCTCAACCTATATATCCTTGTAGAGTACTTGATATTTTTTTTCTTTTCTATTTCCTATTTAATTTATGGGAAAGGGCAGGAAAGGAGAGAATACACGTTTGAAAAAGACGGTCATATTCTGCTTGTTATTGAGAGAGTTGTTGCGTGTTTGAATACCACAATGTGCAATCTGCCTTGTTGGAATGGTTTTTGAGATTTGATGAAAGAACTTTCAGATCCTCTATATGGTTAGGTGAAGCATGTGAACCATTTGGGCGAAAGCTTTGGGTTTGGGCTTGAATTAATGCTAACTGATACAAAGTAAGTGGAAAAGTACCGAAATACTAAGGTTTTGTTCGTTATTATGTATTCGTATGTGGTTTTGAAAAAGAGTTTTTTAATTTAAAAATTTATATTAAAAATAATGAGAAATTATAATGAAAACAAACAAGCTTTGGCTCATATAAAGCCAGTGGAAATTAAAATCTCACATGAGCTAGGGTTACCAATGGAGCATTTTGTGGTGGTTGTGCCTTTTATGCCAATTAAGGGTAGAGAAAGAAAGAAAGTAGAGTTACATTTTATTGAAAATTGATAAAAGAAAAATTAGTGTTCCATTTTCATGCAAAGAAATTAATCAAAAACCTAGACGGTTTGAAGAATTTAACTACAATTAGCTTTTCTTTGGGTAATATGGTTGAATTTGTGGTTTGAATCTCGTTCTGTATTTTAGAATAATTATTTTTATCATTATTAATACACATTTTTAGATTTATAATGAACATTTTTACATTTTAAATATTTTTAAAATCAGTACAAATTAAGTTTTGAACCAAACTCAAATTTTCATTATAGGGAAGGGGTGAAAGAAGCTGAGAAGTCGACGACAGACTAAATAGGCAAAAATTAACAAAGTTATGAATCGAACCCATAACTTTTTGGTAAAACTTATATGTATCATGACCGATAAAACACTAACCCGTTCATAACGGAAAAACACACAAAGAAAGAGAAAGAGGTAAGTGTGTGAGTGAAATGATGAGTGATGATTCAGCTTTGAAATTTATAACAAGCCTGGCTGGCAGGTGTAAGGCTGAGCCGGGCCCGCCCATCCATAAGCAGGCCTCAGATCAGAAGTCTTAAATGAGTGTGGAAGTTTTTGTGGTCCGCAAAATTGTGAGGCCTGAATCTCATTAATGAATGGGCGGGCCCTGGGCAGGGCCCATCACAACTCTTCACGTGTCATTTCTGCCAAACCTTGAGACTTGAGAGTGGAGACCCACGGCTGACGTTTTCTTGCAACACTTAATAGTCAATCCAACTTGCTCCAACTTCTCACAAATATTTTCACGAAACTTTTACAATATTTAAATTCTTTTTAATAAAAATAAAGTAAAATATTACATTTACCCCTTTAAGGTTTTTATTGGATAAATTACATTTTACCCTTTTGAGGTCTGTGAAATTAATAATACCCCATGAACGTTCAAATTTTGGGCAAAACTTGTATCCGACCTTTTGGACAGTTTAATATGCAATTTTCTCTTTCTTAAAAACACACACACTTTTTTAAAGACTCAAAACTATTACGTGTGTGTTAAGTATTACATAAGTAATATTTTAATGGCAAAAATATCGTTTCGAATAGTCAGACAGGAAACTCCCTCTCAAATCTTTCATCAAGTAACTAAACTATCAGAATTTTGAGTTCACGTTATTTGACTTGCAAAAGGGCAACTGCCATTGTACCAAACTGGAAGGGGATAATTGTTATATCATAATCCTGACAAAGGGTTGACCAAAGTTTTTACAAAACTTCAAGGTTCATTTGATAGAATTCACAAATTTCGAGGGAAATAAAGGTAATTTACCTAATATTATTCAGATACACAATACTGACATTATATATCATTGCCTATTATTTAGTGGAATGATTCATTAACCAAATTGTAGCATTATCATTAAGAGACAGTTCTATTAAATAAATTATTTTAGTCATTAATTGACCTATACAATTACATTAATTAATAATGTTTTATACAATGACAGAAACTTGATATAAAAGGACAGCTTATAGACTTAGAGAGATTGGGGAGAATTGGACTTTGGTGACCTCAGACTCAGGCCTGTTACACGCAATTTGGGTTGCCACTAACCATTAGAACTTGGGACAGGAGTCCAGTGTCCACTGGAATAGTAGAATGTGAGTGCATATACCATATTACAAACTGCTAAACTCATTGAAGTTTTTTTTTTTTTTTAAATTTAAAATTTTAAACTCATTATTATTATCTATCTATTACATATGACGTAAGTGGAGGGAAAAAGAACGAAACTGGGGAGGCGCCTGCAGAGTCATGCCAGCTTGTTCTCTAAATATGCATAACTAACAGATATAGGAATCGAACATCTAACCTCTAATTGGCTCTCTATGCGTCACACGTGATCAATTTGGATATTTTTCAAGTTTGAATTTAGGACCATGTAAAAACTCTATTTGAAATTCAGGAACGAAAAATAAACTCTTTTCAAGTTTATGACTTTATATGAGACATAAGGTCTTAGTTAAGGGATCAATGGATGGATTTAACCAATAAGATATAAAAAATTATTTATAAAACAGAAAATGTAAAACACCAAAGTTTCTTTAAATAACTTTCAACTCCAATAACTCACCTGGGCAAGCGGTGTGATTCTCTGTCTAGTGGATATTGTATACCATGTGAACTACATTGCAAGTTTTTTAAAATATTATGAACTAAAATCATAAATTTTTTTTCCCCCTCCTCTTTTGGCAAGAGTTTGAACAACCTAATTAACATGGGACTTTCCAAAACAATAATACGATCGAGCGAAAGAAAATATAGACATGGAAGGATGCTTGAAGTTGACGATGTTGAGTGCTTTGAGTCATTTGCACTTCTTCAACGAACACTGGTCCAAGAGGAGATCGAATCAATTATATATTCTGGTAAGTTGGTGACATTCTTACAGATCGATATCCCATATCCATACCTTGTACGTGGGCTTGCAGGTTCGAACCATACTCTTTTTTTTAATTTTTAAATTTTTTTTTTTTTTATGAGAGGTGAAACTTATAATCGGTTTGTAAGTTAATGTTAGTTTTTGAAAATTCATGTTCGGTGAGTGTGAGAATACTTTCGTCTCTTATGTTGAAACTGTTTTATTTTAATCTCTTAAGTTGACATATTGATTTTAGATGGTCCCTAAAGGCATAACCTATGAATGCTTGAGAGATAAACTATTTTTCAATGGAAAAGAAATTGCAAAAAAAAAAAAAATTAAATTACTGTAAATTTAACTATAAATTAGAAGAAGAAAAAAAAAAGTACTGTAAATTTTTGAATGCCGTTTGTCTTCACAGGGTGCTGAAGAGACTGTAGATTTTGTGTTCTTGAATTAGGTTGAGTATGGATTCTTACTTTTTACGGTGACTTTTTTATTTTTTCTTTTTCGCCAGAGTAGGCCGTGTAATTTCTCTCTCCCGCACTTACACACAAAATGAAATTAGGAACATTTAAAAGCAATCTATTAACTTAAGGGATCAAAATGTACACTACTACAAAAATGACTTTTAATGGTGGTTTTTTAGGGCTTTTAACGGCGGTTTTTGGCATTTTGAACCGCCATCTATCTGGCAGCCGTAGAAAGTTTACGAACTTTCTACGGCCGTACGCTTAGGAACCGCCGTAGAAAGTTGGCTTTCTATAATGTCTAATTTCTATGGCGGTTATCTTCAAAACCGCCATAGAAGTTCTACGGCGGTTTTGAAGATAACCGCCGTAGAAAGTACCAAATTTGTAAAAAAAAAAATTAATATTTCATTTTTTTCTCTACATTCAAAAATTATATATCAAAAACAGCAAGAATAGCCTTAGAAAGGTTTTGATATATATATATATATATATATATTTCAATTTTATTCAAAATATATATATCAAAAACTTCCATGCTAATAAACCGAACAACCGCCAAACTTTACAAAATTTTTGCGTGCATCCATCAAATTCTAATTAATTTAATCATTCACAGCAAGAACAATACAATAATCACCGATATAACACTAATCAAATCCAAATTTAATCATTCATCATCTCACCAAATCCGAATTTAACACTAATAATAAATCCTAGGCCTATCACAATAATCAAGTAACAATAAAATTTGTAAAGCTTAAATAAAGTTGAAACTATTCGATATTACCTTTTTTATGATTTGAAGCCCACAACAAGGACCGATTGTGGTGAAATTATGATGGGAGATTAACTCCAAGTGGTGGGTGATGGCCGATTAAGAAACCTTTTCCGGAGTTGGGTGACGGCGGATCTTGTTATCAATGCCGCCGGAAGAACGGCTTCGGGGGAAGACAAGAGAAAAAAATCGACGGAGACAGGATGGGCGTCGGCAACGAGAGAACTCTTCGGTTTGTTGGAGATGGAAACAGGGGGAAGCCGCGGCTAGCTGGAGATGGAAACAAAGGGAAACTCTTAAAATTCAAACAAAATCAAGTTTCTATGGCGGTTTTAATAAAAACCGCCGTGAAATGGACTTTCTACGGCGGTTTTAATAAATCTGCCGTAAAAAGCCCGTAATTGTGAATTCCCACTCATTCCTCTATTCCTATTAATTTCTAGTTTTTCTTTTTTTGTAAATTAACCCCCAAAATTTTTTAAATTTAATAATAAATATGTACTTTACTATTTATCAATTTTTATAGTAAAATTCATCATATTTATTAATTATACGGCGGTTAGAAATACAACCGTCTGGAAAGGGACTTTCTACGGCGGTTTTCTTTATAAATAAAACTTTCTACGGCGGTTAGAAATAAAACTGCCGTAGAAAGACCTTCTACGGCAGTTTTATTTCTAACCGCCGTAGAAAGTCCCTTTCTACGGCGGTTTTATATAGAATCGCCGTAGAAAGTCTGTATTTTGTTTTTAATGGCGGTTTTGGTCTTTCCGCCGTTAAAGCACCGCCGTAGAAAGTCCATTTTGTAGTAGTGGTAATAGTTTCAACATAAGAGACGAAAGAGATACAAAAATAACTAATTTAAAGGATCAATAGTGAAAAAATCTTTTAAAAAAACAAAAGAAAAATCCAATATCCGTAGTGTTTGCTTCAATCCGTTGCCCACCCAACCCAGCCAGGCATCCTTATAACTTGAAAATGAAATAAACTGCATGCATCCGCTAACTACCTTGCTTCTGACACCCTCCAACCGATTTTAATCAAAGAAAAACTGTCCCTTCCGTCACCCCCATCTTTTCTATTTCTCGTACGTTAATGATTTTGACTAAATTTACATGGGAATTCTGCTTTAATTTCTCGTAATTTCTTTATTACTATTGTCGAAAGCAGTCCACACACACAAGGAATATGACTCTTATTTTTTATTATTATGCGACCCGAGTGTAGACAAGAATGATAAAACTAAAGTATACAAACGATCTCATGGGGATGAAAAGGATACCTAACCAACAAGCACAACCAAGAAGATTCATCCATCTTACCTTCTCCATCATATATTTTCCAAATGAAGTCATTGTGCCAACACCATTTTGACTTTATGCATCCATAACTAACTAGAAAACATATCCTAGTCAAATCACAATTGGAAAACCATCACCTTAATTTAAATATAATTAATAAGACTGAAGAAAATACCCTACATATATATACACACATGGAAATGACACCCCCTGTATACAACCCTTTCAATTTTTTGGTACCATGTTTTCCTTGATTTCTGGGATTTTGCTCCTGAGTCTTCTTTTCACTTCAGTGCCATGCATTTCCTCAAGAACAGCCCCGATGTATCGGCCGGCCGCCGGACACGAAAAAACCCTGAAGAACCACCACGCCAACAGCTGGAGAAAATTCGAAACATTTCTCGATGCAAGAAAAGGAAGCAACAGTACTCAAATGTCGGAACTCAAGAAATACTTTCACCACTTCGGTTATCTAGAATCACAAAACCCCACCAACTTTTCCGACCTTTTCGACGCCGAGTTCGAGCTGGCCCTGATCAGATATCAAGCTAAGTTAGGCCTCTCAATCACAGGTGCCCTAGACTCCGAAACCCTCCTCCAAATCACGTCTCCAAGGTGCGGAGTCAAAGATCATCATCACAATCCCACGTCGGAAAAACGCATGCATGCAACGCGAAACTTCGCATATTTCCAGGATAAGCCGAGATGGGCTCGCGGCGTCCCCATGACTCTAACTTACTCGTTCTCACCGGTAAACACGATCAGTTCTCCGAGCCCGACGGCCATCCGTGACGTTTTCAAACGCGCGTTCGGTCACTGGGAGTCCGTCATTCCGGTTTCGTTTTTAGAAACCGACGATTACGGGTTCGCGGACATAAAAGTAGGCTTTTACAGCGGCGACCACGGAGATGGGGAGGCTTTCGACGGTGTTCTCGGGATTCTGGCGCATGCGTTTTCGCCGGAGAGCGGGAAGTTCCACCTCGACGCGGCGGCGGAAACGTGGGCGGTGGACTTCGACGTCGAGAAATCGGAAGTGGCCGTCGATTTGGAGTCGGTGGCGACTCACGAGATCGGGCATTTGTTGGGTTTGGCTCATACGTCGGTGAAGGAAGCGGTGATGTATCCCAGCTTGAAGCCTAGAGAGAAGAAAGTTGATTTGAAGATCGATGACGTTATGGGAATACAAGCGCTTTATGGATCCAATCCTAATTTTACCATCGGAGCTTTGTCGGAATCCGACATTTATTCAAATGATGCGGCGGATCTTCTGATCAGATCAAGTATGAGTTCTTTGTGTATGACGTTAATGTTTCGTTTGATCATTGGAGTGATAATTCCAGTGTTAATATTCGGAAAGAGTTGATTTGTATTTTGGGGTGCAGTTTTTCAGTTATTTGAGTAACATGAATGGATGTATATAATAGGGCAAATTATACAAAGGCCACTAAACTATTGCCCGTGCCACTTTTGGCCACTAAACTATTTTTGGCTCACTTTCAGCCACTAAACTACTAGAAGTGGCTAGTGTGACCATTCTGTTAGGAAAGTGGTTATAGTGGACGGCAGCCTCACGCACGTGTCTTTCTCGTGATTTCTCGAGGGCAAAAATGTAAGGAGAGAATAATGGTGGACTCAAGGCGCGCGCTGAACTGCTGCAAGTCGAGGAAGCCGACGGTGAAGCTCTAGGTTGGGGTGGATGGTGAGTTCCGACTTGGGGCTTTTTTCTGTCAGCATTGAAGAAGCCATTAATGGCGTTGAGGAGGCTCACTGAGACCATGTCGCTCATCCAGATGTGCGGATTTTGGCTCATCGTTCGGATGTAGGTGATTGTCCGTGGGAACTTCTGAATTTTTGGAAAATTTGGTTTTAAGTGGGTTGTGCCATCTGGTAAATTACTGAATGGGTGTTCACGGGTAAGGGTGTCACCAGATTGTTGCGCTGTATATGGGCTTGCCGACCGAAATGCTCAGCACGGTGGTAGCTTGTCTTGCCAACCCTGCTGCCTTTGTGACCTTGAATTCGGTATTTTTCACTAAGTTTTCAACCCAATTGTTATGTGTTAATTTAGTTTGGATTTGCTGTGATTTTCTTGATTTAGTACTCCCTTTTTCTGGATAATAACATGTCTGTTCTGGACTGGAAATTGTTTGACTGTGCTGGAATTTTGGTAATTTTGCTTTGCTCCTTCTATTTTGGAGTGGACTGGAGTTGCTGGAATTCTGTTTTGGAGTTGCTGGAATTTTGGTAACCTTTGTCTCTTTATACCAAGCTTACTGTCCTTATATGCTGCATCAAAACATGACTGCATGTATAAGTATCCTCCACCAGTACATTTACTGTTTGGCTTTGCTTCGTGACTGCCCGCCTTGGCCGTTCACGCACTGCTGCTCCGTCGGGGAACTTGGAATTTTGGGTTTGCTGGTTTATGGCGGGCCGAATCCTCACCATTCTGAATGGTGATTTCGCTCTAGTCATTTTTGATCTTGAGATTTTCCTATTATTTGGCCTACATCGGGATTGGTTGATTGTTATAGCTCAGATATGTATTTGATTGCTTATGGTTAAGAGAGATATTGCATTCTGTTTGCGTGCATTATTTCTTGCAATGTAGCTATGAAAATCGAAGAAGTGGTGAGTGTGGTAATTGCTTGCTGTTTGCATGATTTTCCTATTTGCATGATGTAATGCTTGCTGCATGTTGCTGCCCTCAAATTCTGTAGGAAATTAATACATTATCTGTGAATTTGTGCCTTTGATGCTCGGTTCAGCCTGTTGGTTGGGTTCCAAATAATCTTGAAATACTTTGTAGGTTCAGACCAAACTACTTGAATGGATTCACTGCAGTTCCAAATAATCATCGATGAAGGATATGACATGATCGTTCCATTTTGATTGTCAACACAAATGTTCATTTCGTAACAGAACCACGGCCAAAGCCTCCAGTGAGTGATGCAGAGAAAGAGAGAATCAATTCTAATAGCGCATACCTCGGTAATCCGGTTCCATACACAGTTGGGAGATGGAAAAGAGGATCGATGTCCCTGCATCTTCGAGCAAAAAGAGGACGGAAAAGGGGAAGGGGAAACTGAAGATCTATCTTCGAGCAATTTAGTTTTCTTGCTTGGATTGTAGACTGATTATTTAAAGTATTACTACCCCACAACAGCTATGTTGTAAATCTGCTCTTTAGGTGGTCCATTTCATGATGTTTTGTTTTTAGAATTGATAGAATGGTACACTCTCTTGGTTGGTGGCATTATTTAATGATATTGGATGAAATCAAATCTGTCAAGTATCATTGGGTTCATTTCTTACTGATCAGTTTGTTTATTTGTGTTTTTAAGACGTTTTTGTTTCTTAGTTTTGAACAATATTAGTTGTTATTTCACATTTATATCTAATAATGATTCACGTATGTATGACTCAACAAAGCATTGTTTGATACTCTTTATAGGCTTTCATCTTTGAGTGAAAGTAACCCCCTTGATGAAGAAGAAATGGAATTGTTTGTACTGAAGACATGCTTTTTTTTTTTTTGAGGAAAAGTAAATGATTTCATTCCCTGAAAAAATACCGGGTCAAACCCGCGAATTCACAATACAACAGTTCACTAATACATCAAAATAGGGGCATACCCCTAATCAAACACATTACATTCAAGATCAGCCTCACTAGATATAAAGGAGCTAACAAAGGCTATGTTTCACAGTTAGAAGGAATCCTCTAACTAAGTTCATCCGAGGTTCAGCAGCAATATAGCAAAGCTAATATCCATCATTCTCCAAATCTTCAAATTTTCCGCAAAACTAATGTCTTCAAAATAACACAAAATACCCGAATTTTCAACACCTAGTTCAGCCAAAAAAAAGCACAAAGCTCACTCCAACAAAACCAGCTATCAAAAATACAGCAATTCCCTCAAATTTGAAATCCAGAGATTCAGCATACAGAGATTCCACAATTAAGTATCCAGAAAATTTCAGCAACTAAGCTCATCTTAAGAACTAAAATTTACCAGAAACAGAAATTCGAATCCAGCACACAAATCAGATTGCACATAATTCCAGAAAAAATCAGCACTAAAACTTCCACAAAATGAGTGCCCAGCATGAAAATTTTCCAAAACAGAACACAAATTTCCTGAAATCAGCAAGCAATCTCTTCAATCTTTCATTTGCGATCAAGCCAAAAGGCAGCAGAGAACACAAACTCTGTTTTTTTCCATGCAAGACTAGCAGCCAACCTTTGTCTCTTTTTTCCATGTATTTCGGCTGCGATTGTCTCATGAATGTTCTCATTTGGTTCATTTTTATCTGCAATTGTTGCTGCTGTGAAATGGATCCATGGACCTGTTTGGGAGAGGTAATAGTACTAGTGAACTGCAATATTTATGGCGAGGATTTAAGTGAGCAGCATCCCAAAAACTAGGCAGTCATATTTATGCTTAATATCACCAAAATGAAGTTGCAGAGGAAGTCTTTTTGTGACAGATTAAGTGAAGAGAAGAATTTTTGGTTGGGATGAAAATTCTTATCACTAGGTGGGAGAGAAATCCTTATAAAATCTGTTATTCTGGAAGTTCCCACATAGGTAATGACTTTCTTTAAAGTGTCTAGGAGTTTATGCAGAAGTATGGTGAGTCTGATATGGAATTTCTGGTGATGAGATTCTGTGGAACTCAGGTAATTTTACAGTAAAATCAGCTTATCACCTGGCTTTTTAAGTGTTAACCATGCTTTGGACAGCAGAGGGGAATTATCTTCCGAGGCTTGAAGTACAGCGGAAAATGAAGATGATCATGTTGAAGGCTTGTCAAGAGTGTCCTACCAACAAAATTGAATTGCGTTTGAGGAAAATACTTATTAATTTTGATGCAGCATATAAGGACAGTAAAGCTTGGTATGGGGCAGTCATTGAAGTAGTAATGGGTGATGCAGTCATGTTTTGATGCAGCATATAAGGACAGTAAAGCTTGGTATGGGGCAGTCATTGAAGTAGTAATGGGTGATGCAGTCATGTTTTGATGCAGCATATAAGGACAGTAAAGCTTGGTATAAAGAGACAAAGGTTACCAAAATTCTAGCAACTCCAAAACAGAATTCCAGCAACTCCAGTCCACTCCAAAATAGAAGGAGCAAAGCAAATTACCAAAATTCCAGCACAGTCAAACAATTTCTAGTCCAGAAACAGACATGTAATTATCCAGAAAAAGGGAGTACTAAATCCAGAAAATCACAGCAAATCCAAACTAAAATTAACATAAACAATTGGTTGAAAATTAGTGAAAAAATACCGAATTCAAGGTCACAAAGGCAGAAGGGTTGGCAAGACAAGCTACCACCGTGCTGAGCATTTCGGTCGGCAAGCCCAGTATACAGCGCAACAATCTGGTGACACCCTTAACCCGTGAACACCCATTCAGTAATTTACCAGATGGCACAACCCACTTAAAAACCAAATTTTCCAAAAATTCAGAAGTTCCCGTACGGACAATCAACCTACATCCGAACGATGAGCCAAAATCCGCACATCTGGATGAGCGACATGGTCTCAGTGAACCTCCTCAACGCCATTAATGGCTTCTTCAATGCTGACAGAAAAGAAGCCCCAAGTCGGAACTCACCATCACCCCAACCTAGAGCTTCACCGTCGGCTTCCTCGACTTGCAGCAGTTCAGCGGCGCCTTGAGTCCACCATTATTCTCTCCTTACATTTTTGCCCTCGAGAAATCACGAGAAAGACACGTGCGTGAGGCTGCCGTCCAACATAACCAACTTTCCTAACAGAATGGTCACTACTAGCCACTTCTAGTAGTTTAGTGGCCAAAAGTGGGCCAAAAATAGTTTAGTGGCCAAAAGTGAATACGGGCAATAGTTTAGTGGCCATTTATATAATTTGCCCTATATAATATTGATTTTAGTTTAATTGTTGAGGTACCACGGTCAAATTGACATGAGATTTTCGGTCCATTTTAGTCGTGTCTTCCTTGTTCACTAATTCATAATAGAGAATGAGATTTACATGTTACATTATAAGACTCACTCTCCCATTATTAAATCTCATGAGTTGAAGACTTGTGGACTTTTTGGAATATATTTTCCTCACCATTAAGAACCATGCATACTACTAATCACTTTTCCATTTCATTAGAATAGTCGACTTTCAATTTTTTTTTCATTAGAATTAGAAGAGTTTACTTTTAAATTTTTTTTTACTCCTTTTACCTTTACTAATATAATTATATGTAGTTTATAATTAATCCACAATTAAAAGAAAGGACATTGAATAAATTAATTGTGTCAAATTAGCTATTTTAGATGTTGTATCTTGACATTTATAAAAAGTTATATGTTTGTTTGTGAAAGGGGAAGTACCAAATATATATGAGATTTGTCTAAATTACAAAATAAACTATGCATAGTCAAAATTTTGTGCATATTCAAGAAGAGTCTGATAATATTTTTAGAAATTTAGGCGCGCACACACACACACATATATATATATATATATATTAGTGGCAGAGTTAGGTCCCGAAGGTTCAAAAACTATAATCCTTTATATTGCTTGTATTTTTCCATTTATTATTCTACCCCAAACACACTCTTTATGGTACCACGTGTCAACTCATATTTCATATTTTTATAATTTATCATTATTTCAATCATATCCCAAAACACATATTTTCGCAAGATGTCACACCATTAATTGACGTCGTTTTGGTTAATGATGCATTATTCAACATGTGAAATTGGTGACCTAACCAAATTGATCATAAGTTCATATTATTTGTGTTTTTTGGATCAGATTCAACCAATCCAATTTACAGAAATAAAATAATTAATCAGATAAATTGAAAATTAGCTATTGCTAATAAATAAGGATGAATGATGAAATGACCAAATTGGGCATGTGGGACTTGGGAGCGCCCTGGTCATTTTTTTTCCCCCCACAAATAAGTAAATATATTAATAATAAACGAAATGGATCAAATGATCCTACAAACAGGTCGAATAACCCTTAAACACCTACAAATATCAAGTTATTGTAGGAGCAATGAGCCTCTAGCTCAAAAAACTAATGGCAGATTAGCCCATAAACATCCGACAGTTAGATGCACCATTTGTTTGAAACTAATAAAGCTAAAACTGAAGATAAATCTCCGTAATAACAACGAAACAATAGTTTCGCAAATACAAAATATGGCCACCAACTGCTAAACCAAACATTTTTTCAAAATGTAGATAATTCCAAATTCACCGGGCACGAACTAATTCTCACTCTCCTGTCATTTATCCTGCAGGCTGTGAAATTCGTCCATCAACCGGTGTGAATCTACACTTCACTATTTTTCTTTTTTTCCTTTTTTTTTTTTTTCCTTCTCAAGTAGCTCCAGTTGCAGTGCCTTCCTTCCATTCTCTTCCAGTGTGACCACTGCTTGTGGATCAAACCGCCCTTAATTTGCTTAAATAACATCTCCACTCCACTAGAGTCAGGCAGGAAACAGAGCTTTGATTGCTCCCCAAATCTATACATATTTACTACTAAAAAAATTCAAAACAACTCCAAAAGAGGAGACTAAATACCCCACGAGGGAGGACAAGATCACTCCATAAAAATAGAGACAGACACCTCAATAAAGAGGACAAACAAAACTAAAAGAAATAAAAATAGCAAGAGGGAGCTCCCTCCTCCTCCATTAATGGAGAAGGAAGATCGGGAGGAAAACTGGAGAGAAGAGAGCGCCCTGATCTGCCTATAGGAATTACGGAGTATTATCATTATTTGACGCCAAACCACCACCACCTTCCACCTGGCATCCTCTCACCAGAAAAACCAGCAAACAAATTACAGTTGAAATGAAAATCATCTTTTTAAAAAATAAAAAATAAAAAATAAAAATCATATTTCATTACTACAATAAGAGAGAACAATAGATACAACTGTGACTAGTTTAATGTGATAATAGTCTGATATAGACAATGAAAAAACAAAAGACACCGTATCACACATACACATATTTAAATAGTATAAATAATAATCCATATATATCTCACTAGTAAACAAAAAAGAAAAAAAGTTTCGTCGCGCTCGACAAATCTCGTACTAAAATATGAACTCGATTTTTAACCTGCTACTAATTTTATAATGTAAAGCTCCTACGAACTGGACCTTTACTTAAACATAATAAACTCCCACTTATTCAGATAGACAAAATCTTATGACCTATATAATTTATTTTTTATACAAATAATATTATGACGATAATAAAAATTATTATTATTTCCACATGTTTTTAAAATGTATGTAGTAAATTAATTTGTATAAAATAATTAAACTGAATAAATATGAAATATTGTAATGAATAGTACTTTTGTATAGAATATTGTCCAACAACAACAACAACAACTAAGCCTTTGTCATATTATGTGGGGTCGGCTATATGGATCATATATCACCTTCGTATACGGTCATAGACATCGGTTCATTTATATTCAAATATGACATACAAATTTTTAAAGTTGTTTTCCAATTATTTTTAGGTCTTTCTCTACCCCTTTTTATATTATTGCTCTCTGTTTTAACCGTCTTACTGGGGCATCTAGATGTCTCCTATGTACATGTTCAAACCATCTTAGGCGTGCTTCTCTCATTTTTTCATCTACTGGGGCTACTCCTACTTTGTTTCTAATGCTTACATTACTTATTTTATCTAACCTAGTATGCCCACACATCCATCTCAACAGTCCCATCTTTGCTACTCTCATTTTTTGTTCATATTTAGTCGCCCAACACTCCGAACGTAAAGCATCGCCGGTCTTATAGCTGTTCTATAGAATTTTCCTTTTAGCTTTTGCGGCACTTTACGGTCACAAAGTATAGATGACGCACTTCTCCATTTAGTCCACCCTGCTTGAATCCTATGTGTTACATCTTTATCAATTGCTCCATTTTTTTTTCTATTATATATCCTAAGTATTTAAAGTTTTTCGATTCATTTAATTCATGTTCTCCAATTTTAACTTTTATAGTATTGTTATCTACATGATTATTAAAGTGATAGAGCATATATTCAGTTTTAACTTTACTTAGTGTAAAACATTTTGATTCTAAAGCTTCTCTCCATGCTTCTAATTTAGCATTTACCCCTTCTTTCGTTTCATCTATTAAAACTATATCATCTACAAATAACATACATTCAGGGATCGCATTCTGCAAATGTTTAGTAATCTCATCAATTACTAAAGCAAAGAGATATGGGCTCAAAGCTGATCCTTGATGTAGAGATGGCCACGGTTCCGGTTCGAATTGGAACCGACCCAAAATCGGACCGCCGATTTTAGAACCGAAACTGGAACCGTGGCCCCGGTTTCAAAACCGGAACCGGACCCGCCTCTGGCGGTTAAGGTTCCGGTTCCTCTTGTCTGAGAACTGGGAATCGGCGGGTCGGAACGCAGGTTCCAATCCTCCGGTTCTAATGTGAGACCATAAAATTAATAATTTTACATTTCTCTTGCACGGATTCGAACACACGACCCTTTGTTAGAATTGAAAGGCTTTAAGCAAAGTTGATTAACCACTTCAACTACTTGCTTCTTTTGAACTTCTTCTTATAATTATAATTATATTATATGTTTAAATATAATATATATAAATTATTTTTAAAATATATATTATAATATATAAACTAATAGTATACTTTTTATATATATTATTAATATATATAAATAAGCATAAATTAAATTAAAATTAATTAATTATTAAATTAAATTAGATCCAACCGCAACTTCCGCAAATGATTAAGATGAATTAATTAAATATTCAAGATGTATTTATTTCTAAAAAGTTTCAATGCTTCAAAGTTCAAACTCTGATTTCTCACGATTTATAACAAGGCATCACTCTTGATTTTTTTAAAATAATATATTGAGGTATTATTCATTTGTATATATATTTTTCACAATTTATTTTTGTATCTTTTATTATATAAATCATTTATTGTGTTAAATGTATGTACCGTCGCTACAATTTTAATTTTGTAATTTTAATTATTTATAAATAATTGAGTCAAAATAAATAACATTTATAAGTTAAAATTTTTAAATAAAACGAAAAAAAATTGTTAAATAAACGGAAAAGATTGGAATCGGAACGGGAACCGTGACAGAACCGGAATTGGAACCGGAACTGGCGGTCCTGGAACCGGCAAAGAACCGTCTCCCCAAGGCTCCGGTTCCGGTTCAACTGATTTATGAACCGTAACCGACAGTTCGAAACTATGGCCATCCCTACCTTGATGTAGGCCTATGTAGGGGTGTTCAAACGGTCGGTTAGCCGTTCAGCGGTTAACCGATTCCGGTAGTACTGGTTTTGATAATTTTAATCAAACCGGTTAACCGATCGATAAAATTACCGGTTGACCGGTTTCGGTTAACCGGTATAGCGGGCCGGTCTACCGGTTTAACCGATAAATTTTTATTTTTATTTTTACTTTCTTTTTATTTTTGAACAAATATTATTTTTTTACGTAATTATCACAAGTGCATTAGAAAATATAAATGAATGTGAAATAATAAAAAATAATGAATTAAAATATTATTATATCTTTAAGGTAGCTATAGTATTTTAATTTTTACAAAAATCTCTAACACAAAATTTATTCATGTATTTCTTTTTAACACTTTTATGCATATGAAAAAAAATTACTTATCATAATAGAAAAGAATGAAATAAATTTGGAGAATCATAAGTTTATTAGACATGTTATTATAATTCATAAGTAATAAACTCTCACATAAAAGTATAAAAAAAAAATAAAAAAGATAATAGTATATATATATATATATCGGTTAAACAGTTTAACCGATAAGAAAAAATTCAAAACCGAAATCGAACCGGTTAACCGATTAAAACCGATTAACCGAAACCGATTAAAACTGATTAACCGGTTAACCGATAATAACCGGTTTAACGATTCGGTTTTCTGTCCGGTTACCGGTTCGGCGGTTTTTGTGAACGCCCCTAGGCCTATGTTATTTGAAAAATCACATAGGCCTACATAAGTTTTGAGCCCATATCTCTTTGCTTTAGTAATTGATGAGATTAATAAACTGTAACTCAAATAGAAGATTTTTTTGGGGGTGAAATTTTTTTTTGGATAGAATATTTTTTAAAAAGCTGTGTAAGAAATAGTTAATGATGATATTATTTTTTAAATAATATCAATATAATTTTAGAGAAAAATTTAAATTTGAATATAGTAAAAAATAAACCGAGCATTAGGGGGCTCAGGATCCTCTGTTACACTTTCCTGTTACACATCTTAATAACTCATCGTAAATATTATTTTTTAAATTAATTTTTTACCAATGCTATTCATTGGCATTTTTCGTAATTTTATTATTATTTTTTTATTTTTTACATTAATCCTGTGTGTTAATAAAATTTTATAGTATTTTTTTGATTTTTGAATCTCAATAAATTTAAATAAATATACTCTAAACCAAAATACATGACTCCATAGTTCAAAATTTTATTATAATGCTAATTAATATCATTGGTGAAAAGATTAAAATAAAAAATAATATTTACGTTGAGTTATTAAGATGTGTAACAGGAAAGTGTAATAATCGATCTAAGCCGCATTAGAGTAGATTTTTGGCTTGGGCCAAAATGGTTTAATTTAAAATCTGGACCAAACCATTGGTAATGGCCTTAGGCACGTATGACAACCCAAAAGATGCATCTCTTTTTCTCTTTCTGTTTAGTTAAAATTACTAAAATACCATTCAGACCATATTGTTGTAATTAATTAGGAAGTGGCATGCTTTGGGATTGATTATGTCATCCAATCAAATTTTGGATATGAGTCAAATTAAGAGAGTTTTATGTCCGACCGTCTTATAATCTGATAAACAATTTTTAAACTCCTAATTAAACTCGATAAGTATATTCTTTTCTTTATAGGTGATACAATGATAGTTATAGTTTTAACAAAATTACGGTAGATCAGCAATTCTATTCTAAACATTAGAAGATAAAATTAATACTGGATACATCATATGATATACACGATATATCAACACCTATACTTAATATATCATTAGCTAAATTCGTAGTCGCCATACATTAATAACTACACTAATTAACAGTAAATCATAAACTACTACACTAATTAACAGTAAATCATAAACTAAACTCAAAATAAACATTACAACGATACATTCTTACATACTACAACGATACATTCTTACAAACTACTCCCTCTGTCTTTTAATAAGTGTCCTAATAGCCGGAGAAAAGGCCGGCGGCCCTTTGTTGTTTTCTGGAGTCTCCGACGTTGGGTGATGTGCCCAAACTCCAAAGTCGAAGATTAATCGCGGCAATGGCGCAGCTGTACATATTACGTGAAGATCAACGTATATGGGCGGCTCTTGAATTCATCGTTTTCTCTTCGACCAACAGCCAAACAGCCAGCCCTCTTGAAATTCGGAATTTCCTCATTCTCGCTACATTTTTATTTTATAATAATAATAATTGCACTTTTCCAATTATTTTAAATATTTATTTATTTTTTCAATTAGTGTGTTCATCCCACTTAAGTCAAGAAAAAATTTGAGGAAATATAATATGTACTAGTGTTCTATAATATATAATAATATGTGTATTTGGTTAGGAAAAAGGTGAAATGCATCAAATAACACACAGCTATTGGGTTTTGCAAAAAATACCATTTTTCTTTAAAAAGCTCATTTACAGACGCTTTACTTTTAAAACCGGCAAAAACTACCATTCCGTTAGTCAATTTCGTTAAGTGGCTAACAGTCAAAAAAAGACAGTCAAAATCATCATTTCACACTTCTCGGCACTGTTCATCATCTTTAAAAAAAATTTAAAAAATCGATGAACAGTGTCGGTAACTGTTCATATTCTCCAATGAACAGTTTGGGCACTGTTCATCACTAATTTTTTTTTTTTTAATTCCTGTTTTTCTCCATTCATCGGTTTGTGTTTACTCTTTTTTTGAAACTTTTGGTTCCAAAAACTCACCCATTTATGGGTTTGAGGTTTTTCAACCAAGATTTGAAACTACCCATTAATGATTTTTAAAAAATCATGAACTGTTTTAGTTCGCCGGAAAAGTTTCGCGGATAAGAAAGAAAAAAAAAAACAAGGACTGGTGTTTACTATATACATGGCTGAGGGCGATGAATGGAGAAAAAAAGGAATAAAAAAAAAAAATCTGCCAATGAACAGTGCCGGAACTGTTCATCCGAGAAGATAAACATTGCCCGTTTTTTAAATTTTTGGGGAAGATGATGAACAGTGCCGCGACGTGTGAAATTTATATTTTGCCCCTGGCTTTTTTTTACTGTTAGCCACTTAACGGAATTGACTAACATAGTGATAGTTTTTGCCCGTTTTAAAAGTAAAGTGTCTATAAATGGGTTTTTTAAAGGAAAATTGTATTTTTTGTAAAACCCAATAGTTGTGTGATATTTGGTGCATTTCACTGTAGGAAAAATGATTAAAAGATTGAAATAGTTAAGTGAAATGTAGAGTGAAAGATTATAGTACAGAATTATTTATTAATAATTGTGCTATAATAATAGGGTGTAGATTGTGATTAATTTGTTTTTCATATGCTTCTACTTTTATAATTTATTTCTCCTATTTTCATCATTTCATTAGTTACTTGTTAGTATTACAAAAAATAAAATTATATAGAAAATATACGGTCTAAAACATAGAAGGATGACACTTGTCGTAAAATATAATTTCATGCGAGAAGTCCTGTTGAAGGTTTCAAGCCGCCCACATGACATAGGACCATGAAACCCACAATATGTTTCACGGCAAGTATCTATTCCTATTTAAGCTCCGATGCCTAAATAAATATAACTTCGGAGGATATGTGAGTAGAGTACTATGATTATATTATCGATTACCTAGCAAAAAATATGAGAGAGATTTATAGGAAGGAGGCTTGAACCTCGATCAACACGTTTGTATCTATAGAAGAAGAGCGTTCGAGATACCATAGATCATACTTCTTGAATATCCAAGATGTATCGTAACATCCAATATCTCCACTGACTTAGTAATCCTCATAGAGGTTGGGGATGGCGATCTCTATGGTGAACCCGGACTCCGCGTTGTAACTCCTCGCGGTCGGTCGGGTTTAGTGCCACATGGGCCCGAGGCTCGTCAATACTTATTATAATTTTTTATGAAAATAATTTAACATGTTATAAAAATGCTGATTTACCTAAAAAGAAAAAAATATTCTAAAGTTTTTTCAAATTATTAATGAAACTCATAAATTACTAAAAGAACCTCTCAATTTAAGATGCACAATATTTGTATTTTAATGCTACTTGAATTTAAGATCTCTATGATATACTAATTAATAATAATTTTTATCACTAGACTAATCTCTCTCCTCAATTATAATTAATTAGTGGTGGGAATAGCGTGTGAATTTGCCTTGATTCTTGATGAAGCCATATAGATTCACCACTTCGTGAATGTGTGTAGTGAAAGATAATGTCATCGTTCGATTTTCGAATAACATCATTGGAATTGACTACTTTCGGATTTGCTCTGAGTCTTTTTAATGATTTTACAACAAACTTGAGGAAGATAGCCATCCAAAAATGGATCCCACCTGCACCCCTAGTAGTGGCGTACTCAGAACAGAATTTTTGAGGTACTCAAAATATGATTAAATTATTTTGTGATGAATCAATACATACGTAAATTTTGTTTTGATAGTTAGAAATACACTACTAATAAAGATGAAAGAAGTAATTGAAGGGTCCGAAAAATCTGCTCAACCCCTTTGATCTGCCCCTGCACCCCCCTCCTCTCCCCCCCCCCCCCCCCCCCCCCCCCCCCCCAAATTATCAAACGTCCAAATCAAACATGTGAACTTAATCAATCCTAATCACACTTATAATCATCATAAATACAAAGATTATAAGCTCTCTCCTCAAAGAATCTTTTGGAGAGCCACACTAATATTAATTAACATAAACAATAATGATGTTCCTCTATCTTTTACTTTGGGTAAATTATTTGACAGTTACTTGGTTTGACACCAAAATTCAAGATAGTGTAACTTGATCAATTCTCAAATTTGGGAATTTTACTTTTGTTCCTCATTTCATGTCTAAAATCATGTGGACATTCATGAATAAATCAAGTGGGTGAGATCTTCCATTTCATTAGGAGAGTTGAATTTTAAAATGATTTTTTGTTACGTTCAAGAGTTCAGTTTTGATTTCAATTCTATTTGTTTTGTAATTTTTTATCTCTTTATTTTTTATGCCCTTACTTATTTATATGTGATATATTTATCATCACAATGTAATCAATGATTCAAGATACATCTCTTAAAATACTATAAAGACCATATTAAATACTTCATTCGTCTCACTCATAGAGTTCACTTTGAAATGTATACAACTTATTATGGGTTGTGAGATACAATATATAAAATAAGTAATTTACCGGCCCCCTTATTTTTCACTTATATCCTTACTTTAGAAGTAAGGGTTAATTGCGAATCACATATTGTAATATTAGTAAGGGTATGTAATGTAAATAAATTCAAAGTGGACACTTTAAATGAGACAATTTTTTTTAAAGTACTCTTTGAGTGAGACGGAGGAAGTATAAAAATATTATCTTGTACATCAGCGGTACCTTTAATTTTAGTTCAACAAATCAATCACGCCTAGAACAAGCAAGCATAACGTTCTATTTCTTTTACCATAAAAAAATATACGGGTAGGGCAGTTCGACCCCACGTGGGCCTGTTCTTTAAGTTTTGATTTTGGTTTCAGTTTTGTTTTCAACAGTAAATTTAATATATTATAATCAATTTTCATCATTTTCAATATAATTTTTTACTAGTTAGCTATATATTTTTACATTTCCAATATATTTTTTACATTATAAAACTATTTTCCCAAAACCAGAACTCAAACATTCCCTAAAGAACATGCCCTAATATGTAACGATGAATATATCGGGGATATGACTTAAAAGTGTTGACACATTTAATAATTTCTCCATAAAACGCAAATGTTTGCTGCTTTTATCCACATATAGATTATCGAACGATGTTATTGCTCCAAGCTGTCGTGATCATCCCAACTTCCAAAAATATACATATAAAAACTAAAACAATAAACCAAATCTTCTTAAATTTTGCATGTTTTCAAAAATATGTTTTTGAATATTTACATTTTATATTAATATCTCATCATTCTCAATATATTTTTACTATTTAACTACATATTTTTATATTTTAATACACAATTTTATATTTTCAATACACATTTTACATTAAAAATATATTTTTTAAAATATGATAACGAACATGTCTTAATCACCGGAGTTAACCACCACTCATTGAAGGTTGTCTTGCATTGTGGTGGGCTATAGTATATAACAACTAACAAGTAAAAAGTTATTGTTGAGTGTTAGTTTTGAAATCAACTTCATATAATATTTGATGTTGACAGATTTTGTACCCTAGATCATTTATAATCTTCCTCTTTTTTCCTTTTCCAACTTAATTTATAAATTTAGTATAAAGATTAGTGCCCCTAATTGATCCCTTCTATATCTCCAGCTTTTTTACTAGCAAAAACTGTCATGTATGATAAAATACTTTAGTTTTTTAGGTGAAAGAGTCCTGTTTCAATTTTTTTTTTTTTTTTTTTTGTCTCAATGACAAAGTATGAGTTTCTTTCTTTATTATTTTAATATCATAATTAACATAATTATTTGTGATTTGTAACTAATTAACTCACGCTTCAAATGTAAGAGTATAAGTGAAATAAATGGTGATAAATTCATTATTTAAAGTGATATACTTATAAATCTATAAACAATTATACGTTTTCTAAATAATAAAATTATAAACATAATAATTGTAAGACACCTATTTATTTATTCATTCACTCTCCTTCAATGTGTATTTTATATTTTAATGATTATCATGTTTTTTAAAATAAAATTTTGCCAGAATTCTTTAAGAATCAGAATTGTTGGTTCCACGACATTACTTGAACAGGATCTGTCCTATAGGCTCGTACCTCTCTATCCTTAGGAGATGGGAATTGTTGGTTCCGATTCTTCAAAAGGTAAAACTTTTGGCCACGGTTCTGAAATCGTCGGGTGATGTCTATGTAAAATAATAAATTAAGTAACTAGGGTAGTTGCTAGTAAAATCTCTACAAAAATATTTTAAAAAACATAGCTTTGGAAAGTGGGGGGTTGGGGGGTGATGAATGGATGGATCCATCATTGTGCGCCCCAATATCACTATCATCGTGCGGGGTCTGCGTGCTTCAGCGTTTGACAATTTGTATCCAAGTGGCATCCACGTGTCACAGGAAAGGCACTCCACGTGTTATATATGCTGAGTCCTGAGTCAACATCCCACCATCACCCTCTTCCACCGAGCACCACAGAATAAATCATTAATCTCCTCCTTAACCTTAACATCATCGATCTACTCTTATTCTATAGTGCCTCAGCGGTTAATGCGCATGCCACTCAGATGTTGGGATTCGATTCTTATATCTGTCAAAACAATGAAGTAACGGGAATATTCATGAGTTTGATGATAGTCTGGATTGAAATTGAGTCAAACTAAAACCCTCATCTTAGACGGGTTGGCTCATCTCTAATTATATGATTATGAATTTTTATTTCTCATTTCAAATTTATACACTAAACAATGATTTTTTAAAAAATATTACATTCCTTAGTTCCCAAACCCAACCAAACGTCCCCCTAATGTTAATGGAAGAAATAAAAACACTCATATTTTTATGCGGGAATTCATTTCAAAAGTTGAAGAGTTCGAATGTCTTGTTCGCTATTATTAAAAAATACAACTTTAAAAGTCGAGTGTGTAAAACTATTTTAAACGTCAAGAGTTTGAATCAAGTTCGACATTATTGAAATACGATCTTAATAGTCGAATGCGTGGAACGATTTCAAAAATTAATTTGAACTCGCTCGCTGTAAATTTAACGTGACGTTACATAATATTTCTAGTTACATATTTTTCTTTTTTTCTCGATGATCAATCGAATATGTTAACTTGGCATCTAGTGGATTCTAGATCTATGTTTGAGACCAGACATTAATTCAGCACGTGGAGAAATGTGTTTCCGATCGGAAAAAAAAAATCCAGAAATTATAAGAATTTCATTTAAAAAAAAAATATCACATTCTGAACATATATATCAAAGTAGTGGCCGGAGCCATTTTTTGGAATTTCAGAAAATCCCAAATGGCATCAAAGGCCAAAGGGACACCGCAGGGGGTGGGGTTTGGTCTACCAAAATTGAAACGGGGTTATAACACCTTATGAAAGTTTAAACTTATGAATTTAGGGTTACGGACCTTATCCATTAATTATTATCACCTCAAACTTCGCTCAACCTGATGTTAAAGGAATAGAATATGTACATTATGGATCCAGATCGACATATAATGTAAAAGAATATAGACATAACTTTTTTATTAACATCTTTTATTTATATATATATATATATATTTGACTTTAAATAACCGAGTCAAAAGAAAACTGACTGTAGAGGTGAAATAATCAAGGTGTTGTTCTTAAGATTCGAACTCCGCTCCATTAAAAGAATTCAGCAATATAATCATTTATAAAGCGCAAGATATAGTCCTAAAGTAATTAATTTTTCTGACGGATAGAAAGGAAAAGAAATATGCATTTCGAAAAGTAATACTAGAATAATGCATGCATGCGTATTAATTAAATTGTTCGTAGGAAACTAGAAAGTATAGTCCGTACGTAGTTCGAACTTAACTGCACACTTCCACATGTTGCTTTGCTTGCGAGTTGAAAGCATTGAACTTGCCAAGCCAAGCAACCATGTGAAACTTCAACTTGATCACACTCATACCACATAGTTTCCTCACCAAGAAAAGTGTACGTAGGATAACATATATATATATATATATATTCTCTACAGATACATCCCACAATGAAAACCCTTCTTTCTTCGCCTTTTCCCCAAAGTTATATATCAATAAAAAAGATAACTACAAATTCATAGCACGTTTTTATAGTCAGTAACATGTCATTCACTAGCTCGTTGACGTTGACCCGTTTGTTTTAGCAGTGGATCAGATGGATGCATAGCTAAAATACGGTTGAGAGAGATGGTGGAACAGGAAAATTGAAATGATAATGTTGATATTATGGTTGTTAGGAGGAATAGTATCATGGTTCCATGGTCAAATGCAGAAGTAATAGTCCGTGTTTGGAGTTCCATAAAAGGACAAAACAGCTATTGGTAGTGGAGGAGACTGTGGATGTTATGTCCATCTGTTCTTTGTACTTTCAATGTGTCTCAGAATTTAAGGGTCAGTTGAACCACATACCACTATGCATTGGACAAAAACAATCTACCTAGTTACCTATGTCTATGTGCCTCTATTCATTCATTAGTTGCTACTTTTTAGTTCTAAGTGGTTAGAAATGTATGACACAATCCTAACTCAAAACAGCTTAGAGTGACGTGTCAATCCATATATTGCAATCCACGTCAATCTATAAATCGTCGACCTTAAAAGATAAGGTTTAAACACGACATAGAAACATAATATGAACTTAATATGTTAACAGTGACTTGTATACTTATTTATGATTCAAAATGATAAAATAAAATGACATATCAACTCATAAATATACGACTCAAAATTAAGAATGTGTTAACAGTGACTCGTATACTTATTTATGATCCAAAATGATAGAATAAAATGACATATCAACTCATAAATATACGACTCAAAATTAAGTTTGTATTATGTTTCTATGTTGTGTTTAAACCTTATATTTTGTCTAAATATAAAAGACCATCTATTATTAAAACGATATCATCCTACTTAAAACTTATGAAGATATGATTTGGCAAAAGCATTAGTGTTGATGATTATTTATTTAGTCATCCTACCGAGGAAACAATAATTGAGGGAGAGGGTATCATAAATAGCTTCGATGAATCTGGAAAAAGTGAGGAGCTGCTTTAGGTACTATGAATTCTTTGGCATAAAGGAATCAAACCCGCATTCAATACACCTTAACTTAAGAGAGGCTTCACAAACCAAAAAAGCCAACACTACCACTACCAGTAAGGGAGGAGGGTGCAACTTCCTTCCTTCCTACCCACCTACACCCTATACCCAACCCCACAAACCACGCCCCCACCCTCTCTTTTGACAGACACAATCCCTCCTTAGCCAGGAACATGACCTAGCCATCCACATTAGAGCCTTTTGGTTGGGTTAAATTTTAGATTGAATTTTAGTTTTAAAAAAATAATTTTATAAAATAAAAAATGTATTAGAAATATAAAAAATATAATAAAATAGTAAAAAATTATATTAAAAATCATGAAAATTAATTATAATATATTAAATTTACTGTTGAAACCAAAACTAAAACTTACCGAACAAGCCCTCAAACATTGTGTTTTTTTATCTTTTCGAGTGACTAGTATGACATTATATAGTTGAATCGCTCCATAGTTGATAATTGTAATATTAATTATCTAGTAAAATTGTTTTATATGATTGTCAGTGACTATTAAAAGTCACTCTGAATAAAATTACTATGAATATTCTCCATGTGTATCACTAATGTTTTTGTTTCTTAAAATCATAAAAGTGAAGGAAAAGGAGTACTTTAAAAAATCAATAAAGATGGTCAACTATAAATTCAATTTAAAAAACCCAAAATAAATAAAAGGGAAAGAATTGGAAAACGAGAACCACACATGATTAAAATAATAATAAAATCTAAAGAATTAGATTAATTTCAACAACTTTATTATTATTAATATTAAGGTAGATAAAAGGAAACAAACCCCGGAATAAAAACCCATAAAAAAGCGACTTTAAAAAAAAAAAAAAAAAAAAACTACTGATATTGACACGATATTAAGGACCCCTTGTGGCACCATCTTTCCTTTTTCTTTTTTTTTTTCTGCTTCACTTTAGCACATAACATCCTTGAGAAGCTTGTACCTTCGAGTTGAGGGCCGCGGAGACGGCGTGCCGCCGCTCGGATTATTACTACTCTTCCCTCTTTCCGACGAACCCTCTTCGCGATCATGCTGCTTGATTCTCTCCCCCGGCGAGTACTCCGATCTGCTACTCATGATGCCGCTGCCGCCGTCATTTCCGGCCGAAGATTTCCTCCCGGCGGAGCCCCCGTGCCTGGTATTCCTCTCCTCGCTTTTGCACCAGTCGCACACTTCGATCGGCTCCGATGATTCGCTGTAGTAGTTGCTACAATACCTGCCGATTCGAAAGGGGCAAGGAAAAAATCACGAAATCGAGGTCAATTTCCTCGACGAGGGTTTCAAAAAATCAAAAAGGGGGAAAGGAGAAGGAGGTGGACGGCGGCGGCGTTGGTTACGGTGGTGCGTTGTGGGAATGGGGCGGTTATTAATTGACCCAATTGACCTTTTTACGATGCGAAAAAACGTGTTATACGGATTGGGGGCTACGCGTCGAAAATCAAACAATGATGATCATCATAAACATGCATGCATCATGATCGATCGATGTAAGCAAGCAAGCAAGCGAAGAATTGCGAGATGATGAGTTGTGATGGTTATGGCGAAGCACACAGTGATGGTGGTGTGTGTGAGTGGATAGCTACACATATACATACATATATATATATATATATGTATATACTTACGAGTGTTGGAAGCGGTTACGACACTTGTTGCAGCGGAAGAGTTTCTCCGGGAAGCCGACGTCGCCGCACATGGAACAAACGATTTGGTAATCCACCATTGTTGCTGTTGATTTGATTGCTGTTCTTCTTCTTTTTGGCCGCCGATGAATTGAAGACGAAGATGGAGGAAAACAAAGGAAATCAATCCGGTTATATAGGGAGGAGAGAAATTGGAATTTGTGAATTTTTCCTTTTTCTTTTTGCCGCTGATGGTTGAGTCGGTGTTTGTTTATGTTTTTTTTTGTTTGTTCGCGTAGTCATACGAGAGTGTGTGTGTATATTGAGAGAGAGGAGTGGCCAGTGGGAGTCTGAGAGGATGAACGAGCGAGAATAACGTGTATAAAATATTATGTCTGATCTTATTAAAATTAGTGAATTGATGTAATTTTACTTTGATACGATGTAATATATCCTTGAAATATGCCATTTTTAAATAAAATATTTTGTATAAGTGATCTATTTTTAAAAACTAAGAGTATAATTTTAAAATGGAACATTTTTGTACTTCTTCCATATCCTCATGATTTATATTTCATTACACTTGTGGTCATTGTTCATTCATGTGTTGGCATTTTTAGTCCCTATAATCAGTAGTATAAAGTTTTACCAGTTATTTAAGTCAGAATACAATTTTAAAATTATACAATTATCCCAAAATGACATACAAAATTGGTTACTGACGATTATAAAAATTAAAAGTACCAACACATGAAAAAATATAAACCATGAATGCAACTAAGTATAATAGAGGTACCAATATTATAACGAAAGTATAGAAAATGAACCATAAGTACGGTTTTTTTTATTTCAAATTTATTTTAATTATTGATGGGTGTGCATTAGGGGATATATGACAGGTAGACCACAGGTTTGCTTGCAGTCGTTTTCAGTTGTGTGTGAGTGTGTGAGAGAGAAAAGGGAATAGAAAAATATGAACCTTAAAATGTGGGTAGAAAATGACACTTGTGTCCCCTAGCTGACCTTGCAGCTTTGCTTGATTTTATCCCTTACCTTTCTCTTTCCATATTTAATTTTCTTTTTATATTATTATATTTTTATTTTTTGGGGGAAAAAAGTGCACGGTTTTCCAGAAACTGAAAACAACTGCGGTAAAACTGGGTACTGTTTTACTGTCCGTGGCAGATTGATTTAACATGAGGGAGAGAAAGCGTTATAAAAATGTACATGAAAAACTTCTATATTGGGTAAATCACGGTGAGATGAGCTGCTGAGTCACAAGAATTTAATAAGAACCACTTCCATCAAAAGAATAGTTTTGGATAATGTTATCATTAAAATAATATTTTATAAATCAAATAAATTTTTACATAAAATCATGTATTGTTATTTTTTTTCAAAGGAAATATACTACAATTCGTCGTTACGATTAACATGTTTTCCGCAATATAGGATGAGATTCCCGACAATATAGCAATTGGGGAGCTACTGGGAGGGAAAAGACAAATTGGTGGAGGACCGTATGTTTGTTGTTGTCACTTATACTTGCATGAAAATAATATCACTGCACTTGAGAGTTGACATGATTCGATCTCTAATTTGCTACAACGCAAGGCCTAAAATAATGGATTATTTGACAAATCCTTAAATAAAATTAACCAAATGATGTACCTCTTTAATTTCAGAGTGCGAATTAGCTAGCATTTAATACAGGCAATGGCTAGAGGGAAAAATTAGAATGCGTACCACAGTGCAAGCAGCTAGCAATAATATTGAGTTGAGGCGGAGTGTATTCAAGTTGTGTTGTTTTAGTTGTCGAGTCTATAATCTGTTTGTATTTATTTATTTGTTAAATAAACAAATTTGAGATGAAAAAGTTCGTGCCCGGGAGTTTTAATTGAGTTGATCTCGAGTTTGTTCTCAGTCATAAGTGCAATTAGACATGGCCATGATTCTAGAACTACTGGTTCCCTGGGAGGGGCTTCATAAACTTCCGATTATGGTTCTATTCCGATTTTTGTCATTTTTTGCTGGTTCGATTTATGCTTTAAAAGAGAAAATTTAGTTGAAAAAAAAAAGTAATTGACATCTTAACTCTTTTTGTATTTTCGGTATCATCAATTTATTATTTAATTTATTAATTTAGCTTCTTGTATTGTTAATTCAATTACTGTTACTTTGACAACGGATACTGAATCTCTCTCTACTCGAAGGCAAGTGCATATTTTCGTTCCAATAGAAAAACTTTATAGGAAGTACAACATTTTTATTTGTTTTAAGGTACTCCCTCATTTCTATTCAAATAGTCCACTTTGTATTACTTTTTTCGTAATATAAAATGGACTCTTTGAGTGGGACAGGTGGAGTATAATTTTTTTATGAGTTTTGAGATACAATAACATTTTTTTGATAAAAAACCGTCATATATTATTACTCAATGGAGAATCGTTGATACAACTGTAAATAATTTAATCTGATAATAAATCAAATACAAACAATTGAAAATAAACTAAATCAATTAAACAAGTAATAGTCCGTATATATAACTAGTAGAACAAAAATTGCCATCAAACTGTACGAAACTCATATCAAAACATGAATTCGATCTCAGATCTATCACTAATCTTCCGATGAAAACTCCCCAACTAACTAGATCTTCACTTGAATATAATGAAATACTCATTTATTTATATGGGTAAGAAACTCTCGTTTATTTGGGGAGACGAGAACTCTATCTGTGAGAGAATAGAAAACTCTTAGCATGGAAGACAAGAAGAAACTCATCTCCCAATAAAGAGAAATGGGAGAGGAAGATGGAGGTTAGGGTTTGAGGGGAAAGAGAGAAAAGGATTGAGATACAATAACATAAGATAAGTAATTTTTAATATTTTTTCTATTCATATCCTTCGTTTTCAAATGTAGATTAATTGAAAATCACACATAATTGCATTAGAAACTATATGAAAAAAATTAAAATTAAGCACTTCTATTTGAACCCAAAAAAATAAAAAATACAATTCTTCTATTAAGATAGAGATAATTCCTTTTCATAAACCCCTTATGAGATACGTAGGTACTTTTAAAAAATTATTAGTTGTATTCTCAAAACATATACTTTCTGAAATATTTAATCACTCTTAATATCTTTCTACCTTATTCTCAAATTATTTGCATACAACAGTTGCATAGTGCAACCATATTTTTCTTTCTTTCAATTTTTTTTTTTTTGTTCCCCTTCTCCCAATTAAATACTTATCCCCCCATTTGTACCATCACTTGGTCCTCAAACAACTACTAATTGTTGTTGTCCAGAATCCAATTGAGTCATTGAAATTCAAGCTTGTGCAAAAGAAGAAGAAGAAAAAAAAATTGTTTACTTTGCATTTATGGCATATGATTGGTACATACTATACAATACGAGTAATTTGATCATATTTAATAAGTTGGTTCGAACTCGATCGTTGAAAGCCAAGGTGGAGCTAAGTTCGCTCGACTAATTTTCACCTCTACAATTTTTTTCAGATTTAAAGAAGAAGAAAAGAAAGTAAAAAAATAAATAAATAACAACACCATCATTCCCTTTTTCTATTTAGGCAACAAATAAGTTTGGACAAGAAACTTAACTACAAATATGGTACAAGGATTAAGGCCATTTCATCTGAAAAAGACCGTTCACTCTTTTCAACTACATTCAATTTTAAGTTCAACATATCACATGTCATATCTTAGAAAAAAATAATTATTCAATGCATATTTGTGCTCACTTTTTTCAGACCACAAACTAATAGTAATAGGAAAGAATAAATAAAATTCTTTATTCTTTTTTTTTCTTTTTCTTTTTCTTTTTTCGTTTTTATAACAATTCTTTATTCTACTTTTACCTTCGATAATACGATTGCTGCATGTAATAATCTTTCTGTATTTTATACTCCTTCCGTCCAAGTACAACTTGTTATTTTATTTTATTTTTGAAAATTAATTTCTTTTATTAATAGCATAAGAAATCATCCAACAGTGGATGTCATAAGACCTAAAAACAATCTATACAACTGATTACAGAAGATTTGATCAAATGATTATTAGATCAAAACCACTACAGTGTATTTAATCTACTAAACTATAAATCTATACACATTCTAGATCCAAACATAGTATAAATATAAAACTCACAATTACACTGACAAATCGTGTACCGACTGTCACAGATTTGATACTAATTATTGATGAAAGGTTCGACATTGAATCTCCGACCGCGTCTTCGTACACTATGGCCATGAATAAAATCACCAAGCAAGGAAGATTATCACAATTGACAAGAAGAAAAAAACACAATAAATATGGATAAAGTAATGATTTGAAGGAGAAAACTCCCTCTTCTTACTCCGATTTAGGATTCTAAAATTTTAAACTAAAGAAAACCAAATAAAAGATAGCAAGCACGAGTGTATATCGAACTATTTCCTTCATCCTCCCGTGAGGGGAGATGATGAACTTTAGGGTTTAAACAAGGGAGAGGGTGCGGCTGAAAATCCCGTAAAACTTATTATTAAGTGTAAGGTACAATATATAAAATAAGTAATTTGACAATATATTTTTCACTTAATTATATCCTTATTTTCTAAGTAAAGGTTAATTGTAAACCACAAATTATTACATTAGTAAATATGTAATGCAAACAAATATATAGCCATTGGACTCTTTTACTGAGACAAAAAAAATTTTCAAACATGATTATTCATATGAGACGGAGAGAGTAATATCTTTTGCCCTTGATTACTACACCTTATTTTGTTTTGCAAGAACTTATATCCGATCGTCTGACGATCCCCCAAGACGTGATCACATCAAATTTAGTTTGAAAAGTATTGCGTGTTGATAAAAATATGTGTATCGAATTAGTTGTTGAAATATAATC
>CM028755.1:7113783-7273164 GCA_016801395.1 Leptodermis oblonga
ATGATGAACCGGAGATCGATTTGGAGTGAGAGCGTTTGCACTCAGGATTTGTACGATGTGATTATTCAAGAAGGGCCGCCGGAGATACCTGAATATGTTTCCGAACAGGGAAGGGATTTCTTGAATAAATGTTTTCAGATGGACGCGGAGAATAGATGGACTGCTGACATGCTTTTGGATCATCCCTTCATTAAAGGGAATACCAATGCGGCGTTGGTTCCGCCCCCGGGGTTTGAATTCGTGACTTTGGTTCAGATGAAGAACCCTTTCGGCTCTTGGAGTAGTACGAAAGGGTTGTTTTCTGAGAAGAAGAGATCGTATGGTGGAGGAAATCGACAAGTATTTGGAGGAGTTGGAGCAGCTGTGGCGAAGAATCTCCAAGCGGTTTGATTGAGATTTGAGAAGCACAGAAGTTGAAGATGATGCATGCAGCAGAAGAACATTTGTGTAGAGAGATTTAGTGTCTTTTGTACATCTTTTTTTGTTTTTGAGAGACATTAGGTAGATAGCTAGATTTCAATGTTAAAACAATGAGTAAATATTAATGGAGACAGATTATTTTTTATATAACCGAGATATGATTCATAGAGTTGACCTTGCGTACGTACTTGTTGTTATAGCATGTAAATTTCAGTTTGATGTATAACCTAAGGCTGTTAAGATGTATTGAGATAGGAAAAAAAAAATGAACATGGAATGAGAAGGAGAAGTACCTGTTTCCAGATGCCTTGTTGTTTCTGAATCTGAGGGAATTACATGGTGAAATCCCATGCACATAATTATTAATTTAAGCACATGTAAAAGAACCAAATCCATTTACTACATTCATTCCAATAGGATAATCCATTTTAAAGTTATAGATCGTGACTCATAAAAAGTTGTAACATTGAACTTTTCTAATAGAATGGAGAAAATATTAGTTTCGAAGTTTTGAAAATTAGGCATTGTATCTAAGTGCATAAACCTGCCTTGGGTTCATTACTTTCTCCATAGCATAGTTTGATACTTTATCCATTTCATTAGAAGAGTACTGTCCACTTTTATTAATATATAACTTATTATAGATGTTAATGTACAATACTCAAAATAGATAATTTGATATCATTTATTCCATTTATACTTTTGCTTTTTAAGTATGGATTACTTGTGCACCACACATAATTATATTAGTAAGAATAAGATGAGTTAAAAAATTAAAAATGAACTCTTTTATTGAAACAAAAAATATTTATCAAAATGGACTTTTCATAGAACAGAGGGAATTTATTGTTTTCTTTCCTTTATAGAAGGTGTATGATGTGCATAAAATTGAAATCCCCATTGGGCCTAGCCCTATTAATTAAAAACTAAGAAACAGTAAAAGATAAAGAAGCCCAGATCCATGTTCAGGTCAGAAAGATCACACAAAACGAGTCTCTGTTACAAATTTAGGTCGGTCATATAATCTTATATTGGTCATGAAGAATTGAAAGACTCACTAGTTTAGGTCGGAATAAACTAATTTAGATCGGTAGACCTTATAGCCCAGATCGGTATGATTATGTCAGTATTATTCAAGAATCCCAGGTCAGTAAAAGCTTAATGAAGTTAGATCGGTCAAATGTTAAAACTCATCCCTATTTAGGTCGGTAATTTATGTAAGATTAGATCGGTGAAGCCGACCTGAAATAAAGATAATAATATAAAATATCATGGTAGGGCCATTATTTTAATGTGTGCAGATCAATTATGACAAAGGGGCCAAAGTTAAAGCCAGTTTTCCCGGAAAGGCAAAAAACATCATTGCAAAAGGAATAATTAGGAGCGTATGTCTCCATTACTCAACGGAACCATCAAGAGTAAGCTTATAAATACTCAGGCACAAGCCTCATTCTGGTAGGTTCCAATAAGTAATTTCTGGCAATTCTCACTAGCATTTCTTAAGCTATTCGCTCATTTACAATTCTCTGAACACTCTTGTTCTATATTGCTTATCTCTTTCATATTACTGACTTGATCGTCGGAGCCTATACAGGGGGGAAAGCCCCGCTCCTTTTCTGAATTAACCATCAATTGGTGAACGGAGCAGTGCAAGATCATCAAGCTTCATCATCTTGGCCGAGCTCAGCAACTCAGATTATTCCATCATTTTCAATTTTGTTCATTCCCTTCACAGCACAACTTCATACAAATTGGGCTATTACTGTCTTCAAGAGTTCATTGGGCCGTGAAGAAGCATCGCTCCCTTATTGTAATTTTTGCGTCACATCAACTGGCACCGTCTGTGGGGAACGTTTGATCAAATTATTTCATCAAATTTTCCTCCGTTAAATAAATTTGTTGAAACCATGACGCAAACTCGCTCAGGAAAGGGTGCTTCTTCTTCTGACAACCTCAATGGGCTCACCGTTACAACCGCTTTGGTCCCTACCGTTTCTGCCACCAGTTCTAATCCTCCATCTGATCCACCAACTACTACCACCCTTGTTGAAACTCTCACCCCCGAACAGGAACAGGCAGAAAAAGATAGGTTCTTCCGTTTATTTCCAGAAATATTTCACTTAATAAACCATGTTGCTCCTATCATCTCTACTCTTAATACAGAACCTCCCATTACAACCACCACCACAGAAGCAGTTAACACAGAACACCCCTATGGTTTACACTGGTCCCCAACCGTTCCCCCACATAGGGCTGTCATCAACCCTGTGTCCAACCCCTCTGCTGCTTTAATGTCTAGTCTCCCCCCACAATCTACTACTATATGTCCTCCACAACCTGGGAGAGTTAATTTTTCTTCAATCAGTCATATTGCTGGTCCTCCTAACCCTTCTGTGGCACCACCTGTTTATACCACTGTAGCTCATACTCAGGCTAATCTTACTTTTCCGGATCCCTTTATGGCCCCCAATGCTCAGTTCAATAACGGTTCTCTTATGTCAGGCCTGCCCTTTCCCACTTTAGGACAACAAGTAAGTCAATTGAATCAACCTGGCCATGGCATACAAATCGGCCAAATGAATCAACCCTGTTATTACCCCGGATACACCACTACATCCAACCCTGCAATGTTTCAGCATTATGGTTTAGGCAATAACCGAGCCATGCAGCCGCCCTTAGAAAATATTCCTTTACTTAATCCAAATTATTATCCCGGGCCCGGCCTAGGAAACTATTACCTCGGCCTGGGGGGACACCCCTTAGGTCAGTCCGGATATCCCCAGCTCCGCCTACCCGGATCTGGATATACTCAGATCGGACGAACTGCCCCCACGTCTCGCGTGTCTCATCCTTTTGGATAGGAGATTCAAATGGCACAATTTTCCCCTGGATACAGAGGCCTAGGTAAGGTTGACAAGTATGACGGTACCACCGACCCCACGGCTCACTGGATGCAGTGCATGAGCGTCATGGATGCTGCCAACCTGTCCGACGCTAACCGATGCATGACATTCCATCTGACACTTAAAGGTCAGGCCATAAATTGGTATTGTACTTTGCCCCGAAATTCTATTCATTCTTTAGATCAGTTTGGTGACCTGTTTTTAGCCAATTTCATGGGTAATAAGATATTGTCTAAACCAATTTCACATTTAATGAACATAACACAAAAAATGGGAGAGGGATTACAGGCATACATAGATCGGTTCAATATAGAGTCTAGGCAATGTCATGAAAAAGATGATAGAATAATGATGGGATCATTTATTAATGGGTTACGGTCAGGACCTTTAGCTACTGAATTGGCCATCCGACCCCCACATTCTTATTTTGAAATGATGGTTACTGCTGTTAACTTTGCTGTTGTTGAAGATGCTACACTATAAAACAGCTTTTTCCGATTTATATGGTAAGAGGAAAGCTTCTTCCCCAATTCTTACATCGGGAGGAAATAAGAAATTAAACTTTGCCAATACCACTAATTCCATTCCAAAGTCCGGGGTAAGTGTAAACACTGTGCAGGTAGCCGAGCCCTTCTCAGTCCCCCGAGCTGACATATATGCTGTCATTCAGAGTCAAGGGCTGCTGCCCCCAGCTCGACCCATGACGGGTCCCACAGATCGGCTCAATCCGGGTAGGTATTGTAATTACCATAAAAACATTGGTCACAATACTAATGACTGTCGTGATTTAGCTGCAGAAATAGCTAAATTAATTCAAGCTGTGAAACTACCACAATATACACAAGTAGCACCTCTACCTAAACCGGTGACTTCAGCAATCCGTGAACGACCTAATGGATGCTACCGATGTGGAGAGACCGGTCATTTTGCCCGCGAATGTCCCCAATCCGACTCCCGAGCCCCAAATGTTGGGGGTAACACCGACCTGAATATAGCAGGGATTGTAAACACCATAGCAGGAGGACCAACCCAAGGCGACTCTAACCGCCAAAGGAAACAGGTATACCGGCAAAGGAACTCTATTCTAGGTAAGCGTAAATCAGATACCATGACACCAGGCATTACTTTCGATGACACAGATACATTTCTGTCTTTCAATTGTGACGATCCACTAGTGATCGATTGCTACATTTCAAATTACCAAGTACGTAGGACATTGTTAGACACGGGTAGTTCTAGCAATATAATTACAACCAAGGCACTGGCTGGTTGTCAATTACACAAGGCACAGTTAAGTCCAGTTCGGACACCATTGATTGGCTTCGGCAATCACCATGTTATACCTGTGGGACACTTGAGTATTCCCGTCACGTTACTGGCTGGACAGCTAAAACGTACGGAAACCATAGACTTCGTGGTCATTGATGAGCCATCACCATACAATGTATATTTGGGACGGCCTGGACTAAATCAGTTCCAGGCCATAGCATCTACTGTACACATGCTTTTAAAGTTCCCCACCATAGGTGGGGTAGCTTCTATTCGTTGTGATGTCTTGCAGGCAAAGCAGTGCTACATGGCTTCCTTGAAGGAACCGACCCCCGTAGATCTGAAATCAAAAATTACTTCTACAGTCAGGCCGACCTCCGTTAACATTACTGACCTAACAGGTGGCTCGGACCTGTCCATTGAAGCAGGGGCCGAGGTAAGAATTATTCCCCTCGCGGCCGATCCAAACAAGGTAATAAAAATTGGGGCTGATTTGCCCCCTCAATTACAATATGATTTGCTTAACCTTTTGCGTGAATTTGCGGAAGTTTTTGCTTGGGGACCGGAGGATATGCCTGGCATTTCTCGAAATATCATTGAACACAGGTTATCCATTGATCCCAATCATAAGCCGATCCGACAAAGAAAGCGTAACCTCGGGGGAGAACGTAATAGATACGTGGAGATCGAAGTCAACGCCCTGTTGGAAGTACGTATCATCCGAGAAGTGGATTATCCGGAATGGTTGGCTAACCCAGTGTTAGTTTCCAAACCGGATGGTTCATGGCGCATGTGCATAGACTTCACCGACTTAAATAAAGCATGCCCCAAAGATTGGTTCCCATTGCCTTTGATCGACGTGTTGGTTGACGCTATAGCTGGATTTCGCTTCCTTAATTTCTTGGATGCATATAAGGGATATCATCAAATCTTCATGGCCAAGGAAGATGAAGAAAAAAACATCTTTTATTACAGACAAAGGTACATATTGCTTCATAACCATGCCTTTCGGTTTAAAGAATGCTGGAGCTACTTTTCAACGTTTAGTGAATAAAATTTTCAAAAAACAGTTAGGTCGAAATATGGAAGCATATATTGATGATTTACTTGTAAAAAGTAAAAATGAACTTGCTTACTTATCTGATTTACGTGAAACCCTTGAAACACTAGCCCAATATAAATTAAGGTTAAATCCAAAAAAATGTGTTTTTGGAGCCACTTCAGGAAAGTTCTTAGGATACATGGTTTCTGAGGGGGGTATCTCGGTTAATCCTAAGAAAGTAGAAGTTGTATTGAAAATGCACCCACCTAGGACAATTCGGGAAGTACAACAATTAACGGGTAGATTAGCAGCTTTGAATAGGTTTTTAGCCCGATCAGCAGAACGAGCATTACCATTTTTTAACATTTTAAAGAAAACTGATAAGTTTTTGTGGACCCTGGAATGTCAAAATGCTTTTGAACAATTAAAAAAATACTTAGCCTCTTTGCCATCTTTGACTATGCCTATTCATGGAGAACAATTGTACATGTATATAGCTACTACCAAATCTGTCATTAGCTCGGTTTTGCTCCGAGAAGATAACCGGGTCCAGAGACCTATCTATTTTGTTAGTAAAGTTTTGCAGGCCGCAGAGAAAAATTATTCTAGCCTAGAAAAGCTAGTCCTGGCTCTAGTTCACTCCACACGGCGTCTTAGACCTTATTTCAACTCGCATGGAGTCACTGTTTATACCGACGCACCCCTCAAAGCCATCTTACAAAAAGCAGGAGTTTCAGGTCGACTCACCAAATGGGCCATTGAATTAGGAGATTATGACATCACCTTTGCCCCACGCACAGCAGTCAAAGGACAGGTGTTGGCGGATTTCATAGCTGAAGGAGTACCAGACAGCCAAGAGAGCATATCTAGCCCGTCAGAAAAAACCGATCTGCTTTTAGCTATAGCCGAGGGTGACGATGCGTGGATCCTCTACGTAGATGGGGCCTCAAGCCAGTCCGGATCGGGTGCAGGGATCGTCCTCACCAGCCCAGGAGGAGAAATTCACACGTATGCTTTACGATTCTGCTTCACAGCCACAAATAATGAAGCAGAATACGAAGCTATGATAGCCGGCCTGAAGTTAGCTCGAAAATTTGGAGTCGAAAATCTAAAAATTTGTTCAGACTCTCAGCTCGTGGTTAAACAAATTTTGGGGGAGTATAAGGCTAAGGATCGACAAATGGAGGAGTATTTAACATTGGTGCAACAGCAACTAAAATTTTTTCAAAAATGGGCTATAGAGCGGGTCCCGCGAAGCAAAAATACAAATGCTGATGCCTTGTCCAAATTAGCTTCTTCGGTTTTTTCTCACCTGACTAAAACCGTCCTAGTAGAAGAAATACATACCAGGAGTACAGCTGAACCAATAATATTGTCTATAAGTGAAGGACAGGATTGGAGATTTCCTATATGGCAATACCTACAAGATGGCACTTTACCAGAATCCCGGAAGGAAGCACAACGGATACAAAGGAAGGCTGAACACTATCAGATAATCGGAGAGATTTATACAAAAAGGGTTTCTTGATGCCTTTACTAAATGTGTGGGGTCGGGAGAAGCGGAGGCCATGCTGAAGGAAGTACACGAAGGAGATTGTGGGTCTCACATTGGGGCTCGGAATTTGGCCAAAAAAATAATTGGGGCTGGGTTTTATTGGCCCCGATTATTACAGGAAGCAGTGAAGTATGTTCAACGATGTTCCAGTTGCCAACACAATGCAAAAATTCATAAGTTGCCGGCCTCCAGCTTTACTGGAATAATTGCCCCATGGCCTTTCGCAGAATGGGGGATAGATCTTATGGGTCCGTTTCCTAAAGTTGGTTCATGCCATTATCTTGTTGTGGCCATAGATTATTTCACGAAGTGGGTGGAAGCCGAGGCACTGACAAATATTACTGGACGAACCGTAGCTCAGTTTTTTTGGAAGCAAGTCATCTGTCGTTTCGGTGTGCCCAGATCGGTTATTTCGGACAATGGGACTCAGTTAGAATCTAAGGAGTTCACAGCCTTGTGTTCAAAACTTGGCATCACCCAACGTTTCGCATCGGTAGCCCATCCTCCAGCAAATGGACAAGTAGAACTAACAAATTGAACTTTGTTGCACGGGCTGAAATCCAGACTAGAAGATAAAGGTAAAAATTGGGTAGAACAGCTGCCCCATGTACTTTGGTGCCACCGGACTACTCCAAAATCAGCCACAGGAAAGACCCCTTTTGAGTTGGCCTTCGGGGTCAATGCTATCATCCCTCCAGAAATACAAAGTGGAGCCCCGCGAGTTATGCACTTCGAAAGAGATCAAAATCAGAAAAACTTGGAGCTCGGTCTGGATCTGATAGAAGAAGTTCGGGACTCGGCCTATGTACATCAACTAAATTACAAAAATTTAGTTCGGCAACACTATGATGCTCAGGTCAAACATCGAGCCTTTGTACCAGGAGATTTAGTTTTACGAAACCGATCTATCAGCAAACCACAAGAACAAGGCAAGTTATTTTCTAATTGGGAAGGGCCTTATCGGATAATCGAAGCCCGACCTACCGGAAGTTATATTTTGGAAGACTTGCAAGGACGATTGATTCCACGAACTTGGAATGCAGTACACTTGAGAAAATATTATCAATAAAGCAGTTCGAGTCAACTTCTCATTCAAATGTTTGAAGGAAATAGAAAAGATCATTCTCATTCAATAATTCAGCTCGTTTACAAAGACGATCTGAAAAGTACAAAAGTTCTTCGAAAGGGACCAGAATCAGAAAAAATTCTACAAAGTATAAAACCAAGTACATCACTGCAACTGCATCTAGGCATGCTACCTACATTCCTCACACAGCTGGAAGGAAGAGCAAGCCCGATCTAAAGAAAGGCCGATCTCAGGAAGGAGGAGCTTGAGAAGAAGCTTCATCTGCTGTCTCTTGGGGGTCGACCACAGGATCCTCTTCGACCTTTTCTGGGATTGGAACACCGATGTCTCGGCATTCTTGCTTGATTTCTTCTACTAGGTCGTAAGGATCGCGTCCCTCCGGAAGCAAAGAACCCTGGGCTATGGAGTCTTCTGGAGCACCTTCCGCCGACCTGGAGGTCTTTAGCTCATCCCAGCACAGAGTATACCCGCACTGGATTAACTCAAAAAAGCGCCGATTCATCAACTCCAGCAGGGTCCCTTCCTTGAAAGTTTTTAGTTCGGCTTGACGAGCTGCTTCAACATCATCCGGGCTAACCATCTCGGCAGCTCTCTTTGTAGCCTCTTCTGCAGTTTTTTTAGCTTCATCGGCAGCTTTCTCCAGGGCAGTTTTCTCCTTCCCCCAAGAAGACTTTTATTCTTTCAGGGCCTTCATCTCTGCTTCTAGGCCCTGGATCTTGGTCACCAGTTGGCTGGACTTCGTGCTCAGGTCTTGGTTTTGCTGCATTAGCCCGGTTTTTTCAACTTCAATACCTGAAATCTTGCTTTTCTCAAGCCCCAGCTGAAACTCCAGTTCCTCCACGGCCTTGTTCGGATTCTTTGATCTCTCCAGTTCATAGCTATGGGCTAAGACATCCAAAGCTGTTATTCTTCTATTTGTGGCCGCATAATTGAACAAGACCTGCAAAAATCCGAGACAAGGATATTATGAGAATAATGTCCCAGGTAACCATTTATTTCAGAAAAACCTTAATGTTTGGAAAATTACCTTTTTGATGTGTGCGGCTATAAGGGCCTCCTGCGCCACCGCTCCATTCAAATGGTCCCGGAGTTTGTCACCAGCTCGGATAATCTCCTCAAAAGATTGAGAAGATTCGACCGCCACTTCTTGAAATGGCATAAGGTCCTCCGGGGGTGGCTCCAACGAATCAACCTGGTGAATTGGCCGAGCTAAGGAGATCGGTCTTTCCTTTTGATCCCTTAGAAACAGGACCCTTTCTTTGGTCACCGGGTCTGCAGGTCCTAACAGATCTTCTGGACTTGGTAGCTCAGCTCTAGAAGTAGGGCCGGACAGGGTTTGTGGAGCTTTGGCAGCTTTAGCTGCCTGAATTTCTTCCGGGGTCGGCCTGCTCTTTTTTGAGACCCGGGTTAACAATGCCGAGCTAGGAGGATCGGCCACTTCGACCTCTTCAGTAAGGTCGATCTCAGCTGCTCTTTTGGAAGACCCCGAAGCAGCAACAGGTTTGTTGCTTTTTTCTTCCTTCCGAACCCACTGAGACCACCTGAAAATAAGCAACTTGCAGAAATCAAAATTACCGAGCTATGAAAGATGAGGATACCATAAATAAAGAGTTCAAGGGACAGGTATTTACTTTCTACATTGGGGGATTGGCTTAGCCCGGCTGAAACAAGTAGAACCTCTGAAGGAAATTTAACCGAGTATTTGTCCGAGCTACTATGGGTTCTTAACGCCTTATAGTCCGATTGAATTCTGGGGTCGGACTTATCCCGGGATTGTTCAACTGGTAAAATAAATGGGGACCAACGGTAGGGTAGGTTTGCTTCCTCAGCCTTTACCATAAAAAACCTAGCCCTCCATTGTTTATTGGTATCAGGGGAGTCGGTAATTATTACAGGACTATTCCTACGCTTCTGGAAGGTCACCCACCATTTACCATAGGGGTATTTACGGACTGTATAAAATTGAAAAAACAGGTCTACTGTAGGTCGGACCCCAGCCCCAAAACACATATACATGAACCCTATCAAAAACCTAAGGGAATTGGGTACTAGTTGACTCAGCCCAATATTCAGAAAGTCACACATCTCGATCAACAGGTCTAGGGTCGGAAATCTCAGTCCGAAGTTAATATGATATTCATACACCCCGACCCAACCTTCAGAAACAGTATTTATCCTCTCCTCAGGCTCGGGTAAACGAATAGGAACAGAAGGATCTATATAATGGGTCGACCTAAGGTTTATTAAATCGGCCATAGTCATTTGTGAAATTATTTCCTCGGGTTTAAATTCGTGTGTGGCAGCTGAATCTACAGCAATCAATGCAAATAATCATAGGTAAATCAATCCTATGCTCAAACAGGATAGAAAATAAATCATCAGAAAGGAAAGGTACAAGGATACTAACCTGCTGCCGGAGTCTGGCGCGATGCTCCGGTACCTGAGCTTCTCTCGGAGGCCATTGCAGACTGATAAAAGGAAGAAAAGGTATGGCAACGGAAGGTAACAGCGGCGGGACAACAACCTTAGCGAAGATTGCAGGAACTAGGACACGACGATAGAACTCCGGCAAAATTTCGAAAAATTCCGGCGAAGGGAAGGAGAAGGAAGGTAAGAACAAATTTCTCTCTTTTCAGGAAAGCAAATAATGTAGGGTGCCAAATGTGTGTTGCTATCACGGTTTTTATAATGGAGCCTCGGGGAAATCGAAGAGACGTGGGCAGACCAAAAGCTGCATTCATTAATGACGCTTTGAGGACACAAAACGGCCTTGGAAGTCGTATCGATTGATAAATGTAAAGGCGTGTCCCGACCGGTCCGCCTCTTCAAAATCCCGACCTAGGGTAACGCAAAGGTACGTATTTATGATTACATTTATTTGTCCAAAAACTGTTCAAATTCTTTAGATCGAAATTACACTTATTACTATACAGTCGGAGGAGACTATTCTTTGTAGGTCGGATTTCATATTTCATGTTTTTATATGAAGTATAGGTCGGATAAATACTGGAAAATCGCCTTAGTCACATACGGCTTAGTAAAAATACGGTATGTTGCTTAGTTCGGAAAATTGGCTCGGATTAATCTAGAAAATCATATCCTTTATGCTAGGTCTTAGCTCGGAAAACCCAAAGAGTATTAAGTTTTAGATCGGTAAAACCTAATACTGGGGGGGCTTGTTGATGTGCATAAAATTGAAATCCCCATTGGGCTTAGCCCTATTAATTAAAAACTAAGAAACATTAAAAGATAAAGAAGCCCAGATCCATGTTCAGGTCAGAAAGATCACACAAAACGAGTCTCTGTTACAAATTTAGGTCGGTCATATAATCTTATATTGGTCATGAAGAATTGAACAAGAAAACTCACTAAAGTTTAGGTCGGAATAAACTAATCTTAGATCGGTAGACCTTATAGCCCAGATCGGTATGATTATGTCAGTATTATTCAAGAATCCCAGGTCGGTAAATCCTTAATGAAGTTAGATCGGTCAAATGTTAAAACTCATCCCTATTTAGGTCGGTAATTTATATAAGATTAGATCGGTGAAGCCGACCTGAAATAAAGATAATAATATAAAATATCATGGTAGGGCCATTATTTTAATGTGTGCAGATCAATTATGACAAAGGGGCCAAAGTTAAAGCCAGTTTTTCCGGAAAGGCAAAAAACATCATTGCAAAAGGAATAATTAGGAGCGTATGTCTCCATTACTCAACGGAACCATCAAGAGTAAGCTTATAAATACTCAGGCACAAGCCTCATTCTGGTAGGTTCCAATAAGTAATTTCTGGCAATTCTCACTAGCATTTCTTAAGCTATTCGCTCATTTACAATTTCTCTGAACACTCTTGTTCTATATTGCTTATCTCTTTCATATTACTGACTTGATCGTCGGAGCCTATACAGGGGGGAAAGCCCCGCTCCTTTTCTGAATTAACCATCAATTGGTGAACGGAGCAGTGCAAGATCATCAAGCTTCATCATCTTGGCCGAGCTCAGCAACTCAGATTATTCCATCATTTTCAATTTTGTTCATTCCCTTCACAGCACAACTTCATACAAATTGGGCTATTACTGTCTTCAAGAGTTCATTGGGCCGTGAAGAAGCATCGCTCCCTTATTGTAATTTTTGCGTCACATCAGTGTATTTGGGATGAAATATTTGCTCTCAGAAGCTTGACTTTGGCATTTGAACCATTGCTAGTTTTAGCACAAGTTTTTGAAGCAACAATTGAAATACATCCTTTTCTAAAATTGGAACAGAACAGACCTAGAAAATCTCATACTATAATATGGGCATGTTTGGTACTTATCACGTTTTCAAAACGTGTTTTGAAATCACTTTTGTTTTATAATAGTTTTTTATTATTCCCAATAAACCTTTTTACATTTCTAATAAACCTTTTTACATTTCCAACACACATTTTTATATTCCCAACACACTTTTAATATTATAAAATCAAAAGTGATTTCAAAACACGACTTGAATCACAATACCAAACAGGCCCTATATTTTTATCATTTTTAATACAATATTTTAATATTCAACTAATTTTTTTTTACATTTTCGATACATTTTTATACATTACAAAAAAATTTCGAAAACATATTTTAAAAAATAACTCATAACAAATAGGTAAAGATTTATAAACAAACATTTTAGTTCATAATCTCATTTTTAAAACTTGCAACATGAAGGTAGTAAGTTATTACTCCCTTCGTTCTAATAGAGTTTACTTTTGATTTTTTCATTCTTCGTACACTTACTAATATAATTATTTTGGATATGAGTGAAAAATCGTGTCAAATTAGGTTTTAAGTGTTGTGCCTTATAATACACAAAAATATGTATATTTTTTAAAATTGACTCTTCTAGTGGAACGGAGTGAGTATAATTGATCCTTTAAGGGGTATTTGCAAAACAGCTAAACTTATGGGGTTATTGTGCAATTAACTAACAAAACAAAATTATTTGCAACAGAGAAAATGATTGACTTCTGATTGTCTTAAACGCGAGAAAGTTGAAAAATCTAGATTTAACGATTTTCCCAACGTAAAGGCGATCAAATTAGCACGGTCATGGTGAGTCAACTCGGTGCTCTCTTCAACAATCGAAACCCACTTGATCGACCCTTGAATGATATTCCGCCGTTTATTTTTTCGAATTGCAGGCCATTGAAGCTGTTGTTGCCGCCTCCTTCGCCGGCGAAGGAGTTGTCGGAGCGAAGTCCTCGGGGAATTTGAAACTCTACTCTTACTGGATGAGCTCTTGCTCTGCTCGCGTTCGTTTCGGTCTCAATTTGAAAGGTTTTCAATTTTCCCTTCCCTACTTGGACTTTGTATAAAAATTGCTGAATAAAATTTCTGAATAATGAAACAGGGATAGAGTACGAGTATAAAGCGCTGATCAATGGAGAACAACGCTCTCCTGGTTAGACTTGTTTTCCCCTTCAATTAATTTGTTCATTTGTTTTAATCTAATGTAGCGTGTACCTTTGTGATTGAGCTCTGTACGTTTTGTTTTGTTGTAGTTGAAAAGTAAATAATTGTATTGGGAATGACGAGAAATTAGTATAAAATTCCGAACACAAGAAATATGTTTCCGAACTCATTTCCTTGGGTTTGATTAAAGCCTGAGTAAATTTTGTATTGCTGGAAGAGCAGAGTATCTGAAGCTTAATCCTTTGGGGCTTGTACCGACTCTTGTTGATGGTGATATAGTGATTGCGGAGTCCTTTGCAATTTTGATGGTATGTTTATTCGCAGTTTTTATGCATTTTTCCTGTTTAATTCCTTTTTTTCCTTTTCTCCAACTGTGTTGCTTTTATGCATAGTATCTGGAAGAGAAGTATCCTCAACATCCACTGTTACCTCAGGATCTTCAGAAAAGGGCAATCAACTACCAGGTAAAAAATTGTTACTAACTTGTAGTTGTTTAAGTTTGTGTTCTTGCCAAGGTTTATGCTGGTTAGGTGGTGGATGATTTGATGTTTGCCGTTTTCAAATATTTATTTTCTGTATTGGTGTGATACAACAGTTTGATCTTACAATGCTTCCGCACTCCGTGCTCTTGAGTGCATTGTTTAAGCAACCATTATGTTATATTTTTTTACAGTTGGAAATTATCTATTTATCTCCAATTGCAGATGAAGCCTGAACCTAACACTTCCTTAGTTCTATATTTGTTTACGCGTAGGCTGCAAATATTGTTTCTTCAGGCATACAGCCGTATCAGAATTTACCTATGAGGAGGGTAAGTAGTGGTCTTCTTCTTTTATGTTTTTTTCCACATAAAATCGTTCTGAATGTCTATTTTTAATTCTGTTTGGTTGTTGGGCGTAAAATTGTTCACAATGTCTAATTCTGTTTCTACAATTTCTACCAGAATTTCATGAGAGACAAATTGGGTCCTGATGAACATACTGCTTGGACTCAAAACCATATTCGAAGAGGCTTTGCTGGTAAGCTTTAACACTTCTACTCTGAAGAATATTGTGGTTGTGGTAACTTTTGTGTTTGATAATTACCTGGATTTTACTACGGTTAATCAAACTTATAATACTTTAACTATTTGTATTCAACTATGTAAGAATTTTAATGTTTCTAATATCTTGACTAAGAGCATATACAATTGATTAATGAGACACCAAGAAACCAATAATATGTAAGTGAATGGAATTATTCTTTGCTTGATCTCAGCATTTGGTTCGGAAGTAACTGATCAGGATTCCGTTGTTTGCTGTCCATCTAATGCTCTGGATGGTGGCATATTAACATTTTCAATTTATTCAGCTATAAGAGATGGTAGAAGCAGATGACAGCTAGAACATTTTGCATGAGAAGAAAAAAGAAAAAGGGATGAAGTTCATATTTTGCCTGTTTTTTTGGAGGTTGCATTTTTTCATGTTACTAATTCATTCAGGTTTATATGAAAAGGGAATGAATTAAGATTCCTCTGTCCTGTGTAGGATTAGTTTATCAGATTGTCTATGTTTGAGTGGGGATGTTCTTAAGATAGTCTTGATTCCTTGCTCAAATTTTGAGTTGTTTGGTACCTTCTGTTTTTCCATTGACATATACTGATCCCTATATGCATTTTGCAGCTCTTGAGAAGCTTTTGAAAGATTTTGCTGGAAAATATGCTACCGGGGATGAAGTTTTCCTGGTTTGTTCATTTTCTAGCCCACAGTATAAAATTGCAGTCTCATACAATCTATTATAGCATGACCCCTCTTTAGGTAAATGCTAGATTTTGACATATGAGATTGTATGAACAAGAAACCTATTGAATAATATACAGTTGAACTAATTTGGTTGTCGGCTGTGTCAAAGAATTCATGCTAGAAAAAAAGTCGGGCCTATGCATTTTAACTTCTCACCAGTCATGTCAGAATATGATGACGGTTCAAAATAATTCTTTTCCTCAGGCATTTGATGTTAGGTAATCATTCATTCATAATGTGGGAGCCGGTTCAAGATAATGATTGTGTCTAGAATCAGTAAAAGAATGATGTATTGAATTAGGTTCCTTGGGAATGTGATGGAGATAGTCATTCGTATTATCGAAGCTACACAGCAAACCAAATAGCTGGAAGTGAGCATATTGATACCAAACTTCTTGACATGTCTCGAACAAAGACGGTTTTATGAATTGATATGCATAAATTGCACTACTGGGATTTTTTTTCCCCCCTAAAACTTATGTATTCTCTATCATTTGCAGGCTGATTTATTTCTGGCACCCCAAATTGATGCTGCTATTAAAAGATTCAAGGTTGACATGGTAATGGCCCTACACACTAGTTTTGCTTTTGAGGAAACTTAGAGCTCAACTACCTTTGTGAATTCTATCTGCATTTTGGTAGAGACAGGATAATTTTTTATCTTTTAGTTGAGTAACTAGTAAAAATTTCCTTCAGCTACTGTTAATTGTGAAAGTTATTTTTATGTTTATTTTGATGCCAGAAACTTTCAACCTTTACATTGTGTATGTAGAATGAGTTTCCTCTTCTACTAAGGATTTATGAGGCATATTCAGAGCTACCTGCTTTCCTAAATGCCATGCCTGGAAAGCAACCTGACACACCTCCTGAGCATAGAGATTGAGGTATGGAAAATATGCTCGACCATTTCTCGATTGGTTCTTTATCTGCTCTACCACAAATTGGTCCTTTCTTTTCACCGTTTGGAAGAGGAATTTCTTCCCAACAAACTGTAATTTTATTTACACTTAAGTTTGTTCATCTAAATTCCAAGTAGTAACTTCACTGGCCTTTCTAATGCAGGCTTGCAGCATATTCCTTCACCGGGTTTGGATAAAAATCTCGCTTTTGGTTCAAGGGGCTTCCTAGAACGCAATGTAATATAATATAAAAGAATAAACGAGTGACGGTTGAGAGAACCTTCAGGACACAGAAGTTGCTTGAGGCTGTGTTATACAGATATAGTGTTGACGTGGTTCAAAAAGGATCCTTCAAATTCTACAATCAATTTAACTTTTAAAATGGTTGTGTAAATTTTATAGAGAAAATGTTGGTTTACAACTCTTTTATTTTTGGTGTTGTATTACTTTTTCATCACTCATGAAAAATTAGTGAAGATGCATCTCTTTTAGCAAAATTTCGCATGCTCGGTCATAGAGCATGTTGCGTATTGAAACTGGCCCAGCTTTTGGAGCCTTCCAGCAAGGCAAGGCAACCTTGTGCTCAAGTGCATTGGATTTTACCATTTCATTTCATTGGATTCAGAAACAATGTCATCTGAAACAGGTACTTCCTCTCATTCCATGTTCATTTTCTTGCCTATCACATACATCTTAACAGCCTTGTACCATTCATGAAACTGAAATTGCATGCTACGATACATGAGGATCTGGACATAATTTATGGACAGTATGCGCCTTTTCTCCTTTCTTGGCGTATTTTCGTAGTACATATATAATGTTCGATTTCATGTCTGACACCTTCACTTATAGAATCTTTAGGTTTTGAGATCAGGATCTGTTGCTGATACTGGTCAGAAGTATGGCATTTTTAATGAGAAATGGTATGGGAAGTTGACTGAAATGGCTCCAACAAACTATTTACTTGTTACTGCCGCAGATATGACACCGAAAAGCAAGAAATCCTAGAGAAAGAAGACTAGAGCAGCATCTGCATTCAACTCACGGAAAAAATGTGCCATCAGTTCTTCCAGCTTTTTGACGACATGCTAACTCCGCGCACTTAGGGCTGCCTTTTACTCTGGATCAAACTCATTAAGCTCTTCTGCACTTTATCTACTTGTATTCAATTCAGGTAAGATTCCTTTGACCAGTGTCGGATTAGTTTGTGTTTTTTGAATTCTTTGAACCTAAAAGTTCAGTTGATCAATATTTTTTAATGTTTGAATTGTTTGGAACTTGGAGTATTTCCAGTGACATATGTATCCTGATCCCATATGCATATTTTGCAGCTCTTGAGAAGCTTTTCAAAGATTTTGCTGGAAAATTTGCAACTGGGGATGAAGTTTTCCTGGTCTCTTTCGCTTTCTAGCCTACATTACGAAATTATGTCCTGTTTGCTTCTAAAACTTATGTATTCTTGGCCAATTATTTTCAGGCTGATATATTTCTGGTACCCCTGGTTTATTCCGCTATTGAAAGATTCAAGGTTGACATGTAATTAATTGCCAGACAAACTATTTTGCCAGTTATTTGTAGTTAACGAATCATATACTCCCTTCATCCCATTAAAAGAGTCAAATGATAAAATTGTTTTTGAGTCACAATGTATAACCCGAGACATGACTATTATATGGGACGGAGGGAGTACTATTCCTAGTCTATCTGACTAAGCTTCTGTATAATCTGATGCACAAAACTTTATCCCTTGATTGACTTTGTGTATGTAGAATGAGTTTCCTCTTCTACTAAGGATTTATGAGGCATATGCAGAGCTACCAGCTTTCCGGGACGCCATGCCTGGAAGGCAACCTGGCACACCTCCGAGGATAGAGATTGAGGTATTGAACCTCTACTGGAAATTGCTTCTTTCTTTTGACCTTCAAGTTCCAAATATTAGCTTCGCTCGCCCTTCTAATACTGACTCAATTGCAGCATATTCCATCGTAGGGTTTGGATAAAACCGCGCTTTTGGTTCGAGGAGCTACTTGGAACACAATGTTATATAAACAAAACAGAATAAAGGAATGATGGTTGAACATGATTTGTGTACACTTCAGAGAAAATGTGTTGGTGTTTCCTGTTCTTTTTATTTTCAGGTGTCGCATTACTTTTTCATTGCTCGATCGTAAAGAATTAGAGAGTGTCGATGCATCTGTCTTGGCGAAACATCGCAATCTTTGCCATAGAGCTTGTGGTGGAGCTTTTTCCCCAAATACTCCCATTTTATTCGAAAACTCCAAAATTATTTCTTTTTTCGTTTTCCATAATTTCTTTTTTTTTTTGACATTTTTGGGTTTTGTATATACTTTATTATTATTTTTTTTAAGGGTTTAGGATGCGACTTTTTTTTTTATTTATTGTTTGGGTTACTAATACCCAAAAACTATTAGAAATATTAACTATATTCTTTGGAAAATTCCGGCGAAGAAGGCGCCGATGAAGGAGGAAGAATCCGGCGAAGAAGGGTTTTAGTACATGCAAGAAAACGATTTCTGCACCCCTCGTTTCTTTCTTCTTCTTTTGTATATTATGAGGGTTTTTTTTTTTTTTTTTTTCGAGGCGTATTTCTAAAAACACACCTTCAGTATAGCCGGGAAAAAATTTTAAAAATTTCCGGAAAATCGTTTTCATTACAAAAATCTTAAAAAGAAAGAGAGAAAAAATCTTAAGACAAAGATTTCCACGAAATCGTTTTCTGTAGAAAAGTCAAAAAAAAAAAAAATTTAAGAAAAATATTTCTTTATGATGCGTAAATAGTTGTATTACCGAACTCTTCTAGTAGAACAGAGGACGGAGAAGTATTGTGGTTTGGGAAGTTGACTGAAATGCATAGCTCCAGCAAACTATAACTATTTTCTTGTTAGTGCAGCAGATATGGAACCAAAAATGATAGCTCAGAGAAACTGCATCCAACTCTCAGGAAATAAATGTATCATCACTAACTTCGCTTTCTTTACACACACAAAAAAAATTAATATAAAAAAAAAAATTTCTGCATTGGACAACTTTGAGGTAACATTATTATTTTTTAATTAAAAAATAATAATTTCGGACAATTTTTAAAGAAAACAAAGGTCCTTACAGTAAAATGTTTCGACCAACTTTGAAAGAAGTGAAATCGAAGCTACATGCTTTGCTTTCTCAACTATTGGAAGTAGGAGAAAAGAGTCTATTTTCATAGGTTTCGCGGAAAAAACTATTATTAATGGAAAACAAAAACTCATTTTTATTATCATTGAAAATATTTTTGTGAAAACACAATAGAAAAAATGTGAGCTCGAGTTCGCGTTTGTTAATATTTTTTAATAATAAATTAAAACATAATATATATATATGATATATAATATAAATGACGAATTAATTCAACTCGAACTTAAAGACTTCCTAACCTCTTTAAAAAAAAGTCAATTACTATTCTTCTTGAGCTATAGTTTCTATGATCTCTTCTGTTACTTCCTTCTTCATTGAAAGTAACACTGAGGGACTCTCTCACTAATAGAGGGATCTCGGACGAGAGCCAAAACTCTGCTTTGGTTCACCTCCTGAATATCTTCGTCACTAACAAGAAAGAATCAATATGGAGCCTCATAAAGAGGCCTAGAAAACTCTTCTATTTCACTCACTTAGTGAAAGATTTTGAGGACTTTCATAAAAACCCCTTTTGCCTCATCTCAATCCTTGGGAATCTTTTCAGCTTCAATCGACTCGAAGCACTTCCTTCCGTGCCTACCTCTCATGGTTGCGGACAAGCTAGTCACACCAACCTAGTTCTCTTGGGTCTAAAACGGAACTGAGCTTCTCACTAATAAAATCGTAAGTTTCATGTCATTAAATGAGACTCGAAAGAGTGGCATTAAAGAGGGCTAGGGAGCCTCTCGATTGTAATTTTAATTATGTCTAAAAAATGTGAAAAAAATTATTATTTTAAAATTAAAAAAATATATTAAAAGGATAAAAATTATCCATAAGATTAGGGATGAGATGTAATAAATGTAAAATAGAGCTAATAATAATATATAGCAAATAACTACCTGAAAATATTGCAATTACTATAGAGTTTTCCAATGGGGAAAATATTTTATTTTTCTCTAAAACCCTTGGCGGATTTCTAAACCCCTTCGCCCTCATCAATCTATCAATCTTTCTTCTTCCCCACGTCCTTGTCTCGCCCTGATGACTTCGAATTAGAACCAAATTTGTTTAAGCTTATTTAATTTTATTTTTTACCGGGTTTTTCTTCATAGTTCATAGAGAACAAGATCAATATACTGTTTTTCATCCTGGGTTTTCTTCTTTTTTTTACTCCCCAAGTAGGCAGAAGCATATGCTACATTTTTCTGCTGTTATAAAATCCAGTCTAATTCAATCCAAGGAGGGTTCCCTTAGGTGTTTTGTGTTTTATTTGTTTTTCTAATTTTTAGCAAGATGCAGCATTTAAGAAGAACTGGAATTTTGATGAGGAATAGGTTATCAACCACTCTGAAATCACAGAATGGATTGAATTCTATTATCGATTATATGCCTTCTAAATGCGTATCAGACATGGGTTTTGCTCCTTTTTCATCTGCAGCCACTGGGGAGGCAGCAATTTGTGGTTTTGCGGAGAGGGTAGGTCAAAGTTTGTTTTTTTAAATTTTATTTCGTTTCGTTGGTTTAGGTAATTATTTTCGTCTGTGAACTGATTTTTAGGTGTTCTTAAGGATTAATTGAGCTTAAGCGTATGTAATGCTGCTTAGGTGATTTTGTCTTTACTCGTTTGGTTGTTTGAAGTGATAATTGTTGTGTCTATATTATAGGATGCAGTTGTGTTCTAGGCTTCTAACTAGTATACTTGTGCCATTGGAGAAATCTTGTGTGAATTTTACTTCATGTGTTTCTGTTGTTTGTGTGTGTGAGGAAGCTATAGTATATGCAATTTAGTACTTCAAATTAAGATGATAGATTCTGTAAGGGTTTTGTATATTTTAAGTATTCATCCTATCTGTGATTATTTTACTGGTGATTCAATTATGATGTACTGTTGAATTCACTTGCAGGAAGGGGTGAAGTATGGGAAAAGATATGCGGGGGGAAATTACTTGACGAAGGTGTGCCGATGATTGCTTTTGACTTTAATGGCTTAGGAGCTAAACTTCCATTATGCTTGTTAATGATTGAGCCTTTCGTTTTTTTCTGCAGGTCAAACATTATACTGGGGGTGAGTGCCTTTTGCTTCTTTTGAGTCCGTTTAAGAGGTTCCTGTGATTGAATCTGTCAACAAATAAAGACTTCTTGTAAAAGTCCTTCAAAATGCAGTCCTTAAAACTTTGTTATTTTGAGGGCTCTGTTACAGTAACATATTGCTCCCTACTATGTACATGAACATTGTATTGCAATCTGGCCAGTTGGGTTATACATTGTTTGGTACTGAAGTCCAGATGGTGATAATTCATTTGTTGTAGCTTTGTTTCATCTATGGGTTTCTCTGTGTGTGAGTTAAAGAGAGAGATTTCTGTCCTGCAACTAATGTGTGTCCCTAAAATGATTTCCTTACTGTAACTGAATTCAGCAGGTACATTGCCTCTCAAACAGTCATGGAGCAGGTCAGTTTTTGTGGGCTCTAGGTCCCTAATTCAACCTGCCAGGATAAGCGAAATAAATTCCCAAGTGCCTTTCTCAGCTAGACTCTTTGCATCAAAAGCATCAGAATCAACAAATCAAAGCAAATCTGAGGTTTGTCCTTGAACAACAGCCTCCAGAATGATGTATATAGCAGTTGATGATTTCTCCTACAGAAATATGTCCTATGGTGCTTCTATGGTTGTATTCCCTGAAAATATTAATTCCATAAAATGTTGTGTCCAAGTTGCTCTAGTAGATATAATCTGTCAAAAAGTCCATATTGTGAAAGTGGTGGATATGATAAATGTAAATGGTTGCAGTATGATGGACCTTTTCCATGACTTTCCTTATTTGTCAGAAAATATTTCTTATGAATAAAGTTTGAGCCAGAGAAGACAAGTGTTCTTCCACGTTCATGAATCATTGCTCCATTTTGATCTGTCTTTGAATTGCATCCTAGTAGTACAAGCACTGTTTCCTCTAATGTTCCCTTTGAACAGTCTCGCAAGGATATATCTGCTTTCGAAGATCCCTTTGATGCCCCAACAGATGTCATCCCAGAGAAGCCAGTTACATTTACAGAAGGTGCTTCGTACACTTTGATAATCCTTGCAGGACTTGGAGTTGCTGCTGCAGCCGCTTATGCTGTTTTCAGTGAACTTATATTTCAACCAAAAGAGTTAGAAGCTCACTCTTTAAAACTATGTTTGGGTTGTTATGTGGATCTTCTTTTCGTAATTTTTCTCATTATCTGATCATTAGTTAACTTATGATTCATGTTTAATTTGACAGGTACAAAATTTTTGGGAAAGCTCTCAAAAGGATTCAAGATGATGGTCAAGTATGTTTTACCCTGGATTCTTGTACTATGTTTTCAAAGTTTGTCAGTTATAGGACATGGAAACATGCCACAAAAGATGTTTCTTTTTGGAGTTAAATTAGACTGTGTTACTTAGGTTGCCAAAAACTTCGCCTATTCATAGGCAATTCGTTTGCTTGACAATAGCCTGTCCCAAACTTGGAAAAATGAGGGTTGCGTTAACTTCACAGCTAGCATAAAACATTTGTCAAACTTCATGATATGGATCATATAAGAAATCGTATAAATCGACCGTACACGATGGCGAGATATGATCCATATAGTCAACCTCACATAGTAGGACAAAGGATTAGAAGTTGTTGTACTTAGATTGCCAAAAGTTTTGGAGCTTGACAAGTTGACCTGTAATTTACGCTATAAATATGGTTCTAAGTATGTGCTCGTGCATTCTTTATTGTTTATTCATGTTGAAATACCTTTGTCCAAACTTGTTATGGCCCCAATTCTTAGCCTCTAAAAGATACACAATAGGCAATAGTAGTGAAATTTTGAATTTGTTCCTGAACTACACGATTGCGGACTTGCAGTTAACCCTCTACAAGCTTTGGAAGTTAGTATAGTGGTCATACTTTGTAGTGAGTTAATATGGTTCTTCTGTGCTTTTTGAATATTCTTTTTCCATACACAATACTAAGCCTCTTGACAATGATTTGAAGAAACAGTTGGGCTTTTGTGGTTTCTTTTGTAGTCATTGTGTGCTATGAAGTATATTGGTTTTAGCTTTAGCTAATCAACACCTTGCTTGTGATTTGTGAACTATCCATCAGCCTTATATGGTGTATGAACTGCTTTTTTCTGAGTTAACTGGATTAATTTTCTTTATATAGGTTAGGGTGAGGATTGGATCCCCCATTACCGGTTATGGATCAGAAAGCAGGAACCGTGCTGCTCGCCAGCGTATTCCCAACAGAGTATGGGTTGATGAAGACAAAGTTGAGCATATTGAAGTAATGTCTTCATTACTGATCTGTTGTTCTTTTAATGGTTTTTTTATTGTTACTTTCTCGAATGAACATTTATCAGGATAAAAAGAGAAACTGACGGAATTATTTTCTGGATTGCTAATAGTTGCCATGAAACCATGGAAGTTTGTGTTTATAATGCTGCAATGCATTTTAGAATTCTAAACTGAGTTTGTGCCCTATTTGCTCTGTAGGTCAATTTCTTCATTCGCGGGCCTCATGGAGCTGGGAAAGTTTTCTCAGAGATGTTTAAAGACAACGAGGATGGCCAGTGGAAGTTCACGTATCTAATTGTTGAGATCACATCTCCCTCCCGGCAAAGACTGATTCTGGAGTCATATATTCCGGCCTATAATACATCCTGATGCGTTTGTTCTGTCAAGGTTTTCGGCATCCATGAAAGATCCCCCAAGTATTGTTTGTCTACTGGAGATTCACCGGGATTTTATCTATATGCTACTTTTGATGGAAGTTTTGATGTTCCCGGCAATGATATTCATGTTTTTGAAGGATCCGCGCTCACTAGTGTTGGGTTATCTGCCTTACAACGTTTTTTTTTTTTTTTTTTTGTTGCAACGCCTCTGCCTTAACGTTTAACCTAGACTTTTTCTCTTCTTTAGAATCTTGGTTCTGCAAGGAGCAGTTGGGGCAGTTGCCTTTTGTTTCAGTTGGTTGAAATTACGCTGTTGTCTTAAAAATACCTTGTTACCCTTCGCTCTTTTGATCAAGAGCAGGAACGCGTATTTTCAAAAAACATGTTTTCAATTGACTTAACGAGTCAAAATACTTGTATCGTAAGTATTTATATGAGAATAGAATAGCAAATTCACGATATCGAATCATATTTTATTGTGTTATTGATGTTCTTTTGTTAAATTGACACGAGAATATGGTAATGGTACATTTCTGCCTCTCTGGTCATGAAAAAGGGCCTATTGCCGTTTTTCTAACCTTCTGAATAGCCTGAAAATCTCTGCAGGACTACTTTTTATAGCACAAGCGAAGGAAAACTACTAATAAGAACCTAAATACAAATACTCAACAAAACCTTCACCAAATCAAGCCAACTGGTGAGAACGATGAAGAAGACATTCCCGAATAAGAGATCATTTTGAGCTTTTCCTCAACCTGAAACGCCATGACAAATCATTACAGCGGCCAGTGCCCACGCTTAGGGAGCTCCGGAAGGTCACTCGCCCTGTGATCTTGGCCGTACTCTCATTCCAGCCCTTATACTAGCTCCCAAAGCCTTCATATCATCCACCTAAGAGATTATGCCATTGAGATTTTCAGCAAATGCAAAATAAACTACTAAAGATTAATATGATCCCCTAATTGAAAGCTAAGCTAATAGCAAACAAGTAAAGATTAATATGATCCCCTAGGGCTCTGTTCTCTCGTGGCAATTTCCCAAGAATCATCACTTTTTTTTTTTTTTTCCAAAACTTTACACAAAGAAACAACTTTACTTTTTCAACAATTCAAATTAAAATTTTAAAATTCCCTCTAAATACCTACTCACATAAATTCAAAAAATAACACAATCATTACACTTTTTTCTCTCTCACCTACACAATTTTCCAAAAAAAACTTCCCTCCAAAAAATTTCCAACAAAAAACTTCCCTCCAACAAAATTTCCCCTACACAAGCCACAAGAAGAGTGCTAAAAATGCTGGTATGCTTATACCACCTTGTGTAAATCAGGACATCATATTAACAGCAGGCAAGCATTCAGAGAAGCGGGCCGGTTGATAATGGACAACAATCACCATAAAGGGAAAGAACAACACGCACGTAAGAGAGGAGAAAAATTAAATATCGATTCACATTTACAACAATTCAGCGAGGAAAAGGATCCTTGCGCCAAATCAGGTTGCTTTTACAAGAATGCTAACTCCGTCTCGTGAGGTCTCACTCAATTAATTAGTAACAGGATTCACAAACAACTGTCAGATTGGTTCATCCAAAGACAGCCAAACTTAAGTATCCAAAATCACAAATTCCCTATGTCCACAAGATTTCATGCACAAAAGAAAACACAATTGGAGGACAAACATTTTAACCTTTACATCATCAAATACTTCAAGAACACTCCAATGTAATGCAAAACCAAATTCAGAGCTGAAGACGTGGTGCAACATGATTCGAACTATGTGAGTACATGTTTAGATGTGAGTGTCCGCACATGTGATATGCAAGCAGGTAACAGACCTTATGAAGAGCAACACTTCGTCTCTAGGTCATGTCCTACCAGTAACAGCACACTACCCTAAAATTGTGCCAACAAGGACAATGACAAGTGACAACCTATTGAAACCAAGAGAACAATAGACAACATTACTGATGCAAATATGAGGGCCATTGGTCTATAAATCTTCTGATTGTCTAAGCAGCAAATGTACATACCACATACCCCCTCTGTTCCATTAGAAGAGTCCACTTTGTTGTACATACCACATACCCCCTCTGTTCCATTAGAAGAGTCCACTTTGTTGTACTACAAAGTGGACTCTTCTAATGGAAGAGAGGGAGTACTAGATATGCTTCATAATTGCTTTGACACAAATCGTTTGCACCGTGTTCTTTCTAATCAGTCCAACAATTGAACTCCTCAACTTTGTGAAACAATTTTCTAGGGCAGAAATGTTATAACACATTTATGTCCTTCTGAACCAAGAAATAGCTCTAACTCCAGAAGATGGTAAAGCAATCCCACCACCAACATATTATCAAAAAAAAAGCTTAAAAAAGGCCATAAGTTTGTAAATGCAAAAGGGATCAAACTCCAGAAAACTCCAAGAGAAACATATCTAACCATAAATGCCAATCATCATCCGCAAAATGCAGAAATTGCTGATTAATTCCTCATGATAGCATCCTCATCTCTTCACATTTCACATAAAAATTTAATAAACCCTTTAATCCCAAAAGGCCAAACTTAAAGAACATGCCTTTTAAGTTTCTTAAAATACTTCCATCAATTCCGAAAGAACAACAAAGCAAAAGACTACACTCCCAACATCCACAATCCAAAGACGGTAGCTTTATTCTCTTTCTTTTTTGGGGGGTATAAAATACTGAAACTCTATGAATACTTAGCAGAAAATTTCTCCTATAAAAGAAGGAAACGAGAAACCCGACTGGTAACTTGATTTAAACTGAAAACCCAAAAATTAACCAGTGCTGCTTTCTGGAAGAAGCAATTACACAGAAACTTAGGCTGAATCTTACGGAGTGGATGCCGGAAGCTCTGAGGGAGCCCACGGAGGCAGTGGCGGCGGAACCGAGGAAGAGAGAAGCGACGGCGAAGGCTTTCAAGGGCATCATGCGAGAATCTCCAGCATAGCCTCTACGGAGGGAGGAAATGGCCCATACCAACTGAGCGACACTTGCTCCGCCCCAATACCAGTACTCTTGTATAGCGCCACTCCACTGACTAGCGCCACCGATCCCTTCATTTTGCTCCATTTCATCACTAAGCTTGAATCCGTCATTTCAAATAGCTCCGTTTTTCACCTTTATTTGTTTTTTTCTTTTTGTTTCCTTCTTTAAACTAGTGTTGGGCTTTTCCCTTCTGAAAAGACTTAGCATTCGACAGACCTTATTGGGCCGGCTAATTGGGGATTGTAATTTTTCCTTTTTCTCTCGGCTCCTTCTTGCCTTTACAAGCTTTTTCTTTTCTTTTTTTTTTTTTGGGATCTCCTGCCTCGCACAAAGGAGTTGCTATAATAGTTTGCAAAATCCCAATCCAGATTGAAGAATCTTACGATCTAAAAATACAAAATCGATCTTACCTTTGATTTTTTTTTTTAGTAAAATGACTCAAATAATAATAATTTTTCTAATTTTTTTATGACTATATATCCGCACATCCTATCGATCATGATCCTACACCCATATCAATCTTACTTGGGTTCCCGACCTTACAAACTATGGTTACTACATTTTGCAACAAGTTCAATAAGCTAGTGAAGTTTTGGTGGAAATTGGAGTGTATTGGAAACAATGTATACTTTCACGTGCAAGAGGATAAAAATGTAATTTATCTTCGTACGTGAGGATCCAATATATTCAATAACACAAAGGATCTCAAGTGTAGAATAAGATGAAATCCTTGAATACAGTATTTTCTCCCATGAAAGGAGGGTAAAAATGTATTTGACCTGTACGATCATCACGCATAAAGCACAATAGTCAAGCAACCACAAAACATCCAAAGCTACAATTGTGAATCCACTCAAAATCTATGACCTTAGGAGAAAGTGACGATTCCCTTATCAGCAAAAAGCTTAAATTATACGGAGAGAGATATTATTTACAGGCAACATAATTCTGGGAAGTACAAGATGCGTATAAACACCATATGACCACTTCAAGAGAGGTCACACCTCACAAATGTGTTCTTGATACACCTCAGAATTGCAAAGGCAATAAAGCTTTTAAAGCCGAAGGATATCCCCGCCCTCTGAACCGGACGTGAAGGTCTCCCCTCATCCGGCTCACTGCTTCCCCTAGAATCCTCCCTTTACCACATATCATGGTTTACTATACATATCATGGGGTTTGTACAAGAGACCGGTCGCAGCTATGCAGGCCATCAGGGAAAATCCAATAGACATCTTGGCTCGGCCAGCTGATACAGTGGCAACAATGAGAGTATCCCAGGTCAAGTCAGACAGAGCAGACAAGAAACATCATCTCACTAGAGCAGAGAATCAAACAAAGCAAGAATGGAAGAGATGATAAATCAACAACAGCCAAGAGCCAAGAGCCAAGAGCCAAGAACCAAGAATATTTGACTTGATCAAATCCTAAGTACCAGTTGCTAAGTTTAAAGCCAAAGACCGTCAAAAGTATAAGGTTGAACTGGTAAAATATGCTGGGGAAACAAAAATTGCCGATCTCTTTCTGCTGTAAGCATATGATATTCTGAAAAACAACATAAGAAAGTTCTAAAGGTAGAATACTGTTCTATGTTCCCAATCAATGACCCAACTCAAGAAAGATTCAAAACCAGCATCAAGTATTCATATCAAATGCAGAGTATTTATAAATCTTCTGCAGATATGGTTCTGGATATTTGTTTTATCCAACTGTGCATTGTATTAGTTCCAATGCTCATGAGATTCTTCTCCATAACATTGTTTACATAAATAAGCAGTAAAGGAACTCAAGGGCTAAGCAGCTCCAGTTGAAGGATGCATACTACAAAAACAGCACGGCTAGAATCCAATTAAAAAGATTTGCTCCCATTTAACCAGCATAGTAATACACTGCAAGCACCACACAAAATTGCTTCATCCTCAATAATTCTGGACCTAAACTTTTGAGAAGTAAATTTAAGTATTCTGGCTAATCTTCACTCGATGAAGAAGATAGTAATAGTAAGTTAAAGCACATGAAACAAAGAGACTGAAACTAGATACCACTGCAACAACAACAAAGAGCTGAAAGATTGCACCAACTCTTTCCATCCTCACTTACCCCACGTTTTGCAGGATAAACCAAAGGCTCACATGACTCTTCAGTTGCATTCCAGATTTTCATGCTAAGTCAGTAATCTATATCCAGAACTCATTATCCATCATGCTCAGCTCTCAAAATACTAGAGCAACAAAAACTAAGGACGAAGTTTTCAGAGTTTACAACAAATGAAAAGGAGGACGAGTATAAACATGAAGTACTAACAACACCTAGGTAAGCAATCTAGAAAGTCAGTGTTTACTAGTTCCATCAACCAGAAGATACCTTCATATATAATTGGTTTGCACTGATAAGAAGCAATAAAAATCAGACAGAAAGAAAGCACAAAGAGCTTTGAACAACCAAACCTTCATTAACAGAAAGGAAGTTTCAGCCCGAAATAGAAGTAACATTAAAAACTCAAAAATCTCTATCAAGTCAGCTAAAGCTTCACCTGTACATCTGCAACTACTGAAAATTTAAAAACAAGATCCTTTGCCTATTGGTTTGCGCTCCAACTAGATAAGAAAAGAACAAAATGAAAACCTAAGAACATGAAGAAAAATTACTAATTTTCCAAATCAACACTTCATCTTTACAAGTCACTGTAATCTGAGTCCGAAAGCATCACAAAATTCATAAGTCTCAAGCTACCTTGGACAGATCTTGCAATATGCTACCTAATCTAACCCTGCAAAAAAGAGAAATCATCTTCTCAATTCGATACCCACAAAACTATAAAGAAATTTCAGAAGTAGAGATTTGCTAACAAAGATATACCTTTCCTGGATGTTCAGAAACTTTATACGAATCAGCAGTTACAGTTGGCAACCAAGCACCAGGAAACAGATTCTGCAGACAAAAAAAAAACAAAATAAAAACAATCAGCAATTAAATTATGTAAGAAAAAAAGACCAGTTTGAGAGTAAAAACTGCATAAAAAACAATCAAAATACTTACATCCAGTAGTTTCTGAGCTGCTTTCTGTCTCTTTTTAGGTCTCCTTGATAGTTTAGATCCAAACATAGAATAAATATCCTCTTCAATCTCTTCCCTGGAAAGCGTGAGTGTGAAGCCAATCTTCCTCTTATCCTTCTTCTGAGTCTCCGATCTATTACCGTTCCCGTTGGGATTCCCTTGCGCTTGCGGAGATTGAGATCTTTTTTCCTGCATCGATGACCCACCGTTCTTAAATCCACTTCCATTCAAATTCAGTGACTTCCTTATTGGCTTCCTTGGCCTCAAATTCCATATCTTTGGCAGCAGCTCTTCATCATCGAAAGCATCCGATAGCTTACCCTCTTCCTGAACCTCACTGCCTTCAACTTTAACATCATCTTCAAATTGAACTTCCTCAGCACCCCTGCTGGTATTTGGCCTGATTTTAATAAGAAATTTTGACGATCTGCTTTCTTTATTATCCGACTCCAACAGCGCCTTCAATTTTTTATCCGATTTCCCCACAACTGAATCATCTCGATCAACCGTAGAGGATATAAAGGCTCCATCATCCACACTCGGAGAAGCTGGATTTCTCAATTGCCTCCGGTATTCGATTAGAGGCTTTTCATTCTTACAAGATGACACAGATTTTCCAGCGGATGCAGCGACGTCATCACAGATTGGAGACTGGCTAGTCGGCGGAGCCGTCGAGGCATCGTTAACGTCAGGTCGCATGGGAGACCCTCGCACTTGCGCCACTGGCCCGGGCTCTTCACCACAGCCTCCGCCGCCGCCTCTCATGGGAGAACGAACAGGCGATGAAGCCGAAGTCGATTCCCCACCGCGTAACGGAGAGTGAAGCGGCGGAAGAGATTGCCGGAGAGGAGATTGATGCTGCGGAGAACCATGGCTCAAAGTCGGTGACCGATGCGGGGAAGAAGAAGAGGAGAGCCTGGCGGCGGAATTAGATGAAGAGCGAGGACGTTGATGTCCACTAGACCATTTCAACAAAGGGAAATTGTGAAGCGGTTGCGATTTCGCCGGCACAGTCGATGCCATCGGCAGTATGAAAACTCGTCAGCTCTTCCCTCAAGAATCAAATAGCAGCAAATTAACGAATGAATGAAACAGGAGGATGTCCTGGACTCCTTTCGTTGCTCCGGACTGGAGTTCAAAGAGAAAAATTCCTAGTTCAATTTCTCCGCCATTGCTGAATCCAGAGAGAGGAACTGGAAAAACCCTAAGCTAATGCGTGAGTGTGTGAGATTTGTGAGAGAGAATGAAAGGAAGATGGCTTGCAGAAGAGGTGAATGGAAAATACTTAAATAAATGGGATTTCTGGGAATAAATGCTTAAGTCAAAAAATAGCTAGGTCAAGCTTCAAGGGATAGCGTGAGACTAGGTGTAGTTTCAAATGCAGATCGCCGTTGGATCACATTTGCCCTTTGTTTGGGACCGGGACGATGTCGTTTTGCAAGATTAAAATCCACGCCTAATTGATGTGAGTGCAAAATTGAAATCCATTTTGAGTGTAAAAATGAGTGCAAAATTGAAATCCATTTTGAGTGTAAAAATGTGAGTGGAGTGTAAAATTTTACAAAAAAGTGTGCGTGTGTAAAATTAGTAAATAAAAACGATTAATTTACCATCTCTAATTTGCGAACAAGGGTTCCAACCTCTTTCTGTAGCTAGGGTTAAGGCCGCAAGGGCTATAGTTGCTTCTGTCTCCTCTGGTGAATGCCCATCTAAGATACCATGCGCCAGTTCGCATAACCACCTTCCAAAGTTGTCACACCTGAAGAAGCCAACCGCCGAGCGGCTTGGTAGGCCGCATCGAAAAAATACCTCAACGCCTGGGGGTGCCTGATGCATCCGCAAAACATACACAAGGGTAGCACTATCTCTCTCTGAACACATGGTGGGTGCCCGCAAGTTCTGCAATGAGGTCGTTGCGAACTGGATCACATAAAATGGATCATGCTCTGGCTCACTATGTAGTCATTTGTTCCTCTAGAACAAGATGAGATCGAGAGCGAAAACCAGATATTTAGCAAATTATGTCGGGCAATGGAAGAGGGGGGCGCAACCAGAGGTGGCCCTAGGGTTGAGCCCTTATGAAAATCTCTATATGGCAACTCGAGAGCGCCCAAACATCTGTCGCAAAGATTATATACTTAACAGAGTGTAGTATGTCTAAATTATCAAGCAAACCCCAAGATTTGAGAGGAATTCGATAATATGTTAACAAATTTTAAAATTTCCTACGCAGTTTTTCTAACAGAGTGGTTCACTCATTAGTAATTTTTACCTAGTATTTTTTTCAAGAAAAATGCCAATTTTGGTCATTTTTGTTTGGATCTATTGCTATTTTGGTCCCTTGCATTTCACTGTTAAAAAATTAGTTGCTTACATTTGCATTTTGTTGCAATTTTGAAAGTCAAATAGAAAGTCAACCGTTTCTTGGGAGTCTTTATATATATATATATAAAAGAAGTTAGAGTTTTCTTGTGATTTATATATTCTTCAATAGCCGGTGCATATCAAGCTGCATATGTGTTGGCTCGTTTTCAACAGTTTTGGTTCATCCTTTTGATTTATCTAAATGGGTAAAATTTATTACATGGATGACTTAAAAATATAGATATCCTAAAAAAGCTCCAAATTTTTTCCCCTTGCAAAAGACTGTCAGAAACTGTGGCCTCCCATTTGACTGTTTCAAATTGGCCAAAACATGTCACATACAATTGTAAAGAACTATTTTAGTAACAGTAAAACGTAAGAGACCTAAAGTGCAAATGGCCACCAAAATTGTCATTTTTCCTATTTTATCACTTAGGGGATGGAGGCACAAGAACTAAAGAGGGATAAATCGGTAAATCCAGTCGGCAAATAATAGCCTTGAATAAAATAGGCCTTCAAACTCCGCCACTCGTTCTGCGACCCAACCCGTGGCCATGGCTCAAGCTCACCACCAAAACGGAACCCCTGTAAACCCTAGACCTCCGGCACCGACACCTCCGATTCCGGCATCATCTTCAGCTCCTAACACCCAGGCTGCGCCATTGGGGGTCGAAGATCGGTATCGTTCGAACAACCTGAAGCGTCCTCGAGAAGACGACAGCGCAGCTGAGGCAGCCGGGCCATCGGCGGATGTTCCGGCGCCTAAACGGCGCGTCAAGGTCGCCCAAGACGTTGTGTTTCGTATCGTGGTGCCGTCGAGGCAGATTGGGAAGGTTATTGGGAGGGTGGGGCATCGAATTCAGAAGATTCGAGAAGAGACCAAAGCTAATATTAAAATAGCTGACGCCGTTGCCGTGAGTATTTCAATTTTAATCTTCTGGTATGCCAAGATGAAAATCATCTTTCAGTGATGTTGTATCTTAGGTAGCTGAGTTTGACGTTGCTTTTCGTAAGAGAAATTAGGATTTTAACTTTTTCGTTTTGGTGGATGATTAATTGGCTTAAATATAATAACAATTTTATAGAAAATGGAATTTTTACTATGAAAATTTTGTTTGTGGAATTGTACTTAATTGCTGATGAACATAAACATAAAGGGTGAGTTGGGGAAGGGGCTTGAATCCCCTGGGTTTGAGGGTAGGATTTAACATCACCTAGCTAAAAAGGAACAAGAGTAGAAGCTTGTGTTTAAGTTGGGATGATGAGTAGTCACATTTTTCTTGTCTTTTTTGCCATGTATGATAGAATTTGATATGAAAATGGCCCATGTATTTCTTTGAGCTTAACTGGATAGCAGAATATAGTTTCCATATGTGCTTTTGGCTTAGTTGGAGGTATCTTTTCCTACTGGGACTGTGGAAGTCATGGTAATTTGTACTATTGTTGCAGCGACATGAGGAGAGAGTCATTATCATAAGCTCCAAAGACAGTGACAATGATATGTGTGATGCAGAGTTGGCTCTTCATCATATCGTTAGTTTGATCCTCCAGGTGATGCATTTACCCCTATATCAATAAAAACCAAGCCTTTTATCCCATTAAAGTGGGGACTATTATATGGATCGTATTTTTAGTTATCAAACAAGTTTAATTGATTTAAGTTCTTAATAATCTGTTAATATTTATACTTTTAGTTATCAGGCAATTTAATTGATAAGTTCTTAATCATCTATTTGTACTTTTAGTTATTGAACAAGTTTAATTGATTAACTGCACAATCAATTAAATTGAAGTTTTTGAATCAAGTTATTGAAAAGAGCCTTCCTCTAGATTCTACTGGTAAGGGAACTGAGTTTCGTACATACTTGGTTGACAAGACCAAACCCAAGTCCTTACTTGATCTTCCTTAATACAATGCAGAGAATTTGTCAATGCAAGTACAGGGGCTTGAGTCGTGGCTGTTTTAATACTTGCAAAAGCTTTAACTGGTGTCATTTTTTACATCTTTAGGATGACGAAGTTGATGCTGAGACCCAGAAACAAGCTGCTGGGCATGTGGCTGCAAATACAATTAGGTTGTTAATTGCCGGTTCTCAAGCTGGTGGCTTGATTGGATTGAATGGTCAGAATATTGAGAATTTAAGGAATTCTTCTGGTGCTACAATCACAGTTCTTGCCCAAAATCAGCTACCTTTGTGTGCATCTGCACATGAATCTGATCGAGTGGTGCAGGTGAGATCAGCTTTTCTGTTATTGATTTAATTAGCGAAAGCTTTGGCATCTTTTATAAAATTGCTGGATTGCTAGTGGCGTGTAATTTTTGTTGTCCACTTTCCATCTCTAGTCATTAATTATATTTTTGTAAAATCAACATTTTACTTATGCCTTTCTTGATGTTCACTAGTCTGTTTGTTATCTCTTTGTTTGAGTAGCATGTTGTCCTGGTCAGTTGTCTGGAAAAAGTATTATAGTGGTGCAGCCACTGTATTTTTGTGTAGCTGCTAAATTATTTATTTTGAGGCTTCGTGCATCTTCATTCAAAAATATGTGTGACTCTTCTGTCTAAAAGATAGGTTGTACTTGATTGTGCATGAAATGCAGATTTCAGGAGAAGCTGACTCTGTTCAGAAGGCTGTGATGGAGATCGGATGTCAACTTAGGTTTATAAAAAAGATTAAATTAAATGTAGTCAATATATCTTATTTAGTCAAACTTATGAGTGAAAAATGTGCAGGGATAACCCTCCCAAACAAGTAATTTCTATCAACCCGCCATTCAACCATGGTTTCAGTCGACAACCCCATCAATATGTTGATCCAACTTCAGGTTGCTTTATCTTGTTCACATTATTGATGAGAATGTTAAATCTACTGCATCCAGCTGCTGTATGCAATGTTAATATCTTTCTCATAACGGCATGATCTTTAGGACAACCACTCTTGCAGCTGAATATGTAAATCTGGAGATTATGGTTCCTGAGTCAATGGTTGGCGGCTTAATTGGTCGGTGTGGCTCTAACATTTCAAGAATCAGAACAGAATCAGGAGCAACGATTAAGGTGTGTTGCATTCAGAATGATAGCCCCTCTTCTAGCAGTTAGTCATATGTAGACCTGCCATTGGATTGGCATTCTTGTGGTGCAACTCTTTTCTACTCTGGGCTTTTAGCCTAGGTTAATTGCAGCTAAAAAAATTCTCATTCCACTTTGCTTTGGCAGGTTTACGGTGGGAAGGGTGAACAAACACACAGGCAAATTCATTTAGGTGGTAGTGCACAGCAGGTGAAAAATGGATTTCCTTTTCTAAAATATCTTTATTGTGTCATAAGGAAAACGCCTCATCCCCTCTTATCAGTTCACAGAACAAACCTCCTTTTGTGCATGTATGATTCAAATGGTAAAATTAACTTCTTCAAGGAACTAGTAGTACTCACTTGAGTGAATGCTGTTTCTCTCTTTACATGAAAAGAGGTTTTACTTTAGGAGGTCTGTCAGTGGATAGGAGGACTCGTGGATGCCCAATTAATCTGTTTCATCATCTAATGGACCATGCTGGTTTTCTTGCTGTATGAAATTCTAAATATCTCTCTGGGGAATATGTTCAATACTATTCTCATGTTTTGATTTGTTTCTCTTGTTGTTTGATTTGACTTGTTAATGGGTTAGTTAAAAGCATCTAACACTAATTTCCAATTCTTTCAGGTTGGCCTTGCTAAACAAAGGATTGATGAATATGTATATTCCCAGATGATGCAACAATCTGGTGTTCAGCCGCCGATGTAAAATTTTATTTTATAATAAGAATCTTTGCTTATGTTTTATTCAGCGGTTTTCTATGGTTTTAATGTGCCTGGAAGTAACTAGTATTGGTCCAAGTTTTGCAACTGAAATTGGAATTTCTTGGCCAGAAATTTACTTTTTTATAAAACTGGATTTTGTATTGTTTCCCAATGCAGGCCTGCTGCTTCCAATAATCCTTACCAAGCAAATAGTTATCTCCAAGCAAACAGTTTATTGCAAGGTTATGGACCCAATGATGGACTTTACATGAACAGGTAGTCCCTAACTCCATTGTTATAAATGCTCGCGTGTGCATGTGTGCATGAACCAGGCATTTCTTTTACTTCCTTTTTGACTTTTGATGCTGTGGATCACTTACCAAAACACCTGGGTGAGGGTGACATTGTTTGTGGACTCTTTCATTTTATTGCATTTAATGTGTTTGTAAATTCAGATTGCTATTAAATTCTCATGTCCTAGCATTCAACTCCAGTCCTTGCTGTTGGATCTAGAACTTGAGAAACACTGTTGCTATGTTAGCTTGGCGAGAATTTGGATTATGATATTATTGTTGCAGCAAATACAATTGCATAGCTTTCCCGGAGCGTATATATAATGCACTCGATGATTGTTTTGTGCCTGTTATGTTACCTAGTCAAGCTGATGGAGTTGTGTGAATTTGCAGTAACCATGGAACAAGCATAATGCCAACACATCCTGCCGTATACACGACGACTGCAGCTAACCAAGCCACCACCTACTATGGGCAGTCATTCCGCGCTCCACCATTATAAGCCCCAATAAGAGGTGATATAGCTTGAGTTTCATCAGATAATTAGTGTACAAACTCGTGGCAGTTCTAGTATGGATTGGTTTAATGGCATTTGTAACATTATATTTTTTTCTGTTCTGTCGGCAGCTTTTCGATAGGAATTTTCCTTTCCCTCTTTTTTTTTTTTTCCCCTTTCTTTTGTGACCCCCTTATCTGCGCTGTGTTTTCGAAAGTGAAATGTTTGAGAGGTTGGCATTATTTTCATTGGAGAGGAATAGTCTAAATGCGGTGTAAATAAAGTTTCTGTCCACCTCAATTTGTTTAGGCTCCCTTGTTAACTTTTTCTTCTCCTGAAAGTACAACTTATCTTTCTCATTTTTGGGAATAGATCTTTTGTATTACTTCTGGGGCCCTATTTGTGTGCCACAATCACTATGGGCCTGTTCTTTTAAGAAGGTTAGAGTTTTGATTTTGAAAATTTAATTTTATAATATAAAAAGTGTATTGAAAATATAAATATGTATAATTTAATAGTAAAAAGTTGTATTACAAATGATAAAAATTGATTATAATATAATAAATTTACTGTTAAAATCAAAACTTAAAGAACATGCCCTAAGTTTACATTGTGGTTGCGGTACACAAAAGCGATACTAAAAGTGGAGCAGAAGATTGTGTATCTCATTTTCTTTTTTCTATTTGAAGCTACTGAAAAGTACAGGCACCTTGATGATACGCTGTTGCCACGCTGACAATAACTACTCAATAGTAATATGGCAAAAACTCTTCGCTTTGAAAAAGTTTTAAACATCGACTTGTCAGCTGATAACAAACTCAAGTATCATATTCTATTTCTTTTTTGAAGAGGGATGGGAGCAAGGACATTATATGAACAGGCTATGCTTAAAAATATTTCCAACCTGACCCGATGAACACAGATACAAGTAACTACAATACAAAAATATTACGTGAAATTCGCTAACTTGGACACGAAAAACACGAGTAACTACAATACAGAAATATAACGCAAACCAGATATGATATAATAATTAAATGAGCAAAATTGGGATTGGAGAGTGTTGACACGAGAATTCGCCAAATAGGACACGAATTCCCAACCCTATTAATCAAATCCTAAAAAAAAAAAGACCATCACAACAAAAAAAAATTGTGCTCTTAATTCTGCACTAACTGTAGAGAAAGTTACAACTTTTACATTAATATAATCCAGAGACTGTTTGTATAATCTAATATCGTACAACTGCTTTGTAGAATAACTCCTCCAAAACTACTTTCTCTTCAAAAATGCATTCAGTGATCAAAGTAAAAGCTCACCCTCAACATATACAAAATCCCCTTGATCAGGCCTCACTGCCTTGATCTTGTTTCATGCCTCAGCAGATTGCTTCTGAGTTTTGAGGCCGAATAGATTTTCAAACAACTTCGGAGCCATCGGAGGAAGATCCATTGGCTGAGGGGCCATGAAATTGACAATCTTTTCGTGCACGTTGTACCTTTGCATAGGATTGTTCTCGTTAGTTGTAAACTGGAAATTATTGGGATTTTAAAGCCTCATAAGATGCAGAGGTATCCAACTTACCTAATCTTCCGACTCTTTGAAGCACGTCGGTCAACAACTTTTCTTTTCTTAGGCTGCAACCGTTTAATGGCATAAAATGCTGACTCTGTAGATGTTAAAGTATCAGTATAACTGAAGGAATAGTGGTTTTTGTAACAAGCAAGAGAGAGAGAGAGAGAGAGAGAGAGAGAGAGACATTGACAATCTGCAGCTGTTTCTTTGTTTTCATTTATTTTAGTGACAAAAATTCCGATAAACAGAAACAAATAGCGAGTGCAGTAGCGAACATCAGTTTTCCTAATACTCCTGCAAACCTAGAATTTACCTGATGAATTTGGATCAATTGTCTCAAAGAACTCCTTCAACAACTGCTGATAGAAATCAGAGTCATCCAGCAGTTCAGGATCACCACCATCCATGCTCATGGCCTGTGAGAAGAATCAAAGCCACAAATATCTTATTAACTATATACGAATGTGACAAATTGGACACTCATCAAAACGCTCTATCTATCAGCAAGCTAACATTTACTTCAAGCTTTTGCAACTCATAGCAAATCACAAGTTATATTTAAATATAAATGAAATAATGTGTCTTGAGCGCACACGATACCGAAATATGACCATGACTGGTAGCAAATAGATGGGGGGGGGGGGGGGGGGGGGGGGGGGGGTTGTTGGGGGATTTTGGATCTTAACATGCATTTTAGCATCACATAAATGCCCCAAACTCTAATCGTATTTTGGGTTCAATTGATCCGTAAAGACAAGACAATTAATAAGCCAGAAAAGTCAATTATATGAAGAAAAAGGCAGATGCAACACCAGTACACTATAACGAGGAGAAATTTACAGAGTATAATAGCTCAATTATTTCAGCAGCAAACTGATAGCATTGACAGAGTTCAGTACATTAAGGAGAATAACGTGAACAACTTTCAACAAATACTTTCTCTCATTAGCAACACAAACGAACAATTTTAGTGCACCCCCCTCGGAAAAAGAAAAAAAAAAAAAGAAAAGACAAAAAGATCAAAGTGCCAAGATAATAATAGTACCTCAGAATTAGTAGAGCCAGCAGAATCCAGAACCTACAAAGAAAAGTGCATATTATAATTCATAAAGTAAACAACAGTAATACAGCTAGAATATGTAGAGATGAGTTTTATATTGAACAGCTAGTTATCGGTACTGGTAGCCATTTAACAAGGAATCCCAAACTTACTGTTCCGAATTGAGCAACTGCAGACTTATTCTGCAGCATTCCCTTAATCATTTTACTTGGATCCCTCATATATCCAGCCACTTGTTGGCTGATACTCTGCAACAAAAAAGATAATCAGCCCTAGGTACTCTTTGCAGTAACACAGAAAAAAAACACACTAGAACCCAACCTGGTTGAAGGCATGTAGCTTCCCTTTCATAGAAGCAGCTCCAGTTGTCACTTCGGTCTTCCTCTGCCATTTATCTATCGATTTGTTCCTAAAAGGAGCCATCCTGCATCACAAAGAGCACAAGTAACATCAATGACACCAAGGGATCAACTTGACAATACACAAAATGCAAGAACAGGGAAGATGTTCCCATAAAAAAAGAAATGCAAGATATGGAAATAGATTTCTCTTGTACCCTAAATAAGTGGAAAAAATTAATTGAATCAAAAGAAAGATAATTCTCCAATCATTCAACGTAACCAAAAATTTCCAGGTCAAACTTCTCCCAGACGTGAGACATCAAAATCACCTTAGCATTATGGGTCTAGATTATTCATTGGACTATACAACTCATCAAGAAGTATTGACACCATTCTTTCACAGTAAAAATCACCAATAAGAGACCAAATTGTAAATGCTATCATAATGCAAGTATTCCCATTGTACAAATGGAATTACCTCAAGTGCATTTCCGAGATCCGCAGCCATTGTTCATCACCTTCCCCATCGGAGTTTCCAGCAGATTTTAACTGCTTGGAATTTTTTTCAACTGAAAAATGAATTTGAGCCATCCGGTGAGCATATCATAATCCACTTAAAACAATCCGGATAGCCAAAACATTGAAAATCATAGTCACCAAACTGCATAAAAGTTATTCCTTGATGTTTTGCAGTTACAGTAGGATATCAAATTGGCAACTTCAGTTAAAGTGAAATATTTTAACTAGACAGCCTAGACTTGTGTACTCCATGAACACACCAAAGCACCTGGTAGTCATATCAAACAAGTGTAGTTCAACGGAAGCACTTCGAAGGCACTATACATTAAACAGGTTGCAATTCTTAAGACACTGAAGTGATGTAAAACTTACAGCAACTAACAAAACAAAGTATGATAACTAGAACATAAAGCAAGTACTAAGCACCCAAAATTACCTCAAATCTATATGCATGCAAAGATAGAAAAAGTTCAAGTTAAGTCACTACATTGGTGACAACATGCTTTTGTAGTTTTGAATATTATACTAATTTCTCATCATTCCCAATACACAATTTTATATTTCCAATACACTATTCACATTTAAAAATCATTTCCAAAAGTTTTCAAAACCCATCAAAAGAAACAGGCCCTTAATCTTAACATTTTCTATCTTAATCTTAAAAGAACAGTCTGACAAAAGCATAATATAACAAAAGAGACCACATTATCTAAGGGGATTAGAAGATGCCAAAAGAAGAAATTTGTAGTCCCTGAACATGAAGACACAAAAAGCAGGATGAGGGAAAAGAAACTATTGGAAAACTTAGAGGTACACCAGATACCGCAAAGCGCTAAAAAGTACAATTCATGAGAATATGTTCATCGGTACGAGAAGTAACAACATAAAATAACAAATAAAGCAAAATCATTAACTGATAGAAACAAAAAATAATTCAAAACCTAAAATCTATTTGTACCTCCTGAGGATTGAACAACAGTAGGGTTCTTCTCAAGTAGTGCCTGTTATGGACGCAAAAGTCTGGTTATTTCAGGAATAACATGTAACCATATTCAGATAATTTCCTACTGTTTAAAGTCATTAACTTCCCAACAAATACTTTTTTTTCCCCAGCTACTACTGAGTTTAGATATGATATCAAATTTTGAATCTAGTGTTTACCTCCTGTAACTGATGTATAGAATCTAAGGTTTTTTCAGTTGAAGTGATTAGATCTGAATATGCTTCAGTCACTCCATCACTTGAACTACAAAACAATGTCCGTGCAGGCTCCTGTAACAGAAGTCAAAATTGTGCTGTTAACATCTTTATACATGCGAGCCTTAGTAAATGATATGTGCAGAAGTCAAACCGCACCTGTGGAAGCCTGTTTGAACTTGAATATGCTTTTTGGACCAGAAATCTGAATTCAAGAGCCTTGTCCCAGAGAGCCTTAGCAGAAAGCAGGTTATAAAAAATGCCATCAATATCACTAACTTGGGAGCAAAAGCTATAAAATAGCTCAACAGAATGAACATAAGGGAATAGATATGAATCACTGAGGTCCAAGATATTGAGGAAACAATGCAGACAAGTATATATTCAAAGTTTAGTAACCAAAATTATAATCAAGTATAAGTTGGCAAAATTAGAAAGATAAATGTAATGGAGGAAGGGGGAAAAAAAAAAACAAATGGGCATAACGAATTCCTGGATACAATCATGCACAGTATGAAAGGAATGATTCAATTGAATATCATCATAGTTCCATTTGATGAAGGCACACAGGTACGCATGAAATTTGTTCATTTCATTATCAGGGATAGAAAATAATAGTTTGTCTGTAGCTGATATGCATTAGAAAAGAAAACTCAAACTACCTTCTGATTTTTTACAGCACGGCCAATGAGAAGATCCCCATCCTTGTGACGCTTTATGTTCTTCAAAGCATCTCTGCATAATTAACATGGTAAAGAACTGTCAGTTGTAATTTAACCAAAATAATCAATTTTACAAATAACATTGAAGCTTAATGATAAAAATAGACGATTTGAATTCCAGTTAGCAAACTCATTTCCAATATGTCCAGAAACACATGTAAATACACATCTATTTTACAGTATAGCATAAAATTTATCATGTGATCATTCAAAAAAGACAACATCTTCAAAGCAAAAAGAATTTTACTGCTCCACATGCTGAAGTTCCATATATTCTTGCTCCAGCTCTGCCATCTCTGCATCCTTTTCTGCATTGTCCCTTTCCTGTTCCTCCTCTTCTGTATCCTCTTGATTTTCATCATCATATTCATTGCCACTACTATCATCTCCTTCCTCATCAAGCTCTTCATCATCACTCCCAGCATCTCCGCCCCCAATATGATCATCGTCATCATTCTGATCCCACAAAATTTAAGAGAGTCAATCAATGTAACACAATAACAATATCACATTCGTGAAAACCCAAAAACAAACTATATATCAAAAAAAATGCATGAAGACAACGGGAACTAACGTCAGGCCACTCGCCCTGGGTTTTATGAAAGTCGGAATCACTGTCACTGTCATTCTGACTCTTTTCCTCTTTTCTTCTTGATCTTTTCAAAGACCCCATTTCAAAATCCCAAAAATGCTCAAAGAACCAACAAAATCTTCGCTGATGCTTTTACAACTTTCCTGGAAAAACAAAAAAAAAACAAAAACGTATCGTTTAAAGAAAGATGAGCCTCATTAAAGACAGTCTTCATCTGAGAAGCAAACAGTTATTCCAATCAAAGAGTTAGCCTACTGTTGTTCTTGAAGCTAAACTCAACAGCTATTCCAATCAAAGAGTTACCCTAATGTTGTTCTTGAAGCTAAACCTATGTGTTAAATTAGAGGCCGTCCCTATATTCATGAGTATGTTGATGTTTCAAAACACAAAAATGGTAAACAGGACTCACTTTCCTATGCTTCGAAGCTCAAAATCAAAGCATAGAACGCCATGGACAGTACATTACGTAAACTTTGGGATATTCATTATAAAAATACTTAGAACAAACATTAAAACATCGTACTCCTGGTAAAAGTAATTTTACCGAAACCTCAGAAGCCAAAAACTGTGCTTACCGGAAGAGCCAATTTGGTGCCTTGACAGAGGAACGGTAGGAGCGGTGGTCTGCGGCGGTGTCGCAGGATGAGAAAGGGCGGGAGTTGGAAGGGGAGAGGTTTATTAGAGGGTTTTAGGTTTCAGACTCAGTTAGGAGAATTATTTGTATATTTGCACTTTTGGATCCCCTTAATTTTACTTAATAAAATTTGGCCCTCAGTTTCGTTTAATGGCACCTCGGCTCTGATAACTTTTTTCATTGTTTTTTTTCCCCTCGTTTATTGCTAACTTTGTGTCATTAGATTTGTAGAAGATTACTCTTTGTTAAGGTTTTTAGATGAAGAAAGCCTGTTGCTTTTCCTAACTATTTTGGTGTGTTTTTTACGATCAGAAAGTATAAAAAGATAAATAAGTTCTTTATTTATATGTTTTATTGTTAATAAAGTGAAGTCGCTATTATGATTGGGAACAATGAGAAATATACTTAGGGGCGTTTGGTTGGTGGGTTGGGCAATGAGTTTTTGGGAATCATACCCAAATAATCAAACTTGAGTGGTGGGTTTCATTCCAATTCCCAAACCCCTTTCACCCTACAATCAAACCCATTGTCATTCCTATTCACACCGATTAACCAAACGCCCCCTTAAAATATATTTCCTCTGTTCCATTAGAAGAGTTCATTTTGTTAAACTAAAATAGTATAACAAAGTGGACGAAACAGAGGAAGTAATTTTCTCAACTTTCTTAACTCAAGTAAGATGTCATGCATTCATTGGTCAATAATGTAGTATTAATAAATATTTTATAAAATTGTAACCAATGAATGCATAACACTTTACTTGAGTTAAGAAGTTGAGAAGATTATTTGGGAAGTGTATCATTACTAATAATTTTAGCGCAATTTAGTTCGTGCATCAAGAATTTGGGCTGAATCCATCTAATCCAATGGGCTGGGTCCATCAACTATACCCAATTTCTATTAGCAATTGTTAACCATTTGAACAAAGTATTTGGGCTTAATAGTTCTAACTTTAATCCAATTCAACCATTTCATCATCAGAAAGACAGACAAAATCAGCCATACCACCAAAACCAAATGACACCAAAATTTGTAGTTCAATCCAATGACTGCATTGTCGTGATGTTACAAAAATTTCCCTACCTAGGACAGTGCCTACAACTTCACCAACCTTAACTCTCATCCAAAGTATCACAGCAAAATAGCAAGAAGAAATAAACAAGACTTTGGCCAATGTACACTTCTAAAAAAATGCTACAAAAGGAATCCACTCAAAGGGGTTTCAGTGGTGTCTAGGTTGTGGTAATTTAGAGAGAGAAATGCTAGCTTACGGAAAATTAAATCTTGTGCATTCAAGTGCGAGTGTTGCCCTATTTTATGTAGGAGTAATCGGAGAGAATTGTGTATACAAAGTTGGACTAATTTTGGCTAAGTGTTGCGCCGTGCTTACTTTCGTATTGCTTCCACTTTGCTCATTGTTAGCTAGGTTGTTTGAACCTCGATTTCTTTGAGTGTCTGGCCTATCCTTGCAGTAAGGGTTAATGGGTTGTAGGAGTTTTTCCACAAGGACAAAATTTCTATTACAGTTATGCATTAATATTGGGACACATAGTTAGGAAATATTCGAACATAAAAGAAAACGTATTGCTCAATAAACAATATCGGATTTGTGAATGAGATTACAGTTCTTCTTCCTTCTAATTTATCCCATTATGTAATTCTTTTTTATTTACAATTATTCAATATATGTCTAATCCTCACGTGTATTCAGTGATGAAATGGCAGGATTGCATTCAAAGTTCCGCATAAACATGCACTCTAAATTTCATCCTCTCTCATTGTTTAAACTTATTAAAAGCAAATGTCTTACAATACGAAAATGACAATAGTATTAGGTCTGTTCTTTTTGGGCGTTTTGAAAACGATTTTGAAAACAAGTTTTGGAAAATAGTTTTATAATGTAAAAAATGTATTGAAAATGTAAAAAATAGATGCTGAATAGTAAAAAGTTGTATTGAAAATGATGAAATATGATTAAAATATATTAAATTTATTGTTGAAACTAAAACCGTTTTTAAAACGAAACAAAAAACAGGCCCATTATGTTTCGTCTTATTTTTCATGCGTAACGTAGCACCGTCCTATTATCCAATTATGTGTTGGATGTATCCTGGGTCACGCACGTTAACGATTGATCTGGCAAATTAAGATGTGATCTTAAATCACATGATCTATAATTATACAAGTGGAATCACGATTTGACCAGCAACCGCCGCACTAGTTTAATGCCCACCCGTACGTGCAGCCTTGGACCATTTGTTTCCCACTTATTACCTGTTTCCTATTGTTATAATTTTAAAAGTATAATAATATTTTTTTTTATGAGTGAACGGATTTTAATATAATTTTACTTTTCGAAAGTATCCGCTTTGGTACCTAATTTTTTTTGTTTTTAGCCACGATTGTTCCTATATTAATTTAAAGGGGCCAAAAATATACTTTACCGTTAACTCACCGTTAAACTTAACGGAATTGCCATCACATGCAACTCACATGCCATTTTTCAAGGGCATTTTTGTCCCTTCACTGTTCATCATCTTCTTCATCTTTTTTTTTTTTTTTTTTGTCTTTGTCTCTCCCCGTCGCCTGCTGCCAATTTTCTCCCTCCTAAGCTTCCATCGTCCTCCTCCTTCCCGTCGTCGTCGTCATCGTCTTCCAGTTGCTGTTTTTCTTTTTTCTTCTTATTTTTGGGCGGAAATTGGAGAGCTTCGGTTCTGCAATTTTTTGATTGCAGAACCAATCTGCAATTTGATTGCAGAGCTTCGGTTCTGCAATCAAAAAAATTGCTGAACCGAAACTCTGCAATCGATCCCTGCTTTCATCGTCCTCCCCATCGTTGTCGTTTTCGTCAATCAAACCCTGCAATCGAGCCTTTGATGATTACGTTTGCATAGCTTTCCAGGAAATCTTGTTTCTTCACTTCATTTCCTATTTTCTTTCTTGTTGTTGTTGTTTAGCTGATGTTGTGTTTTTGCTCTTTAATTGGATGGAGAAGAGGGGGACGGTGGCAGAGGAGGAAGGGTGTAGGAATTTGGGGAGGAAGAAGATGAACAGTGAAAATGAATAGTAAAAGGACTAAAATAATGCAATTCCATCAAAACTAATCGGAGTTAACGGCAAAGTACATTTTTGGCACCTTTAAATTAATATAGGTACATTCGTGGCTACAAAAAAAGTATATGTATCAAAGCGGACACAATCGAAAAGTAAAAGTATATTAAAGGTCGTTCACTCTTTTTCTGAAACTTTTTGTGCACGTATTAGTAAGGACTTTAACATGTGAGTTTGAAGCACGGCAATGGAAATCGAGGCTATGAGCATCTGATTCTTAGGATTAATAATTTAAACTATTATATCTTCTAAAAGGTAATTTATGATTCCTTTAATAAAAAATTTATCTATTCCTGAATATAAAATGCCTCATATTCTCATTCTCATTCTCGCGCGCTAAATGCACCTTTAAATCTTTTAGTAATAAGACATCAAATGGGATATCAATAGTTAATGTAGACAGTTAAAAATGTTTATACATAGTTAGAATGATTTTATATTGTGAAATAAAATTGAAAAGTAATAACTAATTACCCTAATAATGTAGCCACATTAGCATAGATGACCCTTAAACTCTTAAGGATCTAATAAAAGTAAAGATATAAATGGAATAAAGTGTATGAAATTAGTTATTTTTAAGTGTTGCACATTGACATTCATAATAAGTTGTACATTGGTTAAAGTAAATTTTTCTAATGAAACGAAGATAATATATAAAATTATTTTTATCGATAACTTAAAGGGTGCGATTGGCGGGCTAGAAAAGGAATGGGAATGGGGGCATCTCATGTCCAGGTATCGATGATTTCCTTATTAAAGGAATATTAGTATTGTCTTTTAAATGATATAATAGTTGAAATTATTAGATTTTTATACGTACTAAACGTATGAATTTCAATTCTAAGAATCAGATTTTCATTCCCTCCATTTCCATTCCCGCGCAATAAGCGCACCCAAAGTCAAATCCGATTCCAAGGTTTGATCATTTGCACGTTCACCATTTTTGGAGAATCTTCCCACCATTTTCCAGTTCCACGCCATGGCCAGCACTGCTGGAAACCTTGAACATCGGCTGACACGAACTGCTTCATGCTGTGTACGTACGTACGTTTTTATTTTAGTTTACTTTTTTGTTTTCCTTTGTTGTATGATTAATTAAGAATTTAATTAAAAAAGAATTTGACGAAGAAACAAATCTAACGTTTGACCATGTGATGCGCACGAACGCTGGTAGCTTGTCGCACGTGTGCCTGCAGCTAAACTCCTGCCGTTTATATATAATAGTATTAATAATAATCAGAATAGTTGTACATTAGTGTACAACTTCCCACATGAAACTGCGACTCAGGGGGAATGTTCGAGGTCGTCTCCTTTTAAGGGAAATTTTAAAACAAAAATCGCTGAGTTTTTTTTATTTTTAATTTCCAATATTTATAAAAATTAATTAAAGTGGGGAAACCCTATGACTCACACATGTATACACCTGGCTATAATGCATTAAATTGCTGCAATTATAAAGTTTCTAATGTATTCTAGAGAAGCTATATACATTTAGGTGTTAGAATTACTATATTTAGCATCTGAATTATAGCGAATTGCATTTAAAAATGATTGAATTTAACCTCTAAAATATCACATGTATATGTTATAATAATAAGTATCGCATATATTAAATTTAAGTTACATGCAATTTTAGGTGTTGGAGTAGTACTAAGTTTACCTTCTGAGGTATATATAATAAGTGTTGGATACTAGATTAATGCTGAGGTGACCTGGCGCTGACGTCATCCTGAGACGACCTGGGGTTGACCTCATCTGGGGATAACCTGGGGGCTAACTTTTTCCGGGGATGACCCAGCGGCGAACGCAGAACAAAATATATGGGGGGGCGACGTTAGTGGTAAAAAAAATTTCCATAATAGATGAGAAGTGGTGAGTTTAATGCAAATTTTTTTTAAAAAATATTATTATGAGATCATAACTACTAACGTATTAAAATAACCATAATAATATATGTAAAATAATTTTTTTTTTAAATATTTAATCCTTGAACAATCAGTACTGGGCAAGTAACTGTGTTTTACGATCACTTATATGTTGAAAACAATGCAAAATTTGTATATTGTTTTCAACATATAAGTGATCGTAAAACACAGGGGAAAAAAAAAAAGTTGAGGGAGAGGGTTTGATTTGTGAATTGGGTTTTAGTGATTAGAAGCAAAAGGGAAAGGGAGGGATTAGAATTAGAATTGGAGAAGGGGTCTAATTTGTAAATTGAGTTTTTCAAAATTGACCCCTTATCTTTTTTTTTTTTCTTTTCCTTCTTAAGTGGAACGACGTCGTTTTACTTAAAGGGGTTTTTTCCCCTTAAGTAAAACGACGTCGTTTTGCTTAAAGCTTAAAAAAAATTTTAAAAAATAAAAGAAGAAGAAATCTTCTTCTTCACAGTAGCAGCAGCGGGGTGCCCTTTGCCCTAGCTTTTAGCAGCAGCAGCGGCGGCGGGGCGGAGCTAAGGGGCAGTATTATTACTACGCTTAGCTCCCGGTGGAAGAAGGGGCGTCGGCACCCCCCTGCCCCTCCCTGTCTCCGCCGCTGGGATGACCTAAGGGCCCGACCTCTTCCGAGGATGACCTGAGGCTAACCTCATCCAGGGACGACCTGAGGCTAACCTCATCCGGGGACGACCTGAGGCTAACCTCATCCGGGGACGACCTGAGGGCTGACCTCATCTGTGGACGACCTGAGGCTGACCTCATCCGTGGATGACCTGAGGGCTGACCTCATCTGTGGATGACTTGATGGGCTGATCTCATCCGTGGACGATCTGAGGGGCTGACCTTGTCTGCGAATGACCTGGGCTACAGTGTCCTAAGTACGCGACATTGGCTAGTGCACAACAAAGGGCAATGAAATTAAGCACCTCTTTATAGCATGCAGATGACACGTGTTGGGGCTTGGAGACAACACCTGGACTAGCTGTCTTAGGCCGCTGGAGCCTTTTCTACTTTTGACCTAATATAAATACTCAATGTTTGCCTCACTAGACAGGGAATTGAATTCCAGCTTAGCATACACATATTCTCTCATATTCATTACTAACTTTGCCATCGGAGTTAAACAGGGGAGTTGATCCCAAAATCAGGGAGCAGAAGGGGGAGGTCGACGTCACGGGAGCTCGGTGCTACGCTGGGGTTCAACAGTAAGTATGTTAAAACATAAGTATAGCGTGTGTTGATTTAGATGTTAAAGTATCGTGCACCAATTTTAGGTGTTGAAATATTGAGTTTAACTTGTAAAGTATTAATTGTATGTGTGTGTTAGAATAACAATTATGATGTGTATTGAATTAATATGTTAAAGTAATGTTACCATTTTTAGGTGTTGAAATATTGAATTCAGTTGTTGAAGTATCGTGATTACATTGAGAAAAAAAAAAGTATTGCATGTATTGAAAGAATAAATACACATCAAATTTATTTTTTTTAAGAGTATTGTATTTATCTCAACTAATTAATCATATTTTTTTTATAGAAATTGATATGACATAGATTTATTTATCAATAATATAATATTAATAATTATTTAAAAATCAAATATAGTTAATCTGGCATGTCACATTATTTCTTATGAAAAATTATTTTAAATTCATTTTAATTATAGTTTAGATATAAAAATACTAAATAATATTTTATTATCGATTGAGATACCATACACGTAACCCTCCATCGGGCGAGGGTGATGCAGACCGTAAGATTAGGTAAAGCGATATAGTTCAGATCTGTTGTCCCAAAATACAGTATTTCTACTGTGTCTTCCATCACATATGTGGGGGCTCACTAATAATTCACTGGTGGCAACCTCACCCACTAATGGATCCACTAATGATATCCCCAAGTGACCAATCAATCAAAATATTCGGGGCAGTTGCCACGTGCTCATGTGGCACACGGCCAACATCTTCCTAATCATTGGAAATTATTTATTTATTTATTTATTGCCGTTGGCTTTTTCCCTTTTAATAGCTATTATAATCATTTGGAGCCTGTTCTGTTGTATTGGTTTGAAAATGATTTTAAAAATATATATTTTTATAATATAAAAAGAGTATTAAAAATGTAAAAAAAATATAGTTAAATAGTAAAAGTTATATTGAAAATTATAAAAAATAATTATAATATATTAAATTTACTGTTAAAACTAAAACTAAAACCAAAATAACAGACCCAACACTGATGAAAACTCGTGACCACCAAACACTTTTTTCCTTCGAGTATTTGAGGCTAATATTTCTCCTTGAGTTTTTCCTTATGAGAAATGATCGATGGAGTAAAAAATAGTACTCCTCATTCGTCTTATCTACAGAGTCCACTTTGTATTGCTATTTTCAATAATATAAAGTAGATTTTTTTTAATGGAATAAAGATAATACACAATTAGTGACTAAGTTGAAATCATATGGCAATAACCATTTAACTGTATTAGTTTAAGTATTTAATCTTTTTTTCTATGTAATTGTCGTGTCGTAAAAGTTTATTGTAAATATTTATAGAGCATATCATAACTTTTTTTTTCTTTCTTTCTTTTTTTTTTACCCTTTTGTTTATATGCCTGTTCTTTTTTATTGTTTTGAAAACAAATTTTAAAAAATAATTTTATAACGTAAAAAAGTGCATTAGAAATATAAAAAATTACTATATTGAAAATGGTGAAAATTTATTATAATATATTAAAATTTACTGTTTAAACCAAAACAAAAATAAAAACGAGAATAACAGGGCCTAAAGTGTTTTGATTAATTAATTAACCACTCCATAAATGCACAAATGTGTCTTAGTATGCACAACATGTTCCATAAATTGCTTGTTTAAATTGGTACAATGATTAAACCATCAAACTTTTGAATTTATAATAGTAGTTTTTTTTTTTTTCTTTAATCATACTATTTCTATTATATAGTAGATGACGCAGAAAATAATACATATGAGGCGTCAACTGCCTATGGGATAGGCTGCATTGTAGCCCAAATTTTGAAAAATCAAATAAAATTTGTGGAGGTAGATAGAGAGTTGATAGAATGAGGGCTGTTGATTGAAAATTGAAAGGCACTGATAAAAAGAAGTGACACTTTTGACATCCACTAAAAATTGACGATAACCTAATATGTTATAAACTGATCTATTAATATAGACATAAATGAATTACTAATCGTAAAAAATCATACTCTTTTTGTCTCACTCAAAGAGTTAATTTTGAAATATGTATAACTTATTATAGTTTGTGAGGTATAACACCTAAATTAAGTAATTTACTACTATATTTTTCACTTATATTCTTACTTTAGAAGTAAGGATTAATTGTGAACCACACATTATTATATTAGTAAAAGTATGTAATGTAAATAAATTTAAAATGAACTCTTTAAATTGAATAAAAAAATTTCTTAAAAGTGAACTCTTTAAATGTAATAAAGGAAGTATTTAATAATCTCCAATACAATATAAACAACCAACTAAACGTAACAAGTTATAAATAATCAGTCCACCCAAACACATCCTATTCTTACCTACAAGTAGAAATGAAAGAAAAAAATAAAAAGAAAAGGAAAGAAGCAATGGTGTGTAATGATTGCAAAAGATTGGATGCGGGTGTGGAGGGGACAGCACGACACCAAACAACCCGATGGGTGGGACCGGGTAAGGTTTCCGCTGGGTGCGTGACCACGGTGGGAGTGAGTGTGGACGTCACGTGAACGTAGCCTGGTTTTCCGTTTGATTTTTGAGTCTTGTTCACGTGAATTTCTTGACAACAATGTTCTCTCTTTTTCTGATCCATCTACTCATTCATTATTGGATTTTCCTCCCCATCTTTTTACCATTTTTACTGCACTACCCCCCGCTATTTTATTTAACAATATCACGTCCCTCGTCATTTTTAATTATTTACAGGGAATTGCTATAAGGAATTATTTTTATTTACCTAAGATGGTACTCCCTCCATCCCACTCAAAGTGTCCACTTTAAAATGTGTATTTATTATGGATTGTGAGGTACAATATCTAAAATAAGTAATTTACTACTATATTTTTACTTATATCCTGACTTTAGAAATAAGAATTAATTGTGAACTACACATTGCTATATTAGTAAATATATGTAATGTAAATAAATTAAAAATGAACTCTTTAAATGAGATAAGATTTTGTTTTGTAAGTAAACTATTTGAGTAGAGTGGAGGGTGTATAATTTTAGACAATTGCTATGAAAAAATTTATAAAAAAGGATGTAATTAGCTTGCCAGTCTATAAAAGGAAAAAGGTGAACTACATTTATTTTCCTCGAAATATATGAAAAGTGAAAATTACTAAACGAACACTGATATTTTGTGAGACTACTAATAGTATTAAAAGTTCAAAAAGAAATTTCAATTATCCAAAAAAGCCTTTAAGATTTGTGATTATTTTTCCGAATAAAAAGAGGGGTGATTGTAATATACTACTCCTTCTATCCCATTTAAAGAGTCTTGTTTGTAATACTGTTTTCAGTATTACAAACAAGACACTAGATATTAATCGTAATTTCGTGAAATCTCTAGTTCATTTGGTAATTTTCATAAACGTTGAGGGGATACAACTATCACTTTGTTGCAATGTAAACAAATGATGAGCTTAATTTAAGATTTATTTTTTTCCCATAAAAATACATAATTACTCACATAATATTTCATCAATATGCAACATTTATTATTATTATTATTATTATTGTTGTTATTATTATTATTATTATTATTATTATTAAGTGGTTAATTAGGTCTTTTTTGTGATGACTTTTAAAATTAAGACTAATACTTTTCTACGTTGCAACAAAATGACAGAGTAGTAGGGTGATTAAAAAAATTAAAAATTTGAAGGATAATTTACAATTAAAGTAAAGTTTGAGTTGATTTTTTGTAATTAACTCCACTTATAATGGAAAAAAAAAACAATTATAATGAAATAATATAATCAAAAGGTAAGGAGACATCAAGAGGTTCCCAAGGCCTCTTTAACGCCACTCTTTCGAGTATTAACGGAATTGTTATTTATAATGACAATTTTACTATTTGCAGTAATATTTTTCTATGAAAAGTTTATAATGCCACTTAAGTTTTTTAAAAAAATAAAATAATTCCTTTTAAATCTAATTATAGCCGATAGTCACGAGGATAATCCATGTTACACGGTAAATAAATAATCGATACATTTTTTGTACGTAAAAATTTTTTTTAACAAAAAAAAGAAAAAATCTATACCTTTCATGTTGGATTGGGTTTCTCCCAAAATACCGTTCAAAGTGGGTGATATTTTAAATCAAAATATTACCCGGACAATATTTTGATCCAAAATACCGCCCAAAGTGGGCGGGATTTTGATCAATACTACCGCCCAAAGTGGGCGGTATTTTGGTAATGTTCCTGCAAATAGGGGGCAAAATTTTGGAATATATTTTTGTCAATGACGAGATTTCTGACAAAATATTTTTGTCAATCTCGGGCTAGACAGGTTTTTTTCTATTAACAAACAAATTTTACGTAAAAAAATGTATAAATTGTTTACTTATCATGTAATATGAAAAATAAAAAAAATTTAGCTAAAGGGTAAAATAGACTTTTCACTGAAAAATATTACTGTAAATAATAAAATTGTCACTGCAAATAGCATGCCCCTTATTTAATAACATGACGTTTACGATTTTGTTGATGAGAAACTCCATTCGTTACGGTTCTTTCGACCATTAGATATCTCGAACCGTTCTAACCAACAATGGCTATTCTTTTAGGCATCCGGTATAAGTAACGTGTAACTATGGCTATTATTTGGTCATTTGGTTTCCTGATTTTACTTAATCTTTACTCCTTTTCAAGTGTTGGATTATCATTCAATGATTGAATAATTTTTTTACGGGATTCCATAATACTCTCTCCATCCCACTTAAGGAGTCCACCTTTAAAAAAAATATATTGTTTCATTTAAATAATTCACTTTAAATTTATTTACATTACATAACTTTATTAATATAACAATGAGTATTTATAATAAAATATTCACGACATTCGTGTTCCTTTAATAATTCATTTAATTGTAATTCTCTTCCACGTCGGTTCTTACCAATGCCGTGTCACCCTGCATGACATGCCATGTGTCAATCCGGTGTAAGGTTATAAGATAGCATTACCCATCACTAATTAGATGCCACATACAAAAAGCACACACAACACCTTAAATCGGTGGCTCATAACTATATAATATATCTCATGACATTTAAGTCTCGTGTTATGAAAAATATAATGATTGAAATCATTGCAATTCTCAAATGTAGTGGTCGTAATATCAGACGGTCCCTGAAACACTTTTTACCCTCCTAGTGACATTTTTATTGTGTTATCAAGAGTCCCGTTTTCGATTACCTGAGATAGAAACTTACAAATAATTGTTAAAAAGAAACCAACAAAATTATTGAAAAATCATCAGCATGCGAGGAGAACATTCCACCACACTTCTTGTCACGTGACACCCCATAACCAAGCATACTAATTGGGAAAGGGGAAAGGGGAAAGGGGAAAGGGAAAAGGGGTTTAAACTTTAGGATCCCAAATAATATTATTTTCTCTTTATTTAATTTATTTTTTTTAGTTTATAACACTAACAATATATCAAAAGTATCATTTTTATACTAAAATTGAGAGAGTAATTTACTAAAATACTATTATAATTCCTTGTCTATGTAGTTATTTTAGTTGTAAAAAATTATTTTTTTGTATAGTGACATAAAATAAATTGTCACCATTCTTTTTATTATTTATGTGCATATTTTTTAAATATAAATTAATTGTGAATCGCACATAATTGTATTTTCTAAATAATAAAACTATCTTGAGTTTTGGATAAAAATGGTCCCAAAAAAATATTTTGAAATTCTCACAAAATTTTTTTATATTTTTGGAATTACAGAATGTGTTTTGATGTTTGTCCGAAACTATAATCTGCATGATCTCGAACGTTATCTGTTCTGATACGTAGACCGAATAATACAATGAAAGTATTACAAATCTATCTTAAAGTATAATTAATCCTAACTCGTTGCATTAATTACGCACGTTATTAGTTTGCGTCATTAATTCCATCGTTAAATTTCGTATATATAAACCAGATTCATATAACTTTTGTGTTTAGGAATAGTATTAAAATTATTGTGCTAAGAAGGAATGACTACTTGCAAATGAGGAATGGTATGCATTTTCCTTTTTTTCCATTAAATATGTGTATCTCTAAAAGAGGAAAAAGGTTTGACTTTCAAAAGTTCAGGAAAAAAAAAAAGAAAAAAGAAAAGAAAAGTTGTACAGTGCAACTTTAGCAAAAGAATATCTGAATAAGTTAAAAAAAGGAAAGGTTGAAAGGTTGGAAGGCTGTAGTGCAAACTGTAAAGCCCGGCAAAGCAACTAATCATTACCATTGGGTGCGTTTAGCGTGCGAGAATGGAAATGAGAGGCATCTCATATCCGTGAATAGATAAATATTTCATTAAAAAAATATTAACTTATTTTTTAAATGATATAATATTTTAATTTATTAAATTCACGTACGTACTAAACATAAGAATTTTAGGCCCTGTGCGGTATGATTCTCAAAATCATGTTTTGAGAATCATTTTAATTTGATAATATTAAAAAATTTATTGGGAATGTTAAAAAGTGTGTTGAAAATGTAAAAAAACTTATTGAAATAACTAAAAAGTATTATAAAATTGGAAATGCATCTCAAAATATGTTTTTGAGATGCATTCCACACATGGCCTTAATCCTTCAAATCATATGTCCATTCCAAACATTCTCATTCTCGCGTGCCAAACTCACCATTTTGTCTTTTAAAAGTGTCACTCTAGCAAAAATACACAAAACAATAAAATTAGTAATATTTACCTTTCACTAATGTGTAATTAAGCGCCACATCAATTTGTGTTTTTAGTTAATGAAAATTTTCTTTTCTTAATTTACTACTACAAGATAAAATTTTAAATCTTTTTATTATTCGCGTTGAAAATTGTAATTTGACACTTTTTGCAGGAAAAAAAAAAAAATTGGAGCTACGAAATACACTTTTTAGAGGAGTATATTGAAGGGGTAAAATGGGAAATAAAGCAGGGAAGGTAAGTGGGGAAATGATTCAGTGCGAGAGTATCCAATGATTGTTGAGAAATGGGTGTCGGGTCAACACAAGACAGAGTGACACGCACGAGGGGTTCGAGGTGCGGACCCCACATGGCCGCCACGTGGGAATGCATTTACATTGCATGCTGCTGCACGTGAACTCATGCAGGTTTCCCGCCTGAATGTCATCTCCTTCTCTTTCTTCTTTGTCCATCTCTTCCATCCCTTTCACCTCCGCTGCTCTTTCTTGTTGTGTCACTATGTGTCTGTTTCGCTTGGTTCAGCTCGGCTCGGTTTGTTCAAATTATGATAATATCGGAAAGCATCCGACGGTTAATAACCACTACAATCACCGTTGATAACGTAGTGTTTATTAACCTACTTTAATTATATGTCATATGATAACGCGTACTCGTTATAAAATTGTCATATGGTCACATTACAATGGATTAATAACTGTAACGTACATAATCAATGGCATTGTGATTATTAATCACATAATAATATTTCATGATTAGATCAGGAAAGAGAAATTTGTTATCATTTTCTTCACTAGTATACTTAATTTAAATATAAATTGTTTATGAACTCGAAATAGTACTACCAGTTGTAAATTTTTTTAAAATACTAATTTTATTTAATTTTACACTATATGTGCCCCACAAAAAAATACAATAACAGCCATTAATTATTTAAACAATAGGAAAGAAAAAAAAGAAGGAAAAAAAATAGAAAGAATACTTGTATGGTACACAAATATGTTTCGAATATTTGTTTTAAAATTTATTCTTTTGATATTACAAATATATATATATATTTATTATGTATTGCAAATATAAATGTGTCCCACTTAATTATTTTTCTATTTCCTTCACTGAGTATCATATAATTTTTATTTTTTTTAATTCACACTAGAAAACGTTCGAAAAAATAGTACTCTCTTTGTCTCATATAAAAAGTTGTGTTTATTGTACAGATTAAATCTAATTATGGTTGTAACATCGGGGTACAATATCTTCCTTCCCCGACATAATAAATCCTTTATTACATTTAAAGCGTAACGCTATTACAAATAAATTAAAAAAAGAAGAAAAAGGAAAAGCGTAACGGTTCATTTGTTACATTATTTATGTGTCACTAATGCATAGCTATTAAATAATGAGTAATGTTAAGTTATTGAGTTGCTAACTTATAAATTAATCAAAGTAATAATTCGGCTGTCTCCCTGTATAAGTTTTATTCTTGAAATGTATAATTTATTATGAGACCACATCTAAAATACAAAATTTAACTTATTTGTAACTTTATTTTAGTGTAAATTATAAATAATTAATAAATACATTCTTAAGATAAACATGGTATTATGTACTCTCTCCATCTCAATTAAAGAGTCGTGTTTAAAAAATATACAACTTTTTATGGGCTTTAAAGTACAACAAATAAAAGAACAAATGTGAAACCCTTTTTTCAATCACATCTTTAATTTATAGTCGTGAGCTAGTTATGGATAACACAAAATTATATTAGTATGCATATGAAAATTGAAAAGTGGCAAAAAATAAGAATACGATTTTTTCATTGGGTCAAAAGTATTTTTTGAAATAAGACTATTCCTTGAAACGGAGTGAGTATGAATTTATATTTTGAGTACAAATTTTAACTGCAACTTACAACCAAGTGGACTACGACCTATGGTGTGCCTAGCTTGGCATCGGCCCAACCTCAGTCCCAAAGCGCCTAGCCTAGTTCAAGGTCGAACAAGACTCTCAGCGAAGCTAATAGTCGGGTTCAAAAATTAGCGCATGTCAACAACAGGTTTAACTGAGCTCAAAAAATAAGGGTCACATCACTCACGTCTTGTTAAAGTATCCAACTAACTTCCAATGATGAAGGGTAACTAGATCATGGAGAAGTGCTCGAAATGCTCGCAGGGAGCTACGATATCCATGGGAAGTCTATAGTTTTTTTTAAGTACAAGGATTCCACCCATGTGAGATGTATGATCTAACTAATTATAGAAAGTCTTTTTCAAAAATGACTTAAACTAGCTACTAACTTAAAATTTGGAAGTGTTAATGATGAACACTTCAGGGGCGGAGCTACATAGAGCTCCATCCCATCTCAATTTTTTCGAAACACCATATGAGTCGATAATTTTAATTATATTTTATCTGTTCAACTATTCATCTTATTCATTTTGTTTTATTTATCACGTGAATATTTTTATGCTCAGTTATAATTTATTTATATCGTACCGTAAAAATTACTTGCGTACATGTTTGTGTTCTTGTGATAGGTTCATGTTCTGGCATTCTCAACATTTAATTTACTCATTTAATTATTTACTTTAACATTTTCAATGATAATTAGTGTATAGACTGTATAGTAAGTACGGGAGCTTTGCTTAATTAAAAAAAAAAAACTGGGCGCGTGAGTTAACATCGAGGAGATCTGCTTGGATCGCGTTGCCCTTCCTTCTTCTCTTCATTTTTCAGTCAACGGTCAACGAGAGGAAAAGCTGCTTTTTTTTTTTCTTTCACAACGAAGAGTTACCTTGAGAGTAGTGATACTTGAGAACTTGTTACTCGGTCCCTACCTTTTTGTCAAAATTAAACTTTTTTTAATTTGTTTAAAAGAAAATATATTGAAATTCGTCGAACAACTATTAATATGTCTCGTACAATATAGATAATTTACACAATAATAAAAAATAATTAGCAATCACTATGAAAGAGAAAAACTAAATTGGAAAGTACTGTCTTCTTGTTAGCGCTGCCACTTATACTTGCATATATGTAACTATACTGGTGAGTTGTTCGAATTCGAACTATTTTATTTCCTAATATAAAAGTTTATTTTATTTTTCACTGCATTTTTTTATAGAAAGGATTACTTTTAATATTTTACCTTTTTCAATCATTGCTAATATTATTATGTTTTAAGGAGTCATATTTTGCAATTCATAACTAATTATTCCATTTTGAAATTGAACTCTTTTAATTAAATAGGAGAGTGGTATATTATAGTAGTATTATTCATTCCAATAATTTGGTTTTCTATATAATCTATACCTAAATTAATATGATTTTTTGTAGTCTATTATTAATTTACACTTACAAAATAAAGAGAAAATTATACATTTAAGTCTCATAGTGTTAGCTGTGTTGAGTGCACAGTTTTATGAATAACGAAACTGGTATTACATTATTGACCAAGAAACGTTACAATAATTTTGTTTAGAGCATTAGTTTTTATTTTATTATTATTCCAACTTAGATATAATTATTTGGTAACGTGTAAAATGACATTATCAAGAAAAAAAGAAAAAAATGTTGAAGAGTGACAATTACACTTTTTTTTCTTCTCTAAAATAACGTAAAAAGAAGAAGAAGAAAAAAAAGCATCAAATATTTCAACATAAACTATCTAATAAAGATGTCAAAGTTCCTTAAATTGTCACGTTACGGTTTCCCTCAATTTATTTCGTTTATGACACATTTATTACACATTGTTAAACCAAAAAAAAGGTCACTTTTCATTAATAAAATTGCACATATACATAATATACGAGTTATAAATAAATAAATAAATAAATATATATATATATATGATGGGTGGCGATTTTCAGCACGAGATGAAAATACGACACAAATTTGATACTTTATACTGAAACAATTTGTAACCCAATACAACATGAATTGTTATCGATTTATGATATAATATGAACTTAACACGTTATATGTGAGCGAGTTACAGTATGTGTATGAATACATTGAGCTTTCATTTTCATACTTTTTGAGCTTGGTTGGTTTTGGTACGAGTGGCAGTAAATAAGCAATATTCCCGGGAGTAACAGTTGCAAATGGGGCAATTCATAGGCTTATGAGAAAATTCGAAAATCTCAACCAGCTTGGCACGCTTTCAGTTTCAACTGAGCATTATTTCTCTTTTTGGGATTAAACTGAACTCGCGACTTCTCTTCTCAGTAAAACTACAAAAAACGTTTTCATCTCGAACGGTTAGATTCAAACATTAGAAAACAGAAAAAAGTAAGAAAAAAACCAAAGAGAAATTACCTTACGATTCACGAGTCAAACAACAACTCATGAATAAATGCCTACAACAAAATCGAGACAGATATTTACTGCAGTGAACAGTTACTATTACGACTATTACTGCTCCTAACCTCCCTTTTACCAGCATATCTTCATCTCATAATTCACGAGACCTTCTATCTGCTATCGTAATGAGAAAATAGATATAGAATATGACATGTGAGTAACGAAAGAATGAAGTATAACACCAAATGTAAAACTTTGACTCAAAATCACATTTTTCATTACCTACTTCACAAAATCTTCTCCCTGCTCTCACAAAGAGAAATGGATCCCGTAATGTAAAATATAAATTACGAGTCCCATCTAACATTGTGAATTTTGAGTAAGTAACCGTAGACGTAAAACTTTGACTAAAAAAAACCTCAAAACCCGGTAAAGAAAGAAAAGAAGAAGCCATGCAAAATTCCAAGTGCCAAAAGTATAAGAAGAAGAGGAGAAAAAAACACACACACACCAACATGTGTGCGTGGTGAAAAAAAAAATTTTAAAAACAAGAAACAAAAGCCAATCCCTTTGTCATCATTGAGCCAATAGGCAGAGCCATTCCTGACACAAGTCATCATTGAACATCTCTGCATCCTCCCACCATTAATACTGGTCTCTCCCTTCCTTCCTTTGTCTCTCTGAAAACATCACTATTCTCTATTCTCTTCTCTTCTTTATATATAGCTTCTGACCCTACTGTTTTCCCCTTCCTTTCCTCCCCTCTCTATTGCACTGTGTCTTTTGGGAAGGAAAAAGCTGTAACCCCTCTCCTCTGCTGCTACAATCGAGGCCATCCCTGTTCTTCTTCTTCTTTTTACCACTCACTCTCTTTTATCCCCCATTCTTCTTCCCTTTTGTTCTATTTTGTAATCCAATCCAAGCACCCTTTACAGAGAGTCAAAAGGGTTTTTTTCCTTTTATTTTGTTTTTGGAAAGGGGTTGAAAAAAAAAAAAAAAAAAAAACAGAGGAAGAGAGGAAGGAAAAATGGGTGACAAAGATGATGGGTTGAAGTTGAGTTTGAGTTTGGGATTTGGATTTGGAGAAGAAAATCAAAATCAGAATCAGAAGAATCCATCTCCTATGCCATCTTTCCCATTGAATCTCATGCCTTCTAGTTTGCCTAATTTCATGCAACATCAAAAGGGCCCTTTTCTTGCCGATGTGTTTCCATCATCTTCTTCAGCTGGTAACTACAAAGATTTGATCTTTTTATTTTTATTTATTTATTTTTTTTACCTGTTTCTGTGGGTGTTTTGCATGATTAGTGATGCCTCTTTTTATCAAGCTTTAACTGAATCTGACCGAACATGTTTGGTTTTTTGTGTAAAGGGCACATTTTAATCCCTTTTTTGACAAGTTTTTGAATGAAAAATGGATAATAATAGTGTTGGTCTTTGACATGATTGTTAATCTTTATAACTTTTTTTAAAGTGCATAAAAGTTGGACCTTTTCTCTTTTTTCCTTTCCCAGAAAGAAATGGTGCTGAGCCTAGATCATCATCTCTCAGAGGACTCGGAATAGATGTGAATAGGCCGCCGGCTGCCGCCACCATGTACTACGACGACGAAGTGATAGTTTCGTCCCCGAACAGCACGGTGTCGAGCGTGAGCGGGAAGAGAAGCGAGAGGGAAGAAACGGAGGCGGAGAGAGGGGGCTCCAGCTCCATGGAGGAAGACGGCGGCGACGCGGCGAGGAAGAAACTGAGGTTGTCTAAAGAACAAGCGGCGGTTCTTGAAGAAACGTTCAAAGACCACAATACCCTTAATCCGGTGAGTGGCAATTTCGGAAAATTTGCGTCAAATCAAGGGCGTTTGTTTCAGGAGGGGTCTTGTCATGTTGTTGTATTTATTTCTTGGTTTTTTGGTTGCAGAAGCAAAAAATAGCATTAGCGAAACAGCTAAATCTGAGGCCTAGGCAAGTAGAAGTGTGGTTTCAGAACAGAAGGGCAAGGTCAGTCTTTTTTTTTTTTTTTTTTTTTTTGTGTTTTGACTTTATTGGTAAATTGAATTTTTTTTGATTATATTCATTAAATTATTTACATTTTTAAACTCATGTCAAGATATGGTATTCAGCTATGGTTTTAATAAGTTGCAATAAATGTTGTTGGTTGTGCATAAAAGAAGAGGGGCAAAAGAGGGAGAGAGAAAGAAAGAAAGAAGGAAATTATCGTTTTTATTTATTTTTTATTTTAACAAGAAATTAGAGGTATTCGATGTTTGTGTTATTTTGTCGACTAATAGGGATCGATTTGTAGTTATGGTTAAATTAGTGGGAAATATTTGTATTTGTAAAAGGTCAAGGGTATTAATTGATAATTTGACATTTTTGGTTTATTGATTATTAAAGGGCTTAATTACTTTGTATCCTTTTGTGTTTTTATGGTTTTTTGTGTTTATATGGATGTTTTACTTTTGATACTTGCGTTATGAAACTATAAATTTGTTTCATGAATTGTCACTATTTTATAAAAAATTTCGTTTTTGTTCTTTTTTTTTTTTCGACTTTTACAAAAATTAAAAATCATAAGTACCTTCTCTTAAAAATATTACTAATATTAACAAATGAGAGGGTAAAAATGTCATTTAGTTCTTGAAATAGTGAAAGTTCAAGAGACAAATGATGTTTTTTGAAAATTGGAAAGGCAAAAAGTCAAAACAACCATACAAATATAATGGGGTCAAAAAGGTAATTAAGGCTAATTAAAGGCTAGTCTAATTAAGGCTAATTATGGCTGTGACGTTGGTGGCAACGCGGTGGGAGAGAAAGGTGGAATCGGCTATCTTGCCGATGGAGGGTGGCGGCTGTTTTGCCGGAGGAAGGTGGCTGCTGTTCTGCGGCTATTTCATGGGCGTTGGGTGTTGTTTTGGTTTGGAGAATGTGAGGAAATTGGTTTGGAGAATGCTGGGTCCGGGAAGAATGGGCAAGAAGTTTGTTTTGGGGACCAATTTGTGGGGAATAGGAATTTGGTTGTATCTCAAATTGTTGTTGGACTATTTCCAGTAGTATCAATATAAATGTTTTATCTTTCAAAAAAAAAAAAAAAAAAAAGGCTAGTCTAAATATACAAGTCAGTTTAGGAAGATTGTGTGGTGGATTGGATGCATCCTTAGTGGCAAACATGGTTGGCAGTGTCTTGTTTAATCAAACTCACATCATTTGGTCGTTGACTTTCCACCATCCACTCTGATTACGTGAGCTCTGTGGCCTATTGGGTGTCCAGTAACTCGTGTCGTATTTTCGTGGTGTTAAAAATGATCAAATATTGTCTATTAAAGGTAGTAGTATTTGGTTGTATATAGATTGACGAGTCACTTTAATGTGTTGTATATGGCTTTAACGTGTCGTATGTGAATTGACGAGTCAGTTTTCGATTTTGCAGGACAAAGTTGAAGCAAACAGAAGTTGATTGTGAGTACTTAAAACGTTGTTGCGAAAATCTAACAGAGGAAAACAGAAGGTTGCAGAAGGAGGTCAACGAGCTCAGAGCACTGAAGCTTTCTCCTCAGTTCTACATGAACATGAACCCTCCTACCACACTCACTATGTGCCCACAGTGCGAGCGAGTTTCATCATCTTCATCCTCTTCCGCCGCGGCCGCATCCGCCCCGGCTGCTCGCCAGCCTAACCTGATCCCGCCGCCTCCTAACCAGCTGGCGTCGATGCCGTTGAATCCCTGGGCTGCCATTTTTCCCGGCCCATCGCTCGATATCCGCCAGCCCGGTTCATGATTCGGCTTTCTGAACAAAGATGCAACTGTGTTCCAAGAAAATGGCACAGTTGCTATGAGGAAAAGTTTAGTAATTCTTGAAGAAGATAGACTGAGAAGGAAATGTAAAGGGTTTGTCCAATGCTGGAGAACCATTCTAATGTTTAGCAGATACTAATGAATGAGATGACATGAAGCTAATCCCAGTTCTTTCTTTCTTTGTTAATTGACAAATGATTAGCAAGTCTTTCGAGTTTTTTTTTTGGTCATAAGATAAGCATACACGTGTAATTAAACACGTTTATATTATAGTTTTCAACTGCAATAAATAATAAGACTACACATGTACAAGATATAAGAAACTCCAGCAATAAGTAACTCCATCATAAATACCATTAAAAAGTCGATAGTTGGTGTCGAGAGGAAAATAATAGGCAAATGTTCAAATAAACTCCTAATATTTCAAACAATCTCTAGATAAACCCCAAACGTTACAGAAGATAAGCCCCTAACGTTATAGATTAGCCCCTGTCAACATCCACAGCAGCAAAAATAAGTGATGTGGCGGAGAGTTAGCGAAGGGAGCTAATTTGACCCCCTTTTGCAATGTCGAAAGTGTTTTTTTAAACCCAACAGTAATATTAGGGCCTTATTTAGATCTTGGATAAAACATCAACGATTTATGTGAACATTTTTCCGAAAAACAACATTTCTCAACTTTGTATATGAGAGTCATGATGGGCAGTCAATATGATTAGCTTGTAAACTATGAATCGGGTGTGTCTAGTTTTCTCAACGGAGTAAACCAAAGTTACAACCAAAGTACAATTTTTTCCGTCACATATAAAAAATCATATTTCCATCACATATAAAGAATCATGTTTCAAGTTAAAATGAGAAGTAAGAAGAGCCATAAATCCAGAAAGCTGGTCCCAAATTTGCCTTGAAAATCGTTTCATTAGCACACAGTGACAGAAATGCAAAACAAAGAGGCTTGAAATTTGAAAGCACAACAGAACAATCAGTCACTAACAACACGGGCACCCACCCTGATAGAGTATTTGACTTGTAGCAATCACATTTTGTCTGTCTCCTTCAAGGTCGTTGTTGAATTATCTTTAAAGGAACAATCAACTTTTTTTTTTTTTGCAGAGGATAAGCAAAACGAATTCAAATGGTACAACTATTTCTAGGTCACAAAATACAACTCAAAATAAGACCACTTATAAGGGACGGAGGAGGGAACGTGAACCATTTTAGCACAAACCATCCGTAAAAGTGTGAAATTTTATATACATACTTGAAAATAACTAATAAACATTCAGTGTCCAAGCTTTCCTTAATAGCCGAGAAGAGATTCAGAGTCAAACAGTATTTATGGTGTCTGCAAGAGAACGCAGTATGCAGCCCAAGCCAGCCTTTTCTGTTAACTTCTCGTGAATTCGCAAGCATTGATCGCATGTTGGACGATCTCCGGTAGACAGGCCTCTATACAGATACCTGGAGATGTTATGGTGAGCCATTATTGACAAGAAAATGATTAGATCAGCTGAATCTAGCAGAAGGATTAGATTACAACAAAGAGCTGTTTTTGACTCGGAGAACGATTTCTGGACTTATTCTAGATAACATGTACTCCTCAGAGCAATCTAAACAGAATCGTGCTCTCACCATAACACATCTAAATACCGAGAAGTTCCTCACATGCCAGTATCTTAAGATACATTACTATGTACAGGACAATATACAGTTGCAATATCTAATAAAAAGATGAAAAGGGCAATTTTCATGCATAACAGGGCTGCAAAGATGGTGACTAAAACTGATGAAGAGAACTATCTTGTAAGGAAACAGAACTTCCTTTTTTCCCCAACAAACAGCTACTGCTCACGTATCCTAGTTAATCAAAATTTGTAAGCAAGGGTGTGCGTTCTCCCTTCTCAAAAGTTTCAGTCACTCAAGTTGATCCAATTCTACTCATACCATCTAGTTCTTCATGAATTCTTCGCATCCTTCTCAAACAGATAATAGGTTCAGACAAAAAGTTAAATCAATAACCACATTGAGAAGTAAGATATCTGCTTCACAGGAAGCCAAGGCACTAAATCAATAACCACATGTTTCATTTGCCTAATCCTTCCGGTGAAAAAAAAAAATCAACAAAACTAAAGAACATTTAGTTATGATGTAAACTGTTCATGGTACCACATCATTATCCAAGAGGAGATCCTAGTTGACATTTTGAATTTCAACTTGAACTAATCATTAAAAAATAGACATGCAAAAGATGACCCTGCAATGAGATGCATTCTGTTTTACATTAAACTTAAATAGCACATCAGTATATGATTTGGCGACCCTCAAGCACCACAAATGGTGAAAGGTTGTATATTTCCATAAACAGAGCCTTCTTGATTTTATCTCCTAGTATCAATTAAACATATTGTACCAGTTGGACACAAAAATAGGCCACATATTCAGCTAGAACTGCATCTTTAAAACCTTGTTTTTGTTGCTTTGATGAGGCATGAGATACTTCAGAAAGTAGTGTTCTATTTTCTTTAACTAATGTTTCTTGATCCTTACTTTTCAACAGTGAAAGAGAACACCGTGCTTTGAAGATTACCTCAGAAATAACAGACAAAACAACCTCAAACACATTATAACAAATTTTATGAATCCAATAACATCAAATCCCTTCATATAATAAAACCATAGATCCTGAAAAGTTTGATAGCACTTTGTGAGTAAAAGGTCTGATCCTGTCTTCTCTAGATGGCTAAATCACTAGAGAGCATCCCCTAAAAATAGCCAATCTTACTATTGATCAACTAAATTAACCAATTCTCCATATTGTATAATGATGTTATCTAGCTACAGTGGCACAACAAATTGGACATGTTCGCTCGATCCAAAATTGCACTCATATTCGACAACTATAATCATTTCCACGAACATCTCAAAATCCTCTAAAAATTCAGCACCCATTTTATACTAACTTAACAGTGTTCCCACACTTGTAATAGCACACATTCAACATTTCCTCCAAGCCCTACTGGCTAAAGATTTCAGAATCTCTCCCTCTAACTCAGAAACAAAAAGTCAATCTTGAAGTTTCATTTCTCCAAAGTTAAACATGAAAATATGACTTATTCTGGGCTCACATCAAAATACACATAGAAAACAAGAAAGATTAAATCTTTTTCCAATTGCTTCCTTATCTAATAAGTATGTTATGATCATAGATTAACATTATCATCTTTCAGAGAAAAAAAAGAAAAAGAAAAAGAACTTATGAATAGCTGATAAAAAGGAATGTACTTCATCAGAATGTCATAGTACTCAGGATCCAATGCGAAGAACAAGCTGTCCACATCTTTAACCGCCATGATTGCTCTGTGCACAGCTATCCAATTTGCAGACTACAATTCAACCAACCCAGAAGGAAAAAAATAAAATATAAAATCAGATCACAAAGAAAATCAAAACCCTGAAGGAAAAAAGGGGGAAAAACTAGTCACTGTGCTCATTAACCTTGCACCTCTCATCTTTGGTCTTGGGAGGTGATCCTTCAAGAGCTGTCTTAAGGGCTTCCACTGGTTTATTCCTACAAATCAAAACAAACCCACAAACCAAAAAAAGGGAGGAACTCCTAAATCATCAATTTCTCAACAAAGGGAAACTAAAAAATTGAATGAAATTCAAAATGTGGGGATTTGATTACTGTTTGAGTAAGCTCTCGATCTTGCGGGACTTGTGTTCGATTCTGGTGATTATGGCTTCTGCATTGTCGGCTTCAACATGCCCGGATGCCATCAATTTTACGTCTTTCTCACACAGAAACACAGTGAGACCTCTCTAGTCTCTCCACTTTGGTTTGGGATTTTGAGGGAAAAAGAGTGAGCTTGAAGAAAGGGGCAATTCTTTAGCAGATTAAAATATAGGGAGAATTACGTTTTCCTCCCCTAATGTTTTGTGAAATTATAAATACTCCCTTCAAACTTTTTATGATTATAAATACTTAATAATTTGTTCAAGATTTTTTCATATAACAAACAGGTTATCAATTTTGTCTCACATGAGAGTATATACAATTATAAAAAATACTATGAGAAAATGTTTGTAGTTTCAATAAAGTTGGGGGGAGGTAAATGTATTTTGACCTAAAAATAAAGAGTAGATGGTCAATTCATTTTTTTTTTGTTGAAGAAAGTAGATGGTTTGCTAGAAGAGTAATGATAGTTTTAGCAACAAATCATAGTAACTTTTTGATAGCAACACATGTGACATGCATTCATTGGTAACATTTTTATTAATATCAAATAATTAGCCAATGAATGCATGCCACATGAGTTGCTATCAAAAAGTTGCTATGATTTGTTACTGAGTATATCATTACTCTTGCTAGAATAAGAAAGAGGTACTCCATTCTTCCCACTCAAATAGTTCACTTACGAAAATGTAGAACTTATTATGGGATGTAAGGTACAACACATAAAATAAATAATTTACATTATATCTTGCACTTATATTCATACTTTCTAAGTAATGCTTAATTATGGACCGTACATTATTTAAGGATATATAATGTAAACAAATTCAAAATGAACTCTTTTAATAGAACAATTATTTTTTTTGAAAATTGAATCTTTGAGTGGACGGAGAAAGTAACTAAAAGTAGAAAATTGCATATTGTATTTTTCAAAAGTGATAATTCTACTGTTTTTCCTTCTTTTTTTTTTTACAGGGAAATACAAAATTTTAAGGTATATTTCATAATTTTTAGAAATCAAAATCTATTTTGTACTTTCATTCAGCTTAAAGAAGTATTTGTACTTCGACCTTAAAAAAATGGAAGGTATATTTCAAGGGTTGAGGAATAAATCAAAATTTTAAAATCATACCCCAAATTTTGAAAAATAGTGAAACCCACCACAAGGTTAGTGATTTTCATATTTGATTCCCACTTTAACTTTCCCTTTTACTTTATTTATTTTTTTTAATTTTTTTTATCCCATTCACCTTTTTTGTTATCCTCTCCCATCACTTCCCTTCTCATTCTTATTTTTGCTTTTTTATTATATATTTTTTTCATTTCAATATATTTTTCAACACACTTTTAACACTTAATCCATTTTCAAAACACGTTTTCAAAACGAAAATATCATACATGATACATACATCTTCTCAAACACTCCACAAAGGTAATGATTATCTATATTGATGTAAAATAAAACAAATTGGTTGAAATAAAGATAATGTCGTTTATACCTTTGCCAATATTTGATAAGTTTTCTCAAAATTATCTTGAAAATATTTGAGAAAAATTGCATTGTCAAATTCAGAAACTGTCCCTCTCAACAACTTCAATTTGATTTGACTCCGAAGATTTGGATTAAAAAAACAATCCCAATATATTTAGCAATCAGTGAGATAAAGCAACTTTTTTTTTTTTGGTGGCAATTTGTGGCTATTATTTAATAGCCCATTTTCGTCCTCTTTCAGCCATTAAACACAGTAGAAGTTTCCACTTTGAATTGGTAAATGGAGGACAAAGTTGATTTGGGGTAGAGCAAGAAAAAGAAGGGAAGAAGAAGATTAAGTCTTGGATTCGATGTAGCTTCTTTCTTAACAACTAATTTTCATATTCATATAAGTCTTGGATCATTGATACAATTTCAAGAATGAATCAGTACTGAAGCGATTGTGATGCATGACGATTTGTCTCGAAATTAAAGATTTGATTTTTACTTTCGCCATATTTTGTTATAAAATATGTGACAGAATTGAGAATAGAGATAAAATTCTCTCTTCAAATATAGGAACTCAAAATGTTTATTTTAAAATTGTTAAAGACTAAAAAGAATCAATAATGCTCTAGTATGTAAAAGTAGTTTTGGAATTTAAACAGTTTTTCTCTTATATTGCTACAAAAATTAGATTAAGCATATAAATTTCAACATCATGAAAAAAAAAAAAAAAAACTCTACTATACACTTATTAATTATACCCACAAATTTAGTGTAACAATATATAAAGTTGATAGTAATTGGTGACATTATCCTTTCTCATAAATAATTTGTACATTTAGAAGTAGTTTCAATCCATGATAATACTATAATCTCGTCAAAAAAACTATTTAGTAACTGAATATATCTTTCACCGCTATATTATCGTTGTTCAATTCATCATAAACTAACATTATATTGTAAATAGAATTCACTCAGTTGATGATTGTATTGACAGTTGAAAATATATAATAACATGTTAAAATGACTAAAAATGACATTTTTAGAATGTCATCAACAAAAGTGACCAAAAGATTATAGTGACAGTAAACAAAAATGGCAAAAAGGGAGATTTTCCTATCACAATTATTTCTCAGCAGTCGTTTTATTGCACCGTACTAAAATAACTTCTCTGTGAACAGAGCAGAGAGAAAAATTCAATCGGCGTAGACAAAACGGTCAAATAATGGCACCTTTTGAATTCTTCTGCTCCCCCTATTCACCACCTTTTTCCGTTATCTCTCATGGAAACTCACACACATTTCATTTTTTTTTTTCCCTTCACACAATGGCAATGTGAATGTCAGACCCCCTCCCACCTTTAGCCCTTTTTGCTTGTTGCCAAATGTTCCTTTCTTGTTCTTCACCTAAACCCCCAAATTTCTGCTCATTTCTTCAACAATGGCAGCTTCTCCGGACTCGTTCAAGAAATCCCATGTCCAGAATTTCGGGTTTCCCCGGAAGGAACAAAGTAGTAAGTCTTGCTCTACTAACTTATTGTGTAAATTTCTGATCATGGCTCTTGCCCTTGTTCTTGTTCCCCTGTTCCCTTCACAAGCCCCTAATTTTGTGAACGACACCGTTTTTAAGGAGTTTTGGGAACTGTTTCACCTTCTTGTTATTGGGATTGCTGTTTCTTATGGGTTGTTCTGTAGAAAAAGTGCTGCGGTTGAGATGGAAAATCGATCTAGTGAGGATGCTTCTCAAGCGTATTTATCTGGGTTTTTAAATGTGCCGTCTTTTTTTGAAGATGGGTTTGAAAAATTAAGCGTTTCTGATGAGAAAATGGATTTGCGAAATTGGGATTCTTTTTACAGTGGAAGTGGAAGGAAACCCTTTGTGGGAAATGGGAATAAGGATGCAAATGAAGTTGGTAAAGAAAATAATAGCCAAATTTGGAATTCTCAGTATCTCCAAGGCCAAACCTTGATGGTTGTGGCTGATGAGAATTTTCCTCTTGATGAACATAAGCCCTTGGGTCTTCCTGTTAGGAGCCTAAGATCAAGAGTTGCTGATAATGAAAAATCTGAGTTTACTAGTGACAGTGGGTATAATAATTATGGTTTGAAGGGTTCTTCTAGCAGTGTTAATAAGGGTAAAGTTGAGCAAATCAGTGGTCCAGTTCCTCTTAATTTGGAGAAGAAGTTTGAGGAAGTCACTGGACCTCTTTCCTTGCAGCCGAAACTCGAAAGGACGGAAATGAGGGAGGGAATCAGTAATCTTGGACAGTCATGTCATTGTAGACCTCACTCTGATGGAAACTTTGAGATGCAGCATTTCAGATCAAGGTCATCCCGGAACCCCCGAAAGTCTTTTGGAGGAGCCAGTTCTCTTTTGCCAGAGCTGTCGAACCCGAAAAAAGAGAACTTTGAGGTAAAGAAAGGCCTTAACGGCTTTTCAGATACAGTTTCACAGGAAACTGTAGCATCTGAGAATGTTGTTGGAGTATCATCTGTTCCAAAGGCCAAGGGATTCAGCATTGGCTTGCCGAATGAGTTGGATATGCAGAGGCCTTCCAAAGACTATTTCAATGATTCAAAGTTGAGTGCCATGCAGCATGTGTTGGACAGGGAAAAGAAAAGGAGTGACTCTGTGATCTCAGGTGCTAAGACATCAAAATTGGCCATGGTTCTAGCAAGGGGAAGATCTGTAAGAACAATCCGGTCTCGTGTATTCGCCTCTGATGAAGCGAAAGGGGAGGAGAACTATTCTAATCAAACTTATGAAAAGGTTGATGAAAATCGCGATCAATTTGAAGCACCTGTTGTATTGGCAAAGAAAGTAAAAGGAGGAGGAGAAAGTGAAAACCACAAATCTTCTGTGGTAAAGGCCACTTCACCTGTGTTGTCTCGGAACAATGAAATTGCAAACCTGGTTGATAATGCATTGTTCTCAGAAAAGGGCTCAGAATCAGATAGTGAATCTGAAGGTCCTCAGTGGAGTGCAGATGAAAAGGAAAAAACAGAACCTAAACAAGCTGAGGATGCAGAACTTGAAGGAAGTGAGGTTGATAGGAAAGCTGATGAGTTCATAGCGAAGTTTAGAGAGCAAATGAGGCTTCAGAAGATTGCATCAGTCAAAAGGCAGAACTTCCGAACCTAGTACCATCGTGCTTGCCACCCGATTATGGGAATCATTCCTAACCTAGTACCATCGTGCTTGCCACCCGATTATGGGAATCAAAGTCTTTGGAAAGGTAGCCGCTTGGTGAGGGATTCTTGTATGCTTGTGTTCCTGCAGCCATCAACGAATGCCTGTTCGGCCTTTTGGCCAGTTTCTGGCTCTCCAGGTGTTTTGCTTCACATTTCACTGCACCTGTTGGTAGTTAAAAGTAGGGTGAATGAAATAGTATTGACAAAAAAATCAACATGCATTCATTAGTTTCTATAAGCACCGTTATTATACAACTGCAATTTTTAATATGTTCTTATTGATTTGATGGTCAGATTGTACTGACCTAAGTAGATCACATTGCCAGGAAATAGCAGTAAATCTGATGTTTATTGAACAATCGTGTTTTCATTTTTTCCATATCTGTCTTCTTTTGGTTTCTTTTTTCCCCTTGGTTTAATTTACCATTGTGTAGACTGTAGATTGACAAAGTTCTAACATGATACAAAAGCTATGAGTTTTCTAAATGAGAAAAAAGAGTGTCAACGTGAAAATTCATCAAGTATGTATATAACTAGTGATTTTGCAAACAGAGTTGCAGCATTTGCATTGCCATTCATGTTCAGATTCTTGTTATCCTGGTGAGCTTACACTTGTTTGAATTGCTTTTCTGTTAGTCAAGGGCAACTCGGGTTTTAAATCGGGTTTTCAACACGTGTTCTCTACAAGAATGCCTTAGACAAAATGTAGTTTTAGTCATGGCATGGGCTTACTTGTCTGTTATGTAAAAGCATTCTATTGAGTATACATGCGATGCAAATGGTGTGGAGGGGAGAGATGAATGCAAAAAACTTGAAGCTCCCATTGCTTGTTTCAGTACCTAACTTGAAAGCATTTTGTGCCTTTTTCATTTGCCTCAATGTCATCATCTCATTCTAATGCTGCTAGCTTTAGCTTAATAGTGGGGAAGAAAGTATGTGTCTTGACTGTATACGATGACGAGATACGACCCATACAACCGACCCAATGTAGTGAGACAAAGGTTTAGTTGTTATTGGTGTAGTGTGAAAGTAGGGATATCTGGCATCTCTTCATTGTGGTTTTCTTGTTTCTCTATTTGGCTGAAACAATGAGCTCCAACAGGGAAGCACATAAGCTGCCTGAAATAATGGAATTGTGTGTCCTGAATTATGCATGTCCTTTTTTGCACTAGTGGATTTGTCAGTTTTCCAACTTTTCACTGTTTTTTTACTACCTCTTCCGTTTCACTAGAAGAGTCCAGAGTCAGACTCACAAACGTACAACCTTTTATGGATGTTAAGGTACAACACTTAAAAATAGTTAATTTGACATAATTTGTTCCATTTATGTTGTTACTATTTTGAAACTGGATTCCTCTATTAGAATAGAGATATTTTTAAAAGTATATTATTCTAATGAAACGGGATGAGAGAGAGTATTATATTTTTGGGATTCATCCTTTTGTCATAAAGCAGTGGAATACTTAAAAATTGCAACTTGGGATTTTTGATCTTCTTGTCTGGAAATGACTCATTTTTCCAGAATTCCCAAATGTTCCATGATGTAAAAACCTTAACGCAACTTCTATAGCAGCCATGGTCTCTTATGGCTAGTTAGAGTTTATACTTGTCATTCTTTACCCCTTTGGACAGTTACTGCAAAGATGCTGGATTTTTGGTTGAGTTGAGTTCAGCTTTGTGCACCACTATCGAAATAATATAAAAAGATCATTTCACTGATATCGTTTTGATAATGATAGTATAATACGCAATATTTCAGGGTTTGGTTTTCATTAATCTACCATATTATCCACATCTGTGGAACCTTGCCATTTTATAGTACTGTCATTTCCAATATTTTCTTTAGAAATGTGTTTCAAGAGTTAACATGACGAATCTAATTTGAAAAATATACAATTTATTATGAGTTGTGAGATATAATATGTATACAAAATAATTTAACACCCTATTTTTTAATTATATTCTTACTTTATAAAGTAATGTTTAATTGTTGACCACACATTATTATATTAGTCAGGGTATGTAATGCAAATGAATTAAAGGAAATTCTTTTAATGATATGATAAATTATTATTATTTTTAATAAAATGACTTCTTTTAATGAGACGGAAGAGTAATAATTTTATCAATAATTGCATCTCGCATATTGTAAACTTTAAGGTTAAATATAGTTTACCTCGTGTAATTTTGTGATATAAAAGGTTTCTATTATGTATTTTGAAAACGCATGGTTATCATCCCCTTAATGTTCAATTAAGTAAAACATCAAAATTGATCATGCAACATTAGAGTAACTCAGACACACACAGTGAGAGTGCAAGACGGTAAACTAAAAATAAAAGTAATATAACATTTTTGAAGTACTTGTCCAAAAGGTAGGGGTGGTCAAAAAACCCGTGGGTTGGGTTTTTTGGGTCGGTTCTGGGTCGAACTCGCGAGTCCAGTTCGGTTTTCCATCCAATTTTGGATTTTCTAAATTTAAAACATGTAAAATTATAATGCTCATTTTGCATAAGTCAAGATTTGAACACACTACCTAAGATTGATAAACCAATCCTAAGGAAAGTTGATTAACCACTTCAACAACTCTTTGTTTTGTTATTTTTTCAATATGTTTTTGAATTATATTAATGATTTAAATTACATCACACATGTATTTCACAATCTAAACAAAATTAATTTTTATACAAAAAAATAAATAATATTTTATTCCATAAATTTATATATTATTTCAAATTTAAATACTATGCTTATCAATTGAAAATTGTTATCTTAAATAAGTAAAATTATACTCTATTATTTTTTTATTACAGTAGTTTTTTAAATAGTAATATAAATGGACAAACAGTAAAAAAAAAAAAAACACAAAATGTAAATTTTACCATTAGTTTATATAGTATTATAATGTATATTGTTTTTAAAAAAATTAATTATATATATATATAGTATAAAGAATTGATATATGAAATTAATATATAAATAAACATATAATATAATAAAATAATAAGATAATATAACAAAATAAAAAGTAGAAAGAGTGGCTAATTAGCATACCTTAAAGATAATTATTGAACTTAGGTCACGTGTTCAAATCTTATATTAAGCAAAAATAATATAATTTTAAAACCTTTTTATTGGGGGCAAAAAAAAAAAAAGGCCCAGAACCCGACCCGACCAGACCGGGTCTGGAAACCGACGGGTCGGGTCGGTTTCGGGTCAGGCATCACATTTGCTCACCCCTACCAAAAGGAGCCTTAAAAACGTTATATTAGTTAGTTGTAAATCCTAACTCTAAACCACAAGAGTACTTACAAGGTTCGGTGTATGATTTTTAGAGTTACAATACCCTCTCATCAACTACCGCTTGAAACTAGTTGGTTCTAAATAAAATAAATTATAGAAGATAAACTGTATTTCATTATAAATTTTAAATACTGAAGCTACCGTCAGTATAATTTAAGACATCTCCATTTGCCACATTAAAATAACTTCATTTTAGTCCTTTAGATTTGACCCAAAAAACTTCATTATATTATATAGGACCAAACAAGTTACTCGTATTATTTAATTAAAGGAATAAAAAATTTTCATTATGAAAATGCAAGTAACCAAAAAATTCATTTATTTGAATTAAAGTTATTCTTGAATTTATGTGACTAAAAGAGTTAATTTTGTAATATGTAAGGGACTAAAAATGAAATTTACTCCTTATTTACCATATATATATATTTATTGGGTTTGATTATTCAATATTCTAAGCATGCGCTAGGCCCGCAGGGCTGAGAATGAAACATCTGATTGCTAGGATTAAGGCTTCGTTCTTTTTGTGATCGAATTGGAGAATTTTTGTTTTAGGAAATGAATTTTTTTTGAAAATTTGTGTAGGAAAGAGAAGAAAAATTGTAATGATTATGTTATTTTTTGAATTTATGTGAATAAAGATTTAGAGAAAATTTATAAATTTGAATTGAGTAAAAGATGAAGTTTTTTTCTTTGTATAAAAGTTTGGAGAAAAAAACAGTAATTTTCCTGGAATGGAATGGAAGAAACATGGGTGTTCAACCAGTTTATCGGTCTACTGTTCCGATTTGTACCAATTTTTAATATTTTGATGAAAACCGAGAAACCGACCGGTTACTTACCGGTTGTACCGGTTTCGACGGGTTTACCAGATTTTTCGATAAACCGGTAAATAATTCCTTTTCCTCTTCTTTTTGATAACTGAGTGGCCCAATCAGTAGCTTAGAACCCAACCCCAGGAGTATAACAAGCCCAGAACCCAACCCACTAAATAATATAACTAGGCCACAAATTAATCTACTAAATAATATAACTAGCCCAACAATCCAACCCACTCAACTAATTAATTTAAGCCTAACGAATTAAAAAATAAATGAACAAAACTGATTAAGTGATTAATTAATTAATAAGTCAATAATTTTGAAACCTAACACTAAAACACGTTAATTGCTATTAACTTGTAAAATATGTAATCAACATTAATTTGGTTGGATTTTAGAAAAAAACACAACATTTTTATTATATTTTCTATTTTACATAATATTTGACATTTTATATAAGTTTATAATTTATATCATAGACTCATAATTATCATCAGAGTAATGATACACTCTTCAAGTAATTTTCTCAACTTTCTTAACTCAAGTGAGGTGTCATGCATTCATTGGCTACACTTTTATAAAATAATTATTAATGTTACATTATTGACCAATGAATACATGACACATCACTTGAGTTAAGAAAGTTGAGAAGATTATTTGAGGAGTGTATCATTACCTTTATCATCATATGAAAGTATAAAACCATTAATTAGTATGACATATATTTTTATAGACTATATGATGTGATTTATTGGATTTTGTAAACTTTATTCATTAAATCAATTATCTCGCGAATTTTAGCGAAATAAAGCGCTATAAATTACCATAAATTAAAATATAAGACAACATTAGAAATAACAAACATCTACATCAAATTTTGAGAAATATCTAAATTACTTGTTGTTTTTGACTTGTTGGAGACTTAAATTGTTATTTGTTTGTTGCCCCTTAGAATTCATTATGCCGGTTTTTTTTTTAAATTTTATTTTTATAACCTTTTATACTTATTATACATGTTAACTGTTCCCTCCGTTCCAATGGCTAAATTTGTTGTACTAAAACAGTACAACAAACTAGACCATTCTAATGGAACAGAGGGAGTATACTAATATAATTATGTGTGGTCTACAATTATATTGTAATTATATAGTTATATAGTTAAAACATGAATGGAAGTTATAGAAACATGAGTGGTGTCAAACTAAACCAACTATTTTATTATGTGTTGTACATGTGTGATAATGTATTATTCTAATGGAACCAGTATTTTATAATTAATCGTAAAGAAATATTGTTATCTATTTTATAGATTCAATTTATGAAAAATTATAAATACTTACAAATCAAAGTAATATAGTAATGGGTTAGTACCGGTTTGGCGGCTTGTTATCGGTTTCCCGGTTTGTAGGTTAACCGGTTTGCCGACAAACCAGTAACAAAATTTATTACCGGTTTAACAGGTAATGAGAAAAAATCAACCGAAAATCGATCGATTGACCACCATAATCGGTAAACTGATTAATTGGGTAAACTGGAACAAGTAATCGGCCGGTTTTGGTTCAATTCTCGGCTCCCCAGTTTTCGCGAACTGCCCTAGCTGGGGGTAAGGGCAAAATTAATAAGAAAATTAAGACGTTTTTTATTTTTATTTTTTTTATCATACGTTTAGTATTTATTCGTCCTGCGTTTAGTATTATTAAATATTGAAACTCAATCTCTAAAATAATTCATGGGTCACAACACAATCGCTTTGACTATTTGACTCGTTATTCACATTCTCCACGTTCGCTTATTAAAATTTTTCGAACATCTCTCTTAAAGTTTACATTGCGCGAACAGGGTTTCTATCTCTTGACCAGCTTCAAGATCTTCTCCTTCGAACATGGGATTAATTCTCTGCACTCCCAACCCCACACCCTCAATAAAATTCTCAAATAAAAGAATGGGTAAGAATGCGTTGATGAAAAATTACACATCTTCAACCAATAGAGTGAGGTGGTGAACTATCAAAGCATTTGTGCTGTGGCTATATTGTGAAAATTTAAATTTACCAACTAACTTGCTCGTCTCTGGGATATGATTCCCTGGTTATTTTTGGTCTTTTATGGAAAATTAAGCAGTTTGCATGCACAGCCTGTTCCCATAGATAAGAGCTTCCAGAGGTGAGAAAATATTGCATAAATCAGAAACGAAATTCCAAGAATATTTGCAGACAAATTTTTTCATAGAAGCGTTTGGAATTAATGGGATACTTTCAGCTGTATTTGTTTGTGTTTTCTGATTTTGATTTGACCTGTTCTGTGGTTGACTCATCAGCTGGTATCTTAGCAGAAATTGCGGCCCCAGAAAATCCAATTGCTCGGATGTCATCAGCTGATCTGAGAAACACCTGGGGAATTCTGTCAAAAGCACTACACTGAACAGTGTATTGATAACATCAATTGGCTATGGATAAAGGTGATTAAAATTGTCTGGATTATTGGATGAGTTGTCACCTAAGAATTAAATTTTGCTTTTGCAGTGCAGCTGATAAATTTGAATATGTAAAGCTCTTGAGCAACTGTCTGATTTTGAGAAAAGGGAAAATCAAAGGGTCATTGAATCGGGGCGGGGGTGCTTGAGGGATTGAATCTTGAGGATATAAAAGGGAACGTCTGATTCTCCGTCTTGTTTAAGGTTTAACTTTGTCACTAACGTTTGTCACTCTCCTAAATAGAATAGCCACCTAAGATAATTGTAGATCAAATTGATGACTTGATTAATAGCCTTTAATTACATGGCAATAATTTATAGTTAACAACTCAAGAATCCCAAAAATTATTAATGCGGTCTTTCCCCTCAGCGCAAGCAAATTTCTAAATTGATGACTTGGGATTAATATATAGGTCTCCCCTTTCTTCCATATTTTCCAATAAAGTGCTTCTTCTGCTTGCTTCGTGAAAACTTTCTAACAGCCAAAGCTGGTTGCTAAATATTTGTTGAGGAGGAAATAAAGGGTGGAAGCAGATTATAAAGAAATGGTGGAAGCAACAATATTATGATTTGTATGTGTGTGTGTGTGTGACACTGTGTGGATGTGTGTTTATATATATATATATATATATATATACACACACACAATTAATATATATGTTTTAAATTTCTTAATTTATTTGTACACTAATTTACATGTAAATCTTTTCATGTAATATTAATTTAAAAGGCATTAATTGCAAGTAATAATTTTAATTTATTTATAAACGAAATGGTTGAATTGACGGGTAAAATGAATCAACTCGTTGGACCAAATAGATCATGACCTAAGAACTCGTAAAGTTATCCAAATCGCTCATATAAATTTAATTTTGGAAATATTTAAAAATCAAAATCATACGTATTTTAACAAATATGAATAACAATTATATGTATAATTAATAAGTAATTACTCAAAAATTCAAAAAAAAAGTAAGACCCAACTCGTTTATATAAAGTTAATTTAAAATATATTTATCAATAAAATTAAGAAAATTTTCATTAAAATAATATATATATATATATATACATGCAACGTGTGTATATATATATATATATATGTATATCTTACCCTATACTCCCTCTGTTATTTGAAAATAGTCATTTAACTAAAAAAAATTGTTCTATTAAAAGTGTCATTGCTACAATTTTCAATAAGAAAAGTAAGAAGTTTTTCAGTTTTACCCTTTTATCACTTTTATCAAACCAGCATAATTAATCAAAAATTTCAATTTTCAACATAGTATTAACTATTCCATAATTAATTTTATCTAGGAAAATGTTAATTAGTTTTTCAGAATGTTCTTTAACTACTTAGTAGTCTTTTGGAGCGCTCAAGAATTAATCAAATGTTAACGTAACTCATGTCTCGGAGGATGCAATGATGATGATAACTACGAATCTATGATGATGAAATGGTTTTAGGTGAGTCGTTTAGAAAGTTTTTATGCAGCTTTAAGTGTTTTGCTATAACTTATCATGTTTGCGTTGTTTGTTTCAAGGTTTATATTGGTGATGAGTTTTGAAGGCACATGAATTTGGAAAGAAAAAAAAAAAAAAACTCACGTATAAATCACCAATTAGCACTGGAATTTGAATATTAATAAAACAGCCCAAAGTAAATAAACTATTAACAGTTGTGTACACCTAACAATAACAAGTTATTATTAATAATAGAGTACTGCACAGATTACAATACAACATATGAGAGATAAAGATTACTATTAAATAGGAGTAATTAGGTAAGATAACAACTTTCTTAATTTGTGTGAAATTTCTCTCAGCGACTCTTTTCAGAGAACAGAGGGAGTATAATATAAACTAATATAAATTTAATCTCAACTTGCCACTTGGATGCCACATAAGCCTAGAATTTAATTTAATCTACTACTTGGATGCCACATAAATCTAGAATATAATTCAATCTACTAATTGGATGTCACATAAGCCTACAATTTAATTTAATTTGTTACTTGGCTACCACATATCTTAGCCTATGATATAGGGCCAGTTCTTTTTGGTAGGTTTGAAAACAGTTTTGAAAATATATTTTTGAAAAATAGTTTTATAATGTAAAAAGTGTATTGAAAATATAAAAATATATAGCTGAATAGTAAAAAGTTATATTGAAAATGATAAAAGACTATTATAATATGTTAAATTTAGTGTTGAAATAAAAACTAAAACCAAAAGAAATGGCCATAGTTTGAAGTAAAAATTAACTAAGACTCCCTTAATTCCTTCAGTTATTCAGTGATAGTGATTGCTAACTGAAGCAATAAGGAATAACACATACCAGTAATGACTAATTTCACCCAATGTAATTTATTTAGCCTTTTCATTTTTTGGGGTACTTTTTTTCATGTCCTTAACATATAATATAACCTTTCAGTTCTTCTGTCTCCTTCACTTCTCATAATATTTTTTAAGTCTAATTATTTCTTGAGGTTTTTCATCTTCCCCACTAAAACTGAAATTTCTTCATCATATTTCTTATAAAGGAAAATTTCATTTACTAACTTTCTTTAAACTAAAAAATCGTGATGATCATTCATCATCCAATAATGAAGGGTCAATCTCAATTGTTATATATTTAGGGGGAAGCTGGATCATTCTATCATACTTGTAGATTTTAACATACTCATGTCTTTTCTGTTCATATGCATGATTAAAAAATATTTTTTGCGATGGATATATCATATGTGCAGATGCATCATTTTTATTTTTGAGGTTTTTTCCATTTTATTAAGAAGGTTTTATTTTTGAAACTCACACTGCTTTTTTCTTTGCAAATTTCAGGTTTGTGGATTTTGTATTTGCGCGAGTCAAATTCTTGTTTCTACTCAAATCGTAAATCTTAATAAGGTTTTTCATCGGAACGCTTATATTTTAAATTAGGAGGCCTAAAGTTATACATATTATTTTGGAAACTATGTTAAGAGTGGGACTACCAACTTTACCTATAATTCAATCTTGTTTTTAATATAGTTGCAGCTTGCTTGGCTACTACGATCATATTTTCTCATGTCTTTTTTAATAATTTAATTGAAACCATGCTAGACTATAAAAAATTTGACTCTGTATCACTTCTTGAAAATTCATATGATAATGTTATTCAAAGTACAGTGATACCATTATAGGGCAAATGTTTTTAAACTTAAAGCTGTATCAAGAAAAATAGAGACTTAAAAAAATATTTTGTTTCATTATAACCTAATAATATTATTGGGCAAATGCCGGGCATTGCACGACATGCTCCATCTAGTATATGTTATAAATTATTAAAACATGGTAAGAAAATTTAAATTATTTTTATTTGGGTAATTAGAGATTCCTATAATTAAATTTCAACAGGTGTTGAGGATTTTATATCCCATTCCTTCCTAATCCCTCCCACCACTTAAATTATATGGGTAATTAATTATCCTTACCCAATAATTTCCCTCCCTTTTCCTCCCAATTGCTACCTCTAATCACCACAGATGGGGAGAGGTATTCAGACGATGGGGAGGAGGAGAGTCAGGGGATGATCCGAATTGGGAAGAAGATGAAGATGAGGTGGTTGAAGAGGAGAATGGGGGAATTATGATCCTCCACCATCACCCGGGTATATTATTATTATTATTTTTTGCTTAATAGCTGACTCTCAGATTGGCTAAGAGAAACTTTGTACCCAGAAAATAGTTTATCTTATTGATAGATTATTGATTTATCTTATCCTTTGTTAAGCTTGGCTCGAGGGCTCGTTGGATAGGCTAGGCTCTATATATAATTTTATAATATTTTTAAAAATATTTATATATATATATATATATTAGTATAAATTAAAAAAAATTAATTCAAGCTCGAGTTCGAGTCCAAAAGCTTGCTCTACTCCGAGCTCGAGCCTATTATAATTTGGGTGAGCCGAGCTCAAGCCAAAATATTTAGGCTCGAGCTCAAGCCTAATTGGTTTTTATCAAGCCCAATTAGTTAGACCCCAACTCGACCTCAGCTTGGCACGTTTACAACCCTAAAAGGGGAAAGGCTGAAAATGTTAGTATTGTTGTTGTGTCGGTGACTTTCAGATTAAATTTTCTGCAGAATGAACATTTTATTACTAGTATATTAAATAAAATGAATGCACTACACACATGAACAAAGTTTATTTTTATAGAAGATATGTTTGGAGAATCAATGATTGGTAATAAAATACATAAATGTTCGGCTGAAATGCACTCCCACTTAGGTTTCAGTTTTGTGCTTATTTTGCATATATATATATATATATATATATTGCATTCTTAGTTGCTAGCTTGAGTTTGGACTAGTTGAAGACGAGGTGGTTGAAGTGGAGACTGGGGGATGATGATCCTCCACCACCACCTGGGTAAATTATTATTATTATTTTTTTGCTTAATAGCTGAAGCGGTACATAAACATACGGTCTTCTTAAATGTTTTTATTTTTTATTTTTTTATAGGGCTTCTGCTATGCGTGCTAGGAGACCTACCCAGCTTTTCAGTTTTGAGTAGTGTGAATTGATATACGCAGGAGTAGAAGCACATGGCTTCAAATGGAAGACCATATGGAGGGTATCGTTCATTGATAGTAGTTGAACTAGCGGCGACCTCTAGTGGAAGTGGAGGAACCTTCTCCACAGTGCCAGTGTAAAGCGAGAGAAAATGATCGACTTTCTTCCAGAAGAATTTCTAAAGAGGGTTGTAAAATTGAATGAGGAAATAGTTGAGAAACAGAGAAAAGATAAGGAGAAGAAGAAGAAGAAGGAAGGGGGAAAGGCAGGGAACGGATGGAGGAGGGTCCGAAAATGTTCGTCAGGATGTAGAGTAGTTTTTTCTTTTGCAAGAACTGTTTTGGATTTTTTGCGTTTGATTTTTGTTAGACTTGCACTTGTCTGTGAAATGTAACTTGATTGACATTCTCATTTAATCGAATTGAACGTTGAATGTTTGCTTGGAGGTGGTTATTATGAATATTTGTTAGGGACTGAAGACAGGTCTTGTAACGTGCTTTTCTCAAGGTCTTTAAGGGAACCTTTTATGGGAAAAGCATAGAAAGGCATTCCATGAAGGATCCTTGTGGATTCCCTTCGTAAAAGGGATGTCCATTGCGGATGAAGTCAATAAAAGACCTTCCGGATGAAGACAATAACAGACCTTCCGGATGAAAGGCAATTTAAAAATATCCCAACAAAAAGAAAACTAAAGACTTCCAATGGTAGATGCAATAAAATATCCTCCGATAGAAACGTATAATATTCCGGTTAAATGTATAACAAAATCCCTTTAAAAGCACGAAAGAAAACACGTAAAATGCAATTAGTGGAAAAAGGCAAAACCTGAATAAAAAAGAGAACTTCCAGCACATTGATAAAAAAGACTTATAACTCCTTCAAAATTACAAAAAAGAAAATACTTAGAAAATGTTCCTCAAACAAAACTGATGTACATAAAATTGAAATCCCCATTGGGCCCAGCCCAATTAATTAAAAACAAAGAAACAGTAAAAGATAAAGAAGCCCAGATCCATGTTTAGGTCAGAAAGATCACACAAAACGAGTCTCTGTTACAAATTTAGGTCGGTCATATAATCTTATATTGGTCATGAAGAACTGAACAAGAAAACTCACTAAAGCTTAGGTCGGAATAAACTAATCTTAGATCGGTAGAACTTATAGCACAGATCGGTATGATTATGTCAGTATTACTCAAGAATCCCAGGTCCGTAAAAGCTTAATGAAGTTAGATCGGTCAATTGTTAAAACTCATCCCTATTTAGGTCGGTAATTTATGTAAGATTAGATCGGTGAAGCCGACCTGAAATAAAGATAATAATATAAAATATCATGGTAGGGCCATTATTTTAATACATGCAGAGCAATAATGACAATGGGGCCAAAGTTAAAGCCAGTTTTCCCGAAAAGGCAAAAAACATCATTGCAAAAGGAATAATTAGGAGCGTATGTCTCCATTACTCAACGGAACCATCAAGAATAAGCTTATATATACTCAGGCACAAGCCTCATTCTGGTAAGTTCCAACAGGCAATTTCTGCAATTCTCACTAGCATCTCTTAAGCTATTCTCTCATTTACAATTTCTATGAACACTCTTGTTCTATATTGCTTATCTCTTTCATATTACTGACTTGATCGTCGGAGCCTATACAGGGGGGAAAGCCCCGCTCCTTTTCTGAATTAATCATCAATTGGTGAACGGAGCAGTGCAAAATCATCAAGCTTCATCATCTTGGCCGAGCTCAGCAACTCAGATCACTCCATCATTTTCAATTTTGTTCATTCCCTTCACAGCACAACTTCATACAACTTGGGCTATTACTGTCTTCAAGAGTTCATTGGGCCGCGAAGAAGCATCGTTCCCTCATTGTAATTTTTGCGTCACATCAACTGGCGCCGACTGTGGGGAACGTTTGATCAAATTATTTCATCAAATTTTCCTCCGTTAAATAAATTTGTTGAAACCATGACGCAAACTCGCTCAGGAAAGGGTGCTTCTTCTTCTGACAACCTCAATGGGCTCACCGTTACAACCGCTTTGGTCCCTACCGTTTCTGCCACCAGTTCTAATCCTCCATCTGATCCACCAACTACTACCACCCTTGTTGAAACTCTCACCCCCGAACAGGAAAAGGCAGAAAAAGATAGGTTCTTCCGTTTATTTCCAGAAATATTTCACTTAATAAACCATGTTGCTCCTATCATCTCTACTCTTAATACAGAACCTCCCATTACAACCACCACCACAGAAGTAGTTAACACAGAACACCCCTATGGTTTACACTGGTCCCCAACCGTTCCCCCACCCAGGGCTGTCATCAACCCTGTGTCCAACCCCTCTGCTGCTTTAATGTCTAGTCTCCCCCCACAATCTATTACTATATGTCCTCCACAACCTGGGAGAGCTCATTTTTCTTCAGAAATCGATCATATTGCTGGTCCTCCTAACCTTTCTGTGGCACCACCTGTTTATACCACTATAGCCCATACTCAGGCTAATCCTACTCTTTCGGGTCCCTTTATGGCCCCCAATGCTCAGTTCAATAATGGTTCTTTTATGTCAGGCCTGCCCTTTCCCACTTTAGGACAACAAATGAGTCAAATGAATCACCCCTGTTATTACCCCGGACACACCACTACATCCAACCCTGCAATGTTTCAGCATTATGGTTTAGGCAATAACCGAGCCATGCAGCCGCCCTTAGAAAATATTCCCTTACTTAATTCAAATTATTATCCCGGGCCCGGCCTAGGAAACTATTACCTCAGCCTGGGGGGACACCCCTTGGGTCAGTCCGGATATCCCCAGCTCGGCCTACCCGGATCTGGATATACTCAGATCGGACGAACTGCCCCCACGTCTCGCGTGTCTCATCCTTTTGGATGGGAGATTCAAATGGCACAATTTCCCCCTGGATACAGAGGCCTAGGTAAGGTTGACAAGTATGACGGTACCACCGACCCCACGGCTCACTGGATGCAGTGCATGAGCGTCATGGATGCTGCTAACTTGTCCGATGCTAACCGATGCATGACATTCCATCTGACCCTTAAAGGTCAGGCCATAAATTGGTATTGTACTCTGCCTCGAAATTCCATTCATTCGTTAGATCAGTTTGGTGACTTGTTTTTAGCCAATTTTATGGGTAATAAGGTATTGTCTAAACCAATTTCACATTTAATGAACATAACACAAAAAATGGGAGAAGGATTACAGGCATACATAGATCGGTTCAATATAGAGTCTAGGCAATGTCATGAAAAAGATGATAGAATAATGATGGGATCATTTATTAATGGGTTACGGTCAGGACCTTTAGCTACTGAATTGGCCATCCGACCCCCACATTCTTATTTTGAAATGATGGTTACTGCTGTTAACTTTGCTGTTGTTGAAGATGCTGCAGCTATAAAACAGGAAAGGGAAAGAAGTTTTTCCGATTTATATGGTAAGAGGAAAGCTCCTTCCCCAATTCTTACATCGGGAGGAAATAAGAAATTAAACTTTGCCAATACCACTAATTCCATTCCAAAGGCCGGGGTAAGTGTAAACACTGTGCAGGTATCCGAGCCCTTCTCAGTCCCTCGAGCTGATATATATGCTGCCATTCAGAGTCAAGGGCTGCTGCCCCCAGCTCGACCCATGACGGGTCCCACAGATCGGCTCAATCCGGGCAGGTATTGTAATTACCATAAAAACATTGGTCACAATACTAATGACTGTCGTGATTTAGCTGCAGAAATAACTAAATTAATTCAAGCTGGGAAACTACCACAATATACACAAGTAGCACCTCTACCTAAACCGGTGACTTCAGCAATCCGTGAACGACCTAACGAATGCTACCGATGTGGAGAGACCGGTCATTTTGCCCGCGAATGTCCCCAATCCGACTCCCGAGCCCCAAATGCTGGGGGTAACACCGACCTGAATATAGCAGGGATTGTAAACACCATAGCAGGAGGACCAACCCAAGGCGACTCTAACCGCCAAAGGAAACAGGTATACCGGCAAAGGAACTCTATTCTAGGTAAGCGTAAATCAGATACCATGACACCAGGCATTACTTTCGATGACACAGATACATTTCTGTCTTTCAATTGTGACGATCCACTAGTGATCGATTGCTACATTTCAAATTACCAAGTACGTAGGACATTGTTAGACACGGGTAGTTCTAGCAATATAATTACAACCAAGGCACTGGCTGGTTGTCAATTACACAAGGCACAGTTAAGTCCAGTTCGGACACCATTGATTGGCTTCGGCAATCACCATGTTATACCTGTGGGATACTTGAGTATTCCCGTCATGTTACTGGCTGGACAGCTAAAACGTACGGAAACCATAGACTTCGTGGTCATTGATGAGCCATCACCATACAATGTATATTTGGGACGGCCTGGACTAAATCAGTTCCAGGCCATAGCATCTACTGTACATATGCTTTTAAAGTTCCCCACTATAGGTGGGGTAGCTTCTATTCGTTGTGATGTCTTGCAGGCAAAGCAGTGCTACATGGCTTCCTTGAAGGAACCGACCCCCATAGATCTGAAATCAAAAATTACTTCTACCGTCAGGCCGACCTCCGTTAACATTACCGACCTAACAGGTGGCTCGGACCTGTCCATTGAAGCAGGGGCCGAGGTAAGAATTATTCCCCTCGCGGCCGATCCAAACAAGGTAATAAAAATTGGGGCTGATTTGCCCCCTCAATTGCAATATGATTTGCTTAACCTTTTGCGTGAATTTGCGGAAGTTTTTGCTTGGGGACCGGAGGATATGCCTGGCATTTCTCGAAATATCATTGAACACAGGTTATCCATTGATCCCAATCATAGGCCGATCCGACAACGAAAGCGTAACCTCGGGGGAGAACGTAACAGATATGTGGAGATCGAAGTCAACGCCCTGTTGGAAGTACGTATCATCCGAGAAGTAGATTATCCGGAATGGTTGGCTAACCCCGTGTTAGTTTCCAAACCAGATGGTTCATGGCGCATGTGCATAGACTTCACCGACTTAAATAAAGCATGCCCCAAAGATTGGTTCCCATTGCCTTTGATCGACGTGTTGGTTGACGCTATAGCTGGATTTCGATTCCTTAATTTCTTGGATGCATATAAGGGATATCATCAAATCTTCATGGCCAAGGAAGATGAAGAAAAAACATCTTTTATTACAGACAAAGGTACATATTGCTTCATAACCATGCCTTTCGGTTTAAAGAATGCTGGAGCTACTTTTCAACGTTTAGTGAATAAAATTTTCAAAAAACAGTTAGGTCGAAATATGGAAGCATATATTGATGATTTACTTGTAAAAAGTAAAAATGAACTTGCTTATTTATCTGATTTACGTGAAACCCTTGAAACACTAGCCCAATATAAATTAAGGTTAAATCCAAAAAAATGTATTTTTGGAGCCACTTCAGGAAAGTTCTTAGGATACATGGTTTCTGAGGGGGGTATCTCGGTTAATCCTAAGAAAGTAGAAGTTGTATTGAAAATGCACCCTCCTAGGACAATTCGGGAAGTACAACAATTAACGGGTAGATTAGCAGCTTTGAATAGGTTTTTAGCCCGATCAGCAGAACGAGCATTACCATTTTTTAACATTTTAAAGAAAACTGATAAGTTTTTGTGGACCCCGGAATGTCAAAATGCTTTTGAACAATTAAAAAAATACTTAGCTTCTTTGCCATATTTGACTATGCCTATTCATGGAGAACAATTGTACATGTATATAGCTACTACCAAATCTGTCATTAGCTCGGTTTTGCTCCGAGAAGATAACCGGGTCCAGAGACCCATCTATTTTGTTAGTAAAGTTTTGCAGGCCGCAGAGAAAAATTATTCTAGCCTAGAAAAGCTAGTCCTGGCTCTAGTTCACTCCACACGGCGTCTTAGACCTTATTTCAACTCGCATGGAGTCACCGTTTATACTGACGCACCCCTCAAAGCCATCTTACAAAAAGCAGGAGTTTCAGGTCGACTCACCAAATGGGCCATTGAATTAGGAGATTATGACATCACCTTTGCCCCACGCACAGCAGTCAAAGGACAGGTGTTGGCGGATTTCATAGCTGAAGGAGTACCAGACAGACAAGAGAGCATATCTAGCCCGTCAGAAAAAACCGATCTGCTTTTAGCTATAGCCGAGGGTGACGATGCGTGGATCCTCTACGTAGATGGGGCCTCAAGCCAGTCCGGATCGGGTGCAGGGATCATACTCACCAGCCCGGGAGGAGAAATTCACACGTATGCTTTACGATTCTGCTTCACAGCCACAAATAATGAAGCAGAATACGAAGCTATGATAGCCGGCCTGAAGTTAGCTCTGAAATTTGGAGTCGAAAATCTAAAAATTTGTTCAGACTCTCAGCTCGTGGTTAAACAAATTTTGGGGGAGTATAAGGCTAAGGATCGACAAATGGAGGAGTATTTAACATTGGTGCAACAGCAACTAAAATTCTTTCAAAAATGGGCTATAGAGCGGATCCCGCGAAGCAAAAATACAAATGCTGATGCCTTGTCCAAATTAGCTTCTTCGGTTTTTTCTCACCTGACTAAAACCGTCCTAGTAGAAGAAATACATAACAGGAGTACAGCTGAACCAATAATCTTGTCTATAAGAGAAGGACAGGATTGGAGATTTCCTATATGGCAATACCTACAAGATGGTACTTTACCAGAATCCCGGAAAGAAGCACAAAGAATACAAAGGAAGGCTGAACACTATCAGATAATCGGGGAGGACCTGTATAAAAAGGGTTTCTTGATGCCCTTACTAAAATGCTTGGGATCGGGAGAAGCTGAAGCCATGCTGAAGGAAGTACATGAAGGGGATTGCGGGTCTCACATTGGGGCTCGGAATTTGGCCAAGAAAATAATAGGGGCTGGGTTTTATTGGCCTCGGTTATTCCAAGAAGCAGTGGAGTATGTTCAAAGTGTTCCAGTTGCCAACACAATGCAACAATTCATAAGTTGCCGGCCTCCAGTTTTACAGGGATAATTGCTCCATGGCCTTTCGCAGAGTGGGGGATAGATCTCATGGGACCGTTTCCTAAGGTCGGTTCATGCCATTACCTTGTTGTGGCCATAGATTATTTCACAAAGTGGGTGGAAGCTGAGGCACTTACAAATATTACGGGGCGAACCGTAGCTCGATTTCTTTGGAGGCAAGTCATTGTCGTTTCGGTGTGCCCAGATCGGTTATTTCGGACAATGGAACCCAGTTCGAATCTAAAGAGTTCACAGCCTTGTGTTCAAAACTTGGCATCACCCAACGTTTCGCATCAGTAGCCCATCCTCCAGCAAATGGACAAGTAGAACTCACAAACCGAACTTTGTTGCACGGGCTGAAATCCAGACTAGAAGATAAAGGAAAAAATTGGGTAGAACAATTGCCCCATGTGCTTTGGTGCCACCGAACCACGCCTAAATCAGCCACAGGAAAAACCCCTTTCGAGTTGGCCTTCGGGGTCAATGCAGTCATCCCCCCAGAAATACAAAGTGGAGCCCCACGAGTTATGCACTTTGAAAGAAATCAAAATCAGAAAAACTTGGAGCTCGGCCTGGATCTGATAGAAGAAGTTCGGGACTCGGCCTATGTACATCAACTAAATTACAAAAATTTAGTTCGGCAACACTATGATGCTCGGGTCAAACATCGAGCCTTTATACCAGGAGATTTAGTTTTGCGAAACAGATCTATCAGCAAACCACAAGAACAAGGCAAGTTATTTTCTAATTGGGAAGGGCCTTATAGGGTAATCGAAGCTCGACCTACCGGAAGTTATATTTTGGAAGACTTGCAAGGACGATTGATTCCACGAACTTGGAATGCAGCACACTTGAGAAAATATTATCAGTAAAGCAGTTCGAGTTAAAAAAGGAAAAAATAACATTCTCATTCAATAATTCAGCTCGGTTACAAAAGGAAAGGGACCAGAATCAGAAAAAATTTTACAATGTACATTACTGCAACTGCATCTAGGCATGCTACCTACATTCCTCACACAGCTGGAAGGAAGGGCAAGCCCGATCTAAGAAAAAGGCCGGTTTCAAGAAGGAGGAGCTTGGGAAGAGGCTTCATCCGCTATTTCCTGGGGGTCGGCCACCGGATCCTCTTCGACCTTTTCTGGAATCGGAACACCGATGTCTCGGCATTCTTGCTTGATTTCCTCTACTAAGTCGTAAGGATCGCGTCCCTTGGAAGCAAAGAACCCTGGGCTATGGAGTCTTCTGGAACACCTTCCGCCGACCTGGAACTTTTTAGTTCATCCCAGCACAGAGTGTACCCACACTGGATTAACTCAAAAAAGCGCCGGTTCATCAACTCCAGCAGGGTCCCTTCCTTAAAAAGTTTCAGCTCGGCCTGACGAGATGCTTCAACCTCTTCCGAACTGACCATCGCTGCAGCCTTCTTTGTAGCCTCTTCTGCAACTTTTGTAGCCTCTTCTGCAGTCTTCTTGGCCTCTTCGGCAGCTTTCTCCAGGTCAGCTTTCTCCTTTGCCCAGTTGGATTTTTCTTTGAGCAAGGAGGCCTCGCTTTTCTTCAGGATATCCACGTCGGTCTCCAGTCCCTGGACCTTGGTCTCCAGCTGGCTTGACTTGGAAAGCAGACCTTGGTTTTGCTTCATCAGCCCGTTCTTTTCAACCTCAAGCTCCGAATACTTGCTTTTCTCGAGCCCCAGCTGAAACTCCAGATCTTCAACGGCTTCGGACGGTTTCTTCGACCTCTCCAGCTCGTAGCTTTGGGCTAAGATATCCAAAGCCGTTGCCCTTTTTGACGTAGCAGCATAATTATAGGCTATCTGCAAAAAATCCGAGCCAGGAGTGTCAGTCTAGGTAATTATTATTTTCAGACATTAATTAATTTTTGATGCTCACCCTCTTTATGTGTGAAACAAGAAAGGCCTCCTGCTTCATCATCAGCTCCATATTTTGCCGGAGCTGATTGCCCACCTGTACCATCTCCTCAAAGGACCTTTCAGTTTCAGCCTCCAACTCTTAGTAAGGCCTTATGTCCTCAGGTAGGGGTTCTGACAAGTGCACTTGACGTATGGGCCGAGCTAGAGAAATCGACATATCTTTCTTATCCTTCAGCAGCAGAACCCTTTCATTTGTTGACGGGTCTACGGGTCCCCAAAGATCATCAGGTTTCGGCAGCTCGGGATCACGTATGGGGCCCGTCAACAATTGTGGAGCTTTAGCAGCCTTAGCTGCTTGGATTTCTTCCGGGGTCGGCTTGCTCCTTTTTGCGACCCGAGTTGTCAATGCCGAGCTGGGAGGGTCGGTCACCTCGACCTCTTCCGTGAGATCAATCTCAGCCAATCTTTTGGAAGATCCCGAAGTTGCAATAGGCTTGTTGGCTTTTTTCTTCCTTCCGAACCCACCGAGACTACCTGAAAATAAGCAACTTGCAGAAATCAAAATCACCGAGCTAGAAAAGATGAGGATACGATAAATAAAGAGTTCAAGGAACAGGTATTTACTTTCTTTTTCTACATTGGGGGATTGGCTCAGCCCGGCTGAAACAAGGAGATCCTCTGAAGGAAATTTAGCTGAATATTTAACCGAGCCAGTATAATTTTTTAGTGCCTTATAGTCTGATTGAACCCTGGGGTCGGACTTGTCTCGGGTTTGTTCAACTGGTAAAATAAATTGTGACCAACGTGAGGGTAGGTTTGCTTCCTCAGCCTTCACCATAAAAAATCTAGACCTCCATTGTTTATTGGTATCGGAGGAGTCGGTAATAATTATATGGCTATTCCTACGTTTCTGAAAGGTCACCCACCATTTACCATAAGGGTACTTACGGACCGTGTAAAATTGAAAAAACAGATCTACCGAAGGTTGGACCCTAGCCCCAAAACACACATACATGAACCCTATCCAAAACCTAAGGGCATTTGGTACTAGTTGGCTCAGCCCAATGTGAAGGAATTCACACATCTCGATCAACAGATCTACGGTCGGAAACCTCAGCCCAAAATTTATATGATACTCATAAACCCCGACCCAACCCTCGGAAACACTATTTATCCTCTCCTCAGGCTCGGGTAAACGAATCGGGACACAGTGATTTATATAATGAGCTAACCTAAGATTTTCTAAATCTTCCCTAGTCATTTCAGAAACTATGTCTTGAGGTTTAAACTCATGGGAGGCGGCCGAATCTACATAAAGCAGTACCAAAAATCATACACAAACTTTTAGGTGAAATTCGCAAAAATAAATTGGAAAAATCAAGAAGGGAAAGAACACACTAACCTGAGCTAGGATTTTGACGAGACATTCCGGTACCGGAACTCTTTTCGGAGGCCATTACGAATAGACGAACGGGTAAAACGATGCGGTGACGGAATGACGGTGACAATGGAGCCACAACACGGACGAGATCAACGGATTGGGGAGATGACACCTTCGGATTCCGGCGAAGTACGAAGATTCCGGCGGTAGGCAGGGAAGTAAAAAATCTTTTTCTTTCTGTCTCTCTCGTTCTTTCAGGAAAGCAAATATCAAATGGTGCCAAATGTTTGTGGTTCTCACGGTTTTATAGAGGAGCCTCGAAGAAATTGAAGAGACGTGGGCAGACCAAAAGCTGTAGTCCTTAATGATGCTTCGAGAACATAAACGACCTCTGAAGTCGTATCGTTTGAGAAGGCGTGTTCTGACAAGTCCGCCTCTTCAAAATACCGTCCTAGGGTAACGCAAAGGTACGTATTTATGATTACATTTATTTGTCCGAAAAACTGTTCAAATTCTTTAGATCGAAATTACACTTATTACTATACAGTCGAAGGAGACTATTCTTTGTAGGTCGGATTTCATATTTCATGTTTTTATATGAAGTATAGGTCGGATAAATACTGGAAAATCGCCTTAGTCACATACGGCTTAGTAAAAATACGGTATGTTGCTTAGTTCGGAAAATTGGCTCGGATTAACCTAGAAAATCATATCCTTTATGCTAGGTCTTAGCTCGGAAAACCCAAAGAGTATTAAGTTTAAGATCGGTAAAACCTAATACTGGGGGGGCTTGTTGATGTACATAAAATTGAAATCCCCATTGGGCCCAGCCCAATTAATTAAAAACAAAGAAACAGTAAAAGATAAAGAAGCCCAGATCCATGTTTAGGTCGGAAAGATCACACAAAACGAGTCTCTGTTACAAATTTAGGTCGGTCATATAATCTTATATTGGTCATGAAGAACTGAACAAGAAAACTCACTAAAGCTTAGGTCGGAATAAACTAATCTTAGATCGGTAGAACTTATAGCACAGATCGGTATGATTATGTCAGTATTACTCAAGAATCCCAGGTCGGTAAAAGCTTAATGAAGTTAGATCGGTCAATTGTTAAAACTCATCCCTATTTAGGTCGGTAATTTATGTAAGATTAGATCGGTGAAGCCGACCTGAAATAAAGATAATAATATAAAATATCATGGTAGGGCCATTATTTTAATACATGCAGAGCAATAATGACAATGGGGCCAAAGTTAAAGCCAGTTTTCCCGAAAAGGCAAAAAACATCATTGCAAAAGGAATAATTAGGAGCGTATGTCTCCATTACTCAACGGAACCATCAAGAATAAGCTTATATATACTCAGGCACAAGCCTCATTCTGGTAAGTTCCAACAGGCAATTTCTGCAATTCTCACTAGCATCTCTTAAGCTATTCTCTCATTTACAATTTCTATGAACACTCTTGTTCTATATTGCTTATCTCTTTCATATTACTGACTTGATCGTCGGAGCCTATACAGGGGGGAAAGCCCCGCTCCTTTTCTGAATTAATCATCAATTGGTGAACGGAGCAGTGCAAAATCATCAAGCTTCATCATCTTGGCCGAGCTCAGCAACTCAGATCACTCCATCATTTTCAATTTTGTTCATTCCCTTCACAGCACAACTTCATACAACTTGGGCTATTACTGTCTTCAAGAGTTCATTGGGCCGCGAAGAAGCATCGTTCCCTCATTGTAATTTTTGCGTCACATCAATTTATATTCGGTTTTAATTTTCACATAAGTAGAGTGATTATTGTGTTTTAACTGCTGTAATTTTTATTATATATCTTTTAAATTTTAATTTTATTCAGATTTTTAGTGTTTATTTATTTCTAATGATTTAGTTCATTTTTGATGATAGAGAGCAATTTCAAGAGATAAAATGGAGGATAATTAATCGAGAGATATATAAAATATTAAAATGAGAAAAATAGTAATAAAATAAAATTAACAACTCTGCTGACATAGGGTAGCTATTTTTTTAAAGTAAAAACACATATTATAGACAATAAAAAATACTAAAATATTTTTTGATCAGTCCAACGACTCCAACCCCCTGGGCTGTTTTAAACCAAAAGAAAATATATATATATATATATATATACATACACACACACACTTACATAGAATAAAAAAAAGTTAAAATTAGAGAGTTAATATATAAATAAAAGAGAATATAAGAGTAAAGATAAAAATTAAGACAGGAGAACTTACTAGATATATAAAGATGAAAAAATAAGTTAGATGAAAATATATGTAGAGAGAGAAAGAGAATTAAATGAGTAGATAAAGAAAATTAAAACAATGACATAGAAAAAGAAAACAACAATCATATTAAAAAGAAGATAAATTAAAAGAATTTTTTTATTAAAAAAAAATGAAAAAGGGAAATTGTGGGAAATAAAAAGGGTTCCCAATAGCTACCCATTTAACACCCAAAAATATGTTCCCATTGGGACCCATCAAATTTCTTAACTCACTATTCTCCCTCCCATTTGAACCCAATGGGAATTTTTATGGGAATTTCCCTTCCAATAAATAGGGTCCTATTGGGTGCCCTATGAGAATGAGAAATATTGCCACTTTTAGGAAGAACCTTCCTGCTGGATTCCAGATACAACCTCCGCTTGAACCTGGGAATGATCTTCAGGCCGGGCTTAAGAAGAATCCTTCATTGGAACTTTAAGAGAACCCTACGATTGTGCTATGAACGAAGAGTCCTCCTCATCTCTAGACCTCTTGTTTGGCCCTTCTTCACCTTGCTCTAGATCCCTCTTCCGCTTCAAATGCTTTGCCCAGAGGGTGTTAATAATTTTCCCAATCCTGGGAATTTCAGGACTGTCGGTATAAGGAGAAAAACTCCGAGCTTCATCAAGAGTCCGAACCTAGCGGTTCCGAAATACGTCCAAGCTTTTAAAATCCAATCTTCTGAAAAGAAGAAAAAGACTTCACAAACGCAGAATAGCCCTTCGGTACCCTTTCAGCTGAGCAATTTTTTCCTTGGAAATCTTAGGATCAATATCTCGGGCAGCCGAAACAACACCCTTCGAAATATATCTTCGCGCACAACCAACCGCGAACTTTCCCTTCAGTACCAAATTCAAGAGAACAAAACAACTTTTTAATCAACACTTCAAGTTCCTGAGACAGGAACTGAGAAACGTCTTCCGTCAGAGCATCCCTCTCACCCTCCGCCTTTTTACAAGCATAGGCCACATCCTCAAGCTCCTTTTCGAGAACACCTCAGGCCTTCACAACATTGTTAGCCTTAATAACCACCAAACTTAAGTCATCCTTGAAACGCCTCTCTTTCGCTTCAAAAGACTTAGCTTCCTTTCTCAATTTTACAATCTTGGCCTCAGCTTCCCCCAACGTAGCTAATAGGGCATAACATATCATTAAGAGACCCACAGGCAAGGTTGTTAAACTCGGAATTCGGGATAGAATCGTTTTATGCCCAGAATCGGAATCGTAGAATCGTATCGTAGAATCGGATCCTGGAATCGAAAAATAGCAAATACACACTTATTTAATTATAATTATATCATAAACTCGGAATGTCTCATATAAACTCATAATTGTTCAATAAAAAACACATTAAAAGTGTCAACTCAATAATCCATAGCCAAATCAATTACATATCATGTTCCCATAAATAATTAAACATCATTTTCAAATCCATAAACTTCATCATTCTCATTGCCTTTTTCATTCTGCCCAACATCTCTGAAATGCACATCCGTTGTTATTTGTGGCTCATTTTCATCTTCATCCATTGACTCCCATCGTGAATTGTGAGGAATTGAAGATTGAAGAGGGGAAAATTATTGCTGGGCCGCTGGCAATATAATTATGAACATGGGCTGCCAAAATTTGGTAAAATTTTGGGCCTCCCAAATGGGCCAAATCACATATTTAACTGTTTTTTGGTCCAATCTCGAGCCCCTTGAAGATATTGTGGAATCGGCATAGAATTTGAAGATATTGTGGAATCGGCATAGAATTGTAGAATCGGCCGATTCTAGCCCGATTCTACGATTCTAGGCCGATTCTACCGAGTCTACTACTGCAACTTGGGTAGATCTGATTCTACTCCGAGTTTGACTCGATTCCTGGGTCTAGACTCGTAGAATCGGCCGATTCTACGAGTCTAGACCCGATTCTAACAACCATGCCCACAGGGGCCCCCCCGTAGCCTACAAGGCTTATTCGGACCCAACAAGGGCCCCAAGAGACTATACTCCATAGTGCCTCCGTTGCTGTTCATCCTTCTGCACTGTTCATCAACACCATAGCTATAGTAGGAAGACACCCCTTCACATTAAGGAGACCCTCACAACTACTCCCAATGGCCGCCTATAAATACATTTACTACCCTCCAAGGTAAGGGTTCCTCTATATCTCTCTCTCTCTACTTAAGATATTATTATATACTTTGCTCCTACCTAACTTGATCGTTGGATATTGTTTCGGGGGCAAAGTCTCAGAATCCTTTGACTGACTTTTCTTCTTTCAATAGGTCCTTCACGCCTTCCGTCCGTGCGAAATACCTTCCACCCTCCAGAACAGAAGGTTTACACCGTTCGGCAGAAGCGACAACATCATTAGCCTTAACATCAACTACCTCTTTAGAAGCTGCAAGTTTCGTTTCCTCACCACTTTGCACTGCTTTCTGGATCAACTCACTACAATCTCTCTTATAACGAACCAAAGATTCGGTATGAAGGTGAGCATTCATAGCAGTCTTGTTTAGACTATGAATCAAAGCATCCACACCGACAAAACAATAATGATCCAGAACCAACGGAGGGATACTACATCGGACCCATTCATATAGTTTTATAGGATTATCTAGAACTTTGTCCTTCCGCCAGAACAGACCCTTCTCCAGAAACCCGCTCTGGCGGAACCCTCAGGCTGAACGCCAACATTCTCTTCCTGATTATCTTCGAGTTCATCCTCTGGAACAATTCGATCAGAACTCTTTTATTATCTTTTTTACTCTTTTTCTTGTGAGCAGAATGCTTACGCTTAGCCTTTTTTTCTCCAGAAGCCCCTAGGAAACAATAAAAGAAAGAGAAAAATTTTTAGAACACTTTACAAACAAAACACTTAAGTTATCAGGAAAATAACAAATACCTTCACCCTCCTTCCTCGAAGACTTTGACTTCTTGGATACTTTTTTAGTCACCTGCAAAGGTTCACCATTAGGCCCTCGATTGGTACTATCAACTAAAGTAGCACCTAAAACTGGACCCAAACGAACCTCAACGGAATCTTCAAAATTAATTGAAGAAGTCACAACTTTTCCTCCTCCGGCAGGGGAGCGAACCTTCTTACCCTCCGCCTCCGTAAAAGCATTTCCGTAGCCTTCTCACCATCACGTGCTTTCAAAATCCCTTCAGCACTATTCACCAACACGGTTCCACTATAGACGGATCCCCCAGGATTTACGGGATCCTTCCAACGGCCCCTAAACGGTTCCTATAAATACATTCACTACCCTCCAAGGTAAAGGGGAACTTCCTCTCACTAATCGAGAGCTTATCTCTCTACTTTAAAACCCTATCTAACTTGACCGTCGGAGCCTTCCGGAGATTACCCCGGAACTCCCTGACAGACTCTTTCCTTTGACAGGTACTCAACGCCCCTCCTCCAGAGGTCACAACCTTCCACCCTCCGACTGAGGAGGCTTCTACCCTCCGGCAGATTGGACTTCATCATGTATCGAGTTTAATATATAAAGTGTCAAATTTAGCTGATGAAATATGGTGGTTAAATACCCTCTTCTCTTATCTAACAATAAACTTAAGGAAAGGGGGTAGTTCGGAGAGGAGAAACAGTACAAAAGCACGATATTATATAGTTGGATTCCTTTCGGAAGAAAACAAAAGATGGAGGGAAAAAAATATCCAAATATTATTTATATATATAATTCATTTATTATAATATATATATATATATATATCACGTTCTGGGTATTTTGTTTTCTGTTTCATTTTAATGCACTATTTGTGAAAAGAAATTCGAAAAATTAATGTTGGGAAGAATATTATATACTGTAGGTTGATATGTGGGAAAGAAATGACATGCTTTAATTGTACTACCGACCATAGATCGATCTATAGTTTAAAGAAAATTAGCCTTATAAGCCAAAAATTATGTTGGCAACAGTAGCATATAAAATACCCCTTCCTCGGTTATATTAGAAGAATCTACTTAAATTAATATATACCACTTAATTATTATGAAGGTCAATGTACAACACCTAAAAAAATTAATTTGACACTATTTATTCTATTTTTATCCTTACTTATTAAGTATGTGCTAATTATTAATCACACATAATTATATTAGTAAGAGTATGAGAAGTAAAAAAATTAAAAGTAAGCTTTTATATTAGACAAAAATATTTTTTAAAACAAACCCTTCTAATAGAACAGAGGTACTATGTATATATGTATAATTTTTTTACAAAATTTTTTAAGTCATGAAGAAGTCAATCGCTAAAGGCCACGCTTAATATATATTAATGGCAGGACTATTATATTAATCAATTATTGTAAGGTCCAATTAAAGAAGTATTTTTATCTAGATAAGAAACTTATTTTTTTTTTTTTCCGAAAGCATAAGAAACTTAATTAATTAACGGAGAACCTCGAGAGAAGGCAAATTAAGGGACAAAAACTTGTATTTGACAATTTAACGGTTTGATGACGCGTATATCGAATTTAGCATCTGATGTATCGTAGTTATATATATTTTAGAAACACGCGTGTCATTTATTGTATAGTCTCTAATGTATAGAGAATCAACGGTTATAAGTTTAACTGTTAATTATCGCGTAACTTTCATGTATTGCACGTAGAGAAACACACGCATATCGAATTTGCCTTTTAATATATATCGGTGGAAACAAGTTTTTGCATTTTGAAAATAACGCGGTCGAACTGGTCTTTACAGGGGACTCTTGTTAATTAATTGTGAGCACGTCAGCACAAAAATATTAAAAAGCTCCAATAGAGCTCTCGTTCCTTAATTCTTAATTGTAATGCAACAGTGTTACATGAGGGAGCTCCACAGCATGGTACTATTTACGAGTATTAGTTTTTAAATTTTTTTTAATAAAATTTTATTTGTCAAGTGACACTGCAGAAGATTTACTCTTTTGAAATAACACTTATACTATTCTTAAATATACTCTAGAAGGGTAGTAGTACTTATACTCTTATGAAATAACACTTATATACTCTTCTTAAGCACAGTGCTATTCTAGAACAGTGGTAGCACTTATACTCTTCTGAAATAACACTTGCACTATTCTAATTAAGTGTTACTCACTTGTACTATTATATATAGAGTGAACTTATATTGTTATGAAGTATTACTAACAATCTCTTGATCAAGTATTTTGAATAGATTATTACTACTCTCTTAAAGATATTTGAAGAGAGTATTAGAAGCTACTACTTAAATAGATTAATCTATTCAAGATACTTAAAGAGAATACCCGTAATATTCTCTTCAACTATATAATATTTGGGTGATGCGTACTATTCACATGTATTAAATTCGATATATTGGGTCCAACTATTCACATGCTTAGGTTACATGGGGTCCAACTAAGCCCGTGACGTTATAAAATAGGACCAATTTAGCTCATCTACGGTGTAAATGAACATTAACAGAGAGGCACTAATTTGACCTAATTTCATAAACATTGAGGGTGTATGTAGACACAACAGATAATGTCAAGGCTTATTTGGACGCAACCTAACTTTAGGGCTTATTTGACATATGGTAAAAAAAAGTTAGTGACTAAAATGGATTTTTTTCCCCCTGTTTAGTACGTATGAACATCCATTGTTAAGGAAGATTATACTTGAATTGTGAAGATATATTTTCATCTTCAAGCTTTTATATGCAAAAAAAAGCATATCCGCTTGTGAATTCAAACAGAATTCTGATCAATCAGGAATGCTGAATTTGATTTACTTTAGGTAAGGGCGGGGAATGGCGCTATCTTGGGTCCTAAAAAAATGGGATTTCAATGGGTGCACATTCTCTGTATAAGTTAAAGTATTTGGTAATCTGGGTGTGTAAGAGCGATGCTTTCTGCGAACGCCATCTTCTTCAACGGAGATCCTCATGTGATTGAGAGGTTGTCAGATATCTACAGAAGATTGCTAAAATCCTGGTTTCAATCAATGGTTGGGTTGTTGATGCTTCCGTTTTCAAAGGTCCATTTGCTGTTTACGAGGATTTTGTTCCGGCTGTAAACCTGAACGGGGAACCAAAATGCTGCGAAGCGACAGGGTTTCCTGCTTCTTCATCAATGCGTTGCTTTTGGCCAACAGTTTGAAAGAGGTAACATTTGCTGATTGATTCAGTTACTCTTTCCGTTCCAAGAGTCCACTTTATATTACTGAAATCAGTATTACAAAGTAGATTATTCAAATGGAAGAGAGGGAATATCTATTTCATACATTTACCCTATATCCTATACTATTTAAGTAACTATAATACTTCTCACTATGACCGAGGTCTCAGTCGACAAACTATTAATCTTGAGTTGTGAAATCACTCCTTGATGATGCTTTATTTGCAAATGCTACAAACAAGATTTTCTTTCTCATAATATGTCCAGAAGATCATTGATGTTGGCTGTCGCAGGCAAATTAAATATGCCATTCCGGAGAGGCAGAAAGGTCCATCGCAGGCTGAACCTTCCACATCATCATGTGGAAACGCTGATCCTTGGATTTAGTAAAGGCGGTGTACATGTTGTGCTTAACCAGCTACTCACCGAGCTTGATATCCACCCTGCTGAAACAGGGAACCAAACAAACAAAGCCAAGACAAACCTTTCTGGAGGAGGATGCAGAAGTACTTATACCCTAGCTCTTCAAAAGAAGATTTCTTGAACAGCTAGCATAACTGCGATTCATTATGTGGACGTTGGCTTGAACATGGAAGGGGCATATCTGACTAACAAGGAGATCATCGACCGATTCTCAGACCATCTTGCAAGAAGAGCTTTTGGAATGCGGTTTCTGCTTCATGGAACGATCATGACGTTGATCACTGGATCAGTGTGACCACTTGAACTAGTCTCTTCATCATCAAGTTGAATTGTTCCCACATTCCAGGCTCATTAGATTATTACTAATTGTTGTTGTGTGTTGGATTATGACAACACTTGCCCATTAATTAATTAAGGATAACAACTGCCTGCAGCTTTCTATGCGTTTTTAGTGCTCACATTTGGAAGGATTTTATAGGGATATATATGTATTTATTATTTATACAGCAAAAATTTTAACTCTCTTTCAAGTTTCAACCTTAAATTTAAACATAAGAGACTAAGGAAATATAATTGATAAACCTGCGATGATGAAAATTAGCTAGCTGTGCAGCTTTCTCTAATTCAGTCACTGCAATATTGTAAGACGTTAAAATATATATTTTTTATTTTTTTTAAACAGCGGATGAAGTGACTGACAAGATTTGATACTCGATCTCTTATTAAATAAATCAGAAATTATAACCAAGGAGGGGACATAATGCGCCTGACCCTCATTAAATCAAAGTGGACAATTGACGTAGCGTGAGTGTGATGCAAGCCATGATGCAATTTTACAATAGAATTATCGCCTGATTCTAACATAATTAAGAAAGCCCTTGTCTATCTTGTAAACAGAGAGCTCGAAACTCTGCTTGAATATTAGAACTAGTAATAATCCAAGATTGCTGTGTTGATGAAGCGCGCCTCGCTAACCAATCTGCAGGAGCATTAGCTTCACGATAGGCATGAAGAAAAGAAAATTCATTACGCGTTGCCGCATTTTTTATAGTTTGTAGCTGCCCCTGATGAGCCGCCAAGGCCATACTGCTACTCCCGTAAGAAACTGGCACAAGACCTGTGAATCCATCTCAAATTCTTTTCCTTGTAGCCCCCTTACCACTGCGAAAAGCACAGCCCAAGCAACTTGTAGCTCAGCAGTCAATTAGTTAATATATATATATATATATATATATATATAAAAAAGTTAAATACAATATTTTTTATGTTAGAATGTATAAAAAATATAAATATAAAATTATTCACTTAATTGAAAGTTTATTACAAAATAGAGTTTAAATTTATTATCCAAAAATAATTAATAATATATAATCTTATTATCCACAACAACTATGCTAATGATATATTAATTTAAATTTTACACTACAAATATGAAGTATATTAAACTATAAAATAACAATTATAAGTTAAATTTAAAACCAAAATAATATGACTTTAAATTAAATAATACTTTTAAATTATATATATATATATATGAAATAAATTTAAGCGTATGAATAGTAGGAGATATCATCATTTCTTTGATTATTAAAGAAATGAAAATAATTGATTGTGTTCTTGTTCTTGAGTGCGCTCATGTTTCCTCTTTTCTGTAGCTGTGTCTTCAACGAGTATCTTTCCAATTTTACATGACAAAAACTTGTATATGACGATTCAAGTATAGTCTTTTGATGAATAACGATATTGTTTTAAAAAATACGCATATTAAATTTAACAATCTGATGTATACCATATTGAATTTAATTTTTTATGTGTATCGAATGTAACTACTAATGTATTACGATTTTTAGTTTAATTGTCTAAGTATTAAGTGTATTAAATTTAAAATGACACAAATATTTGCTATCACAAAGACTCAAAATTGCTAAGAAATTTGGTAGATTCATACATGTGAATGAAAGAGGCGAAACTCCATCTAAACTTTAGATCCTAGACGATTCATTCAGGTAGTTGTGACAGTTGTACTTTATACATTCATTCATTCATTTATGCGTTTAAATATTACCAGTTAAAAAATGTATGTACTATGTTTCTTTTCCCGACTCAAACAAAAAGAAAAATATACACACAATATTAGAATAATTCATTCGTTCCATCAGAACAGTTCAATAGTACAACTATTTATGAATTACGAATTATAACAGTTCTAAAGTGCACTCTTCTAATAAAACAAAAGAACCATATATTCGGTCTAAACGAACAGATATGACACATACAAATTGTAACGGGATTTCCCAATGCAGGTCATTAACAAATGGCGGCAAACAATACTATAATCCAAACAATATCTGTGCTTCTTAATTTCTATCAAGTTCCCACACAATCTGCCGATGTCCGCCGGCCCGCAAATCCTTCTGAGAAGAAAATGATTTTTCAATTTGTTTTATACTACGTTGTTTCCACTTGGAGACTTGTCCGAAATCCTCCTTCTTGTCTTTACCTCAATGCACATTTTCTTTTCCGCGTCCTAAATTAATTTTATATATATATATGTTCATGCATATATAGTTAGTTTGGGGAAACATTCTTGCAAAAGAACTGAACTCGATCTTCAGACAAAGGAGCTAGGCATTGGCTGGGATCGATCGATTCAGTAAATTAATTAACGATGGATGGGAAGACAGTAGCACTTGATGCAATTGCTAAGGAAGCTGTTGATCTGGTACATGTTTTTACCCAAGTTACTGTGTTGTTTATTGTCTCTAGTGTTCAAAATTACGTACTTTTACTTAAGTAAAAAGTGCGAGCAATTTTGATGAGTAATTTTTCTTTTTTGAGTAGAGAATCTGAACACAATAAATTAGGTGCCATGCAGATTCTTCGGCTCCATTCTTTTGGTGATCTATTTGGGAAACTTTAGTTTTAGGAAAGAAATATTTTTATGAAGGGAATTTCTTCTTGCGATTTGTGTAGGAAAGACTAGAAAAAATGTTATGATTATATTATCTTTTAAATTTATGTGAGTAAAGATGTAGGAGTGATTTTAAATATTGAATTTTGAATTGAATAGAAAATAAGGTTGTTTTCTTACGCTAAAATTTTGGAGAAAAAATAATGTTATTTCTCAAATGGAATGGAAAAGAACAGAGTCATTCTTGGTATGCATGGTATCTCGATTCGACATAGTTAATGGATTAAAATTTATTTTCATGATTCATGCGCATAAATTTCAATTCCTAGAGTCATTTAAACATTTTTTTATATATTCTCGTTCCTGCACGTTAAACGTAACCTTAAAGAAATTCTATCCAAAAAAATTAAATTTTGCAGCTTTTAGCTAGCGAGCGCTAGCAATTCCTTTTGTTGATTGATTCTGACGTTGTTTTGTGCAGGAGAACATTCCTGTTGATCGAGGAGGTTTTCGATCACCTCAAGTGTACGAGGAATGGTTTGAGCTCGGATGCAGCCAAACAGAGACTGGATTTGTTTGGCTATAATAAACTTGAAGAGAAAAAGGTCAGATAATAATATATTCTCCGTTCCTAAATAAATGTCCGGTTCGAAAAAAATGTTTTGTCTCTAAATTAATAAGTGTCTCCCTACACAGTTAAGAGGATAAAGATTTATTTTAGCCCCTCATATTTTACCCAATTGTCAAATAAGTTATTAATGTTACTTTATGTCCAAATAAGCCCCGACATTATAAAATATAGTCAATTTAGCCCCTTACATGTAAATGCACATTAACTAGAGAGTTAATTTGACCGAATTTCGTAAACAATAATGTATTTGGACACAACAGATAACGTTAGGGTTTATTTGTACACGACATATAACGTCTGGGACTTACTTGGACCAAAATAACGTAATGGGCTTATTTGGCATAAGGTAAAAAATATTAGGGACTAACTTTACCCAATACAAAAAAAAAAAATCAATAAATATCAATTTTACCTTTTGTTTAATTGATTTCATTTAATGGTATTAATTACAATGTCATTTCAAAAGCACATACATCACAAACATTTTCTTTTAAATATATAAGGGGCATGTTATTTGCATGACACTTTTTACTAAACATATGATACTTTTAAAGTTTTTAAGTGGCAACAAGACATCAATTCCCTTACCTCTAACAAAAAAAATTATCCCCTTAATTTTTTTTATTATTATTTTTTTAAACGCCATAGTTGCATGGCCGGCAAGGGTAAAAACTCCTCCCTAACAACCATGGCCGGCAACCATGCTCTGCTCATGGGGCCCTCTCTTTAGTTTCTCTACTAGTATCAATTTCCATTTAATATTATTACCGTTGGAAAAAAAGAGTTGCAAACTTCAAATTGAATCCTTATTAAAATTTCGCAAATCTTGCCTTTCGAACCACTAATCATTCTTAGTGCCAATCCATAAATGTTCTGAATTTTAAATATAAAACATCACAATCAGCCACACCAATTGGATTATTTCATGGTAACCAAACAAAAAATAAATTAAAGAACACTCACAACAAGTACACATACATTATAAGTATGTTCTTTTTTATTATTTTGAAAACATGTTTTTGAAAAAATAATATTATAAGTGTATTAGAAATGTAAAAAATAAATAGTTAAATTATAAAAAGTTGTATTAAAAATATGAAAAATAATTATAATATATTTCGTATTAAATTTACTGTTGAAATCAAAACCAAAAGAACAGATCATATATGGAGAAGCACTACACCCGTCATGTTCAGTCGATGCAGCAGCGACCATAACTTTCACATTCGATGGAGATGGGTCTCACTCTTAGGCAAAAATGTTATGTGACCTGACCCGATTGACAGGAAAACGATCCCACCACCACCTATAGCATATCAAACAACTTTTGAGTACCAAGTGTCTCAACTCTTAACAGTTGTAATGTATAGAGGACCACTCAGAGATCGATAGTTCGATTTATGCTTGTTTAGAGTGCAAGCTGACACAATTTTGTAAACGGCTCTCTAGGTTCATTCTTTCTCACCCTACAACTTTTGTCTTAATTGTAATAGAACATGATAACGTAATCAACCTAAAAATTAAAGGAAAAAAAAAAAAAGTTGTAGGTCCATTCAATTTTTTTGGCAGTTGTCATGAGCGATTGATAGTTAACGAATTTACGATACATAATAAGAGGCAAACAATCATTTCTATATATGTACGTCCATATTAATTTTTTTTGCCTTAACTTTGAAGTCAAATATTTATAGATTCTTATCGTCATCCATCCACCACCTCTAAAGTCCAAATCTGTAATTAAAGAGTGAATCTCACTCTTCTTCCACCATCTTAGATGTTTGTCAAAGTTTCTAGCTATGTAGTACAACGTTAATGTACATGTACTTTAACATTCATGGCTAGTATTATTAGTAGAGCACATAATTATTAATGTGACAAGTTATAGGTACACGTGTGGCAATTTTAATTACAACACACAAGAACAAAACATGTTATAAGCTGATTCAATATGAACATGATCAGAATTATCACTTTTCAAGAGAGAATTTTTTTTTATAACCTTTCACGTGATACAAAAACCCAAACCGAAACATAAAACGTTATAAACGATCTGCCAACTTAAAACAAGATTGACACATGGATACAACATATTAATCTTTTTATTCTTTAAGATTGATAGAATGAAACCCAATATATAGTTCATTGCAACCTGATCCACATCAAACACACACAAGATCTCTTTCAATCTCTTGTAGGGGTTTTGAGACTTTCTCTCACTAGAGGTTTTCTCTCAAGGAAAACCTCTAGCGCCCCTCATGTGTCCTTTCCAAGGGTTCTACCCTTGACTGATTTCTACCTCAATTACCGTTTGAATCATGTTTGAGGCTCTTCATTGAATCTTAATCATGCTTTCATAGGGTGTTGATGGATTGCCCGATCGGGCACTTTTAAATTTTTGAAAAATCTGGTTTTAGTGAACACTTCGATTCTCGAGTGTCTTCATTTTTCAACCAAATTCAATTGGAATTTCTGATTTGGATCTTTCCATTTCAGTTTTTGCTCTCTTTTTCGGTTCTACCGATTTGATATCATCCTCAAATACGGGTTCATTTCTGTGGCAATTTATTTGGGGAATTTGACCTCTTTCAACTGGGTTTGAAAGACTTCTTACGATTTGAAAGACTTCTTCCTGTTCGGAAGGCAGAGCAGCCGACAAAGACTCTCTGAAGAAATACACATCCGCGATCTGGAGATTCGAAGACGCGAAGATCTCGAGCAACAGCTCTCACGGATCCGTGAGAAGGGGTGCTGAAAAGCTTAAATGGTGAACTCTCCCTCAACGTTCGGGTCTGTAGCCGTCGTCGGTGATGTGGTGGTCCGATCTGGAAGCTAAGGGTGATTATATAAGGGAAACTGCATAGTCTCGCAAAGTTATGGTAAAAAGGTACTTAGAGAGTCGAAGCATCTACCAGCCTGAAGCAAACCTTGAAGCACTATCTCCACTTCAATGGCTTTTTGCCCATTTCAATGGCTTTTTGCCCACTCCAATGGCTTTTTGCCCATTCCAATGGCTTTTTGCCCACTCCAATGGCTTTTTGGTCGCCCTTTTCAATGGATTTTTTGCCCATTTCAATGGCTTTTTGCCCATTTCAATGGCTTTTTGGTAGCCCTTGCAGCACTATCTCCACTGAGATTCAAAACGCGACCGAGTGTTGCTCTATTTTTGCTGCGTAAATTTTGGAGCATATTGGTACTGTTGGCTCTTTCTTGGGCTGAAATGAAACTGTTTGTAATCCTACTAGTGGCAGGTTTGATTACAAGCAAGATGGTTGTTTACATAATCTATGTGGCTACTTAGATTATGAGTTGATAGTTTGTAGTCTAACTAGTGACATGTTAGTTTACAAGCTTGAAGTTTTACGCAATCTAGGTAGTGACTACTTAGATTACGATTTGTAATATAGGAATTGCTCCTTGATGTATTTCAAGTTTCGACTTATAAGATCTCGCGGGTTCGCCCGTTATTTTTCTGGTGGAAATAAAATTATTTACCTTTCCTCCAAAATATATATATATATATATATATATATATATCTCTTTCAAGGCCAAAATGGTTGAAATTTCCACTAATTCTTGACGCCCTATTAGTTTAGTTTCAGGAACATCTCATATACCTAATATGCAATTCATACACAACAGCGTTAAATTAAGTTTTACATGTAAACTATTACGTACTGGAAATTGATTCCTTTTGTCATTTTGTAGCTTTGGGCAATATGCAATTCTTTGCTCCGAAGACAGCCAAGCCCTTTTCCATTTCTCCATGCCGCATAACAAATTTGCACTCTGATTATTCAGCATTGAGGCATCTTGTAGAGATGATGATGATTAATGTAATCAATCACTTCATCTGCAGTCAGATACTTCACAGACAACCCCCTTGAAATGCAATCCCTGAAATAAAACGCAAAGTAGATAAGTCATCTAATCGATCTATTTTCATTTCAAACTCACACCTTCTCTATTTGGTTTACCTCAATCGAGTCGAGCTCACTCCGTTTGGGACTATTTCATCAACAACTTTGATGTTTTCCTGAAATTTACGGAAAAGCGTGAGTGAATAAGATCCATGATTATCACTCAATTTCCAATGGCTTGGAAACCAATTCAGCCACAATGAGACCAATAATTAAAGATGAGCTACCAACAAAATAACAAATAAGGCCATACAGTTAATGTACGAGCAGCTTTTAGCTCCCAAAGCAAAAAATGACTTTCTTATTGGATTGCCTCCTTCATATTCATATGAACAGCCATTACAGCCCTAGTAGTTAACTGATAAAATGTACCAAAAAAAAAAAAAAACCGGGTTGCGAGAAACATATTAGCACTGCACAAAAAATGGTGGAGATGATGATCTTTTCAACGGTGTCATCAGATCAGATGAGTTGAAGAGATGAGAGGCATAAAGGAATTAAAGTTAGCCCAAATCAATTATTTTTTTGCATAGAAACCCATATTGTTGGTATTAGCTATAAACATCAAAGAGAAGGGATGTGAGAGAGAATTAGTAGATTAAGGGTAATTTGCGTAGCTAAGTAATATTTGCTCTGAATGCCAAAAACTACCCTGGCATTAACACTAGCCAACAAACAACATGTTAGAGAAATATATGAGCTCAAGAGAAACTGGAATTACCTGGTAAGCACTCAGAATGTCATCATCCCTGATAATCTTCTCAACATCTTGACCATCTCTTCTAATGCAAACCAGCCCAAACTCTTTGCATATTGCCCCAACCTAAATGGAGATAAGTGATTATTTTCTCATACTCAAACATGAAATTTTAAGAAGAACAATGTCTATATAGCCAACTGTAAAAGAAAAAATGTGTTAGCCCTCTTAGGGAATTGTGCTTTATAAGTATCTCACAACAATTCCCTTTTATTATTGCTTGAATAATGAATGAATCACAAGTTTCAAGGTAACTTTACATTCTCAGTCTCTCTTTATAAATTTTTGCCAGCTAACATAGCATCCTTGGTAGATTACTAGCAAGAACACTTGTATCACATCAAATTAATTTTTATATACTATCATGGTAAAATGAAGGGGAGCCTTGGCACAACGATAAAAACTGTTGCCACGTGACTGAGTGATCACAAGTTTGAGCTGCGGAAATAAGGTGCCCACATTAGTCCTTAATATCCTAACCCTTCCCTGGAGCCAAACCCAACTTGAACCCTACAGGCACTTGGCAACCTTTTGTTTTTACAACAATGGTATAATAATATATTTTATATACACATGCATATATGGCAAGCAGCATAACATCCCGTGTCCTTAAGATGATTTTTTTTTTTTATAGGAGGGGGTTGGACAAAGGACATACACCACCCCTCCCCCTATGGTTTAAAAACTCCCAAATACCCCTTTGTGGTTTGGTTTGTATTGGAAATTAAAATAAAATTCCCACACTATTGAGATTGCAACATATTTTTTTGACTAAATACTTCCAAATGTTCTGTTTTGTTACATACTTGAAACATGACAAGATACCAACCATTAATGCGAGAAATTTTCTTAAGTTTCCAAGATAGTCTTAACCATTAGGGGGTTTGTGGGAGTTTTTAAACCACAGGTATCTGTCCATTTGACCAAGGGCAAATTACAAATACACCTGAGGTTTCCCGATAATACAAAAAAGACCTTGAGGTTTATAAAATACAAAACGAACTCTGAAGTTTCAAACAAAGTACAAAACAAACCCTGAGTTTTCAAAAATTAACAAAGGGATTGCACAAAATAGACCCTACAGATTTATGAACTCAGGGTTCATTTTGTACCTTTTGAAACCTCGGGGTTTATTTTGTACTTTCATGAAACCCTGGGATTTATTTTGTGCTATCATGCAACCTCAGGGGTATTTGTATTTTGGCTTTTAACAAACTACAGGGAGGTATTTGGAATTTACCCTCTTTTTTGTTGTCTAAAGCTCAACTACCTGATCACGAATCCAGACTCCAGGGATGCCAAATGATTCTAGCAAGTCAGAACCACATACAAGCATGACCTTGAGGCTCCCTACAGAAAAGAGAGAGTCAAGTCACAAAGAAGGATGGAGGACCCAATTTAAAAGAAATACAATTAACATTCAACTTTAGAGCATACACAAAACACAGAGCTAGCCAGTCGAAAAGGGAAAAAAATGAAAAATGAAACAACACTTCCAAGGAGTAAGATTCCAATTCTCACCAGTGGATACCAGGCCACTATCATATATTGAAGTCTTAATTCTTGACAAAACTGTCAATGTTCGCTGATAAGAACTCTGATTTGCCTGAAATGTCAATTGAAAGAGATATAAAACTGGACAAGAAGCTAATATCTAAAAGTTAAAATAAGATTGTGGTAAATTAAGAACTCGTTTATAAGCAAACCAGTGTCAATGTCCACCAAAATTTCTCAGGAATGCATACTGTAACTTGAGAAAGAGAGAGAGAGAAGACATGGTATAAGCAATGCAAGAGAGAGAGAGAAAGAGAGACCTCCCAAGGATCCACCATGACGAATTCAGAAGTTTTACAGGCCAAGTTACACATCACAAGACGATGTTCAGCAGATATGAGTCCCTATAATGCAAACACAGCCAAAAACTACTATCAGCTACATCAGTTGGAAGACAAACCAAACAATCATTTTAGGTCACAATGCCCTTTGAACTATACCTAATTCTTCCACAGTAATCATCAAACTGGTATGAAGGAAAAGTTAAAAACACGATGGAGAGCCAGAAATTGCAACCAAGAGAAAATTTTATTTACAGACATCTAAGTATTAGAGTTCATTTTGTGCTCAAAATCATTAAATTTATGTACTTTAGGTTTCAAATATTACATAATGTTCAGTGAGCTCATAGGGCTGGCTCAATAAGCATATGACTTTTTATAGCTTGGAAGCATCAAAGATAGAACCATTTCATTTATTTCCTTTATTCTCCATAAGCCTTTCACCTTATCATTCCAGTACACAATCATCACATAATAAACCGTATATCCAAAGATTGACTATCAGTCTACTGGCCCTAATCCTATCCTTAAAGATTGAACATGTGCATCAATCTTGCTCCAATATAGCAAATGATAAGATGAAGTTCCCTGTATGTGTCGTCTATACCTTTACCTTTTTCTTGTATGCATCATTCACAGGAGACATATAACCTCCAAGTACACAAAATCCTTCTGAATTTAGTGCATCTCTTGCCAACTCTAAACATAAGAAAATAGAATAAATCAACAAAGAAATACAGAAATCAAACTTTTAGGTAATTACAGTGGAAAACAACCACAGATTTATTCATACAATCCCTGTGCAGTACATTATAATGTAAATATGAGACTCTGCTGTAGGTCACAGATTGATAATCCCCGGTGTGTACGTTCCAGGACTACAAGGAGATATTCAGGTTAATTACTCTAGATAAGTTAAAAGGTAAAAAGAACTACTTACCAAAACATCTCATGTGCATGTATGTAGGCGGATTGAAGCTTCCAGTTGAAACTAGAACCACATATGTTTTCCTGAAGGGAAGGAATATGAACTTAATCAAAAGCAAACCATTTTATGACTGATAGAAACTAAAAGGCAAGATTAGGAAAACCTGGTGACACATTAGTTCAATAATCTGGCTGGTAGAAGAAAGTCAAATTATAATTGATTCCTGATTGAACTTAGCAGTTAATGTGTGAAAGACATTAGTAAGACAAAGAGATCAAGCACCCAAAAATATCCAGATAAAATAGGTTTGAGGATCCACATAGCACAAGCAGAGATTATCATCATAAATAAAAACCATGAAAACCAGTATTATTGAATCCCAAAGATTCTAAGATGCCAATTTAACCTGGTCTATATTTTAAGAGGATGAAAATCCTTTATGAGTTTCCAGATTGATAAAAGCAATCTGATTTTCTATTGTGTGATGTGCTTCCAATTTTCAACTCTTGAATGACTGGCCATGTTAGATTTGGCTTTAGAGACAAATTGTAGAAAATGTTAAAGAATGAACTTACTTGATTTCACTACTTTCATGTTCAGGTTGATCAATAAATCTTGTTGACAACTTGTCTAGTGGAAATATCATATTCCCAAATAGTGAGCGGGCAAACTCCTCAGATTATCACTGCTGATCTGGAGAGGTTAGAAAACGTATATTAAAACACTACAAAAGTTTCAAAACACAAAACTTTGAGGATCATTGCAAACATGCTAATGAAACAATCATTTGTAACATCCAAAATGGATACCGCACCACCAAATGTTGGAACTGCCGACTAACAGTTCCAACATAAACAAAAGAAAGAAAATGCACTCAAATAACAACAATATTCCATTTTACCTCATGTTCACACTCATTAGCATTGGTCCATTCGAGTTAAAATTTGGAACAAATATAAATAACCAGTCCAAGAATCCAACTCCAGAGTTTCAGAATTTTGTGAGGAGTCAATAATTTTGAAACAGATTTGTGATACAGTGCTGTCCTGGACTCGGAAGTACTGGGCAGCAGACTTTGATCAAAGCTCTTACCAAGAAACACAGTTCTAATATTTATGAAAATTTGATATGTTGTTATACTTATGTAGCTAAGAGTCCAGTGATTTTTCTATGAATTTTGGACACTTTTGTGAGCTTTGAGGGCAGGACATGACGGCCTTACGTGCAGGACAAGTGGATGTAGTGTTCTGTTTTCCAAATCAGAATATCTACCTTAATCTTCCCTTTTAAGATGTCTTTGGACTGATTAAACTTAGTTTTCCACCACAAAACATATCTCTCACACTAAACACAACAACATCAGTCCCACTCATTATAAAACAAGATTTCACATTGGCTGAGTTAATTTCCCATAAATATACATGTTCTTAAAATTTCAGCTTCAACTCCACATGTTCAAACATAATTTTACCAATCTGAATTACCATATCAAATCAAATTACACCAATATATAACCATCTCTAAGCACCACAAGGTCCCCAATTCTCCATAACAAACCACTGACAACATTCATAGATCAAAGTTCCCCAAACAGTACCTTTCTCTTTGACAAGGATTTTAAACAACGAGTTTATGTTCTCATAAATTTCAGAACGATCGAGGACAGAGTATCAACTCTTTTGAAGCTTTTCCAAATTATTTTGACAATAAAATAGCAATTCCTAGCACAACACATACGAAATCATATTTCCAGCACCTCAAAACACATAGACGATTCCAGTTTTCCATTTCTTAACATATTTTAAGAACCAAAGCTCAGTCTCTATCATTTAGCATGTTAATTTCCATATTCCATACGCATGCCATTGTTTTATCAAGTTTCTAACATCACATAAGAGTTTCATTTAATTAGCTCATCACCCAGTTCACAGTTTTGTTTTTCTGAAAACATCAGCTTTATTATCCACACCAAACCATCCAACATCAATATAAAAACTACATGCATCATCAAACACTCACAGTTTTGTTTATCCAAAATTCTGTCTTTTTTAACACATTAACATTTCATCAATTCATCATCATCATAAAAGCCATTCTGCAGAAATCAATTTCCGGGGAGCAAAGAAACAGAATTTCAGTGGCCCCAATTACTTTACCAAATCAAATTGTGATGCTAATTCGACCAAATTAAGTTTCAAACTTCTAAATCACTGCTATCCACGAGATCAGACGCACAAACCCATGAAATCCTATGCCCCATGTTCAATTCTCAAAATAAATTGGGCGTTGTTACCTCTTTGGAAGGTCAAACTCTTCTTAAAGCTCCCTTCCTTTCAGAATCATATATCCAAGAACCGCCGATTTCTGCGAGCCTGTTTTTCTTGCGACCTTTCTCCGCTCTCCCTTAGTCCCTTTGATTGTTTGAAGAATTTTGGGTTGTGATGAGAATCGCGAAAGAGGGAAAGAGAATGGAGTGTGGATGATCGGTGTATGCCCGGGGTTTGTTCTATTCGATTTGATATGGTTTTGAAAACTTCAACATTTATATGCATATATATATACATATATATATATAAACCAACCGTTCAGCTCTTCAATTCGAGAAGGGGTTGGATTTGAAATTGGGGATTTTCAAAATAACTAGTGACTATGTGTGGGTTACTATGCAGGGCCGTCCAAGGTTACAGAGAACCATCACAAAAAAAGGAGAAAAGAAAGTGACATATTACACGGTAACTGAAGGACATACTGGAAACTGAAATGGCGTAATTGAACAACTTGCAACAGCCTAGTTCATTGAGTAACAGAGGTGCGGCACACACAGCACCCAGCCTAGTTCATTGGCATAATTTTGTGTTAAATACTTAAATACCGTGAGTTCTCTTACAATGGAGAACTGTCTCATTAATGGATCTCTCGGAATCTTAAAATCTGCGCCATCGGCCTCAGAAAATCAAAATACTCCTGAAAAATCCGTTCTAATCATCTCAACGACGAACAAAGAACCATGATGTAGGAGGAAGGCTTCTCTTTTTGATTCGGCAATCGGCTTCGGAGCTAATGAATGTAAGACTCAGAGATCGAGCGAGACTGTGACGGTGAGAGATTGGAAGAATCGCTTAGAGCAGCCGCAGACTAAAGTGAGAGAATGAATAATGCCAATATGATTTTTTTGGCTTATATATGAGGTACCATTCCAACCCTATAATATCCGTAGTACCCAAAACAAATCTACGTAATTACAAAGTTACCAACTGGTCTGCCAAATAAACGGGTCAGACGGGTAATCCGTGGGTTGACACGAACCCGACCCGTTTAGTGACGGGTCATTCGTGTTCGTGTCGAAATTGAACTTTTTTTTTTTTTTTTGTCGTGTCCGACCCACTAAATGCATGTTAGGTTCGTACCGGGTTTTCGTGCCGGGTTACAAATTGCCACCCCTACAAGAGGGACTAATCAGGGTGATCAATTCCAGCTTGAAAAGTTGGAGAGAAGACAACAATGGAATAAAAAGTTAAAAATAAAAAGTTATGTATTTAGTTTAGTGTATTAAATTTAACTATTGAAATTCACCAAATAAAAATACACTAATGAAGTTGGAAAAAAAGCAAAGAAAAGCATGAACGAATGGCGAGTGCCTGCCACGTGCAATGTAGTAACAACATTCGAATCCCTAAATGCAAGTGGAGATATCCAAATTTGAAATTATAATATAGGATGATGATGATGTAAGAAAATAATTAGGAGTTTATAATCGATCTAGATGGAGAATTAAAAAATTCCAAGTTTGTAATCATAAAATGACAAGATTCATCTGCAGATTATCACAAAAAACTGACAATTTTAGTATATTTTTGCTGCATCTTCATCTTGAGGTTAGGAAGTTGTAGATCCTTAATGGTGCCCCCAAAATAAGGAACTGTTATTTGTTTAACTCTTTTCGTCTCCGGATTAAACATCAAGTATACTAAATCTCCATTTCTCACTCCCACTCCCACTCCCTGCAAGATTAAATCTCCTTCTTTCGATGACTTGGGATGGATATCAGTGATATGAGCTTGGAAGTCGTGTTCAACATCATATTTCTTCTTCCAACAACCCGCCGAATATTCCCATACTATTAGTTTCTTGCTTTCTTCCAGAAAGTACAAGTCTACTAGGCACAAACTTCCTTCGAAATCAATCAATCTAACATTAACAGTGTCAATCTCCTTCACACAAAATTCCCTAGGACCTTTGATCATTGCATATGTGTTCTTGTCAAGGTCCAATTTAAGAATTTTTGAGTCAGACGCTATACAATAGACACAGTTATGTATCAAAATCTCCGCACCTATTCCCTGGGGGAAGTATCCCATATCGATTTTTTTCCAGCTAATACCACTAGTAGTATCAGTGAAACAAAATTTAGCCAATCCAGACGCCTCCGCGGTGCCAGTGTGAGCCACCACCATGTATTCTCGGGTGGCAGCTACATATCCATATGAAGCTACAAAACGAAAACCAGGGCACGCCGGCAATTTATGCACCTTACCGGTTCTAGGATTGTAGAGGAAAACTCTCTTGCGAAGATTTCTTCTGTGACCAACACTTCTCCTAGTATAACACAGCAAATCGCAACTAGTCGAACTAAAACTAAACTCTGTAAATGCCGTTTTTGTATCCAAGCCCAGTAAATTCATAGAGATAGGGATAAAGTCTCCTTCTTCCATACCCACATTATGGTCACAAATCGAAACTGTATAAACAGTCTCTAGTGCCTCATTGTTCTTTGCCCAAGAGTCCACGAACACTAGGTTGGAGTTTCGCAGACGGCAAGCGGTGAAGATCGGGTCGGATATTATTTGGTTCCAGGTCTTGCAAACTTGTCGACAATTGAACAGAGTTTTGGCGTCTAACCTTATTAGTATTTCAGCAACAAGGTCACCGTGAAGCCCATGCATCTCCTCGGATCTCGATCTCAACTTCTTCATCATTAAGAATTTACGATCAAAAGAACATAATGTAAGAAATTAACGTGAGTGGACATCTCTATATTTATAGAGACGGTTTTTTTTCCAAAATAGGAAATTAATTCTATTCCAATTCCAAATCTAATATAAAAGAAGTAGTAAATTCCAAATTCAATCAGATTACCCAAAATATGCAACTCATTCTACAATTGTTATAACTACAAAATTATTTTTATACATAACCTAAAAATAAGTATGGTTTAGATTGAATTTCTTGTGACTATGTCTCCAAATCCATAAAGGGGAATTAAAGCTAAAAGTCCAGAATTTCTCTCTCTTCTTTTTCTGGGAATCAGATTACATTCAGAAACCTTTTTTTACTTCGCAGAGCACCAAATAGTTATAGATGTAACCAAACTTAAGCAAATCAAGAATCAATGAACTATCAATTAAATCCATGTACAAAATTCATCCAAACAGAAGAAATTAGCCAAAATTTATGATGACACTTCCACTACTTGTTGAGCAGTCGAAAAGAAATAAATGGATGTAAAATTTCGTTACACCAGTACAGATCAACAGCTTTTAGAGAAAGTAACAATACCAAATCTGGTCAAGTTTGGCCAGATCATTCTCTGTTAAATATGATACCTTTTTTTTTTTTTTTTTAATTAAAACTGTTTCAGACAAACCGATGATGAACCAGATCATAATTTGTTAAAAATCATACCTTTTAGAAAAGAAAAAAAAAAAAACTGCTTCAGAGAACAACAGATTCATAGAAAAACACCCAAAAACCGATGACGAAGCAAATAGTCAATAATAAAAGCAAAGAAGGAAAAGAGAATAAACTCACCGCCGAAGAAGACAGCAACAGCAATCAGTCGGATGCCTTTCGTACAACAAAAACCCTATCCCACACAAATAAAAGGAAAAAACGCCATGGAAGAGAGAGTTTTTAAGTTGGGCTGCATTTGGTGGGCCCAAACTTATAAAGTTGTTATCTCACAAAATCTCATCACTTCTTCAGAATTGTTTGGCATCAAACTTTGTAGAAATAAAACAGCCCATCAGTAGTTCCACCTCAACCCAAAATCTTGAGTCCATCTTTTCCTCTCAATTCTGGATTGGTGTTGCGGACCCTTCCCCGATTTGCTTAGGTTTTTCCAATTTTATTTTTGGAGCTGTAGTCGAAACTTGGATTGGTGTAGTAGTTTTTAATTTTCAATTCTAAGCATAACTGTAACGTTGTGGTTTGGACTCAGTTGAACATTTATATAAGTGCAAATGTTGAATACCATTCATAAAAGTGGTCAAAATATTAAACAAAAAAAATAAAGAACAGTTATGATTTTGTTACTATTCATGAATAATTTATGCGATACAATTCACGAGTATCAGTATTAATTAATTCAGATTTAGAAATAAATAATGAACCTAGAACAAAAAAATACCTAGCTCGTATAATCACCAATGATGTTAGTAATTTAAAACTAAATTTTGAAGCGTTTTAAGAAATAAAAAATAAACACACTATTGAACAGTAATTATGTGGGACTATTCACGAGTATCCGTATTTATCAATTCATGTTAAGAAATAAATAATGAACTTAGAAGGAAAAAATATCAAGTTCGTATCATCACCAATGATGTTAGTAATTTTAAAGGAATATTGATCTGTACAAAATAAAAATAAAAAACTCGGGAACAGTAATTATGTGGTACTATTCACGAGTTTTGGTATTAATCAATTCAGTTTAGAAATAAATAATGTACTAAGAAGAAAAAAATCTTAACTTCGCATAATCACCAATGATGTTAGGAATTTAAAAATATCGTTGATATGTTTAGCAAAAAAAAAAAAGTGAACAGTAAATTTACTATTGACGAGTATCAAAATTAATTAATTCAAATTTAGAGATAAAAAATATACCTAAACAAAATAATCTCAACTTCGTATAATCACCAATAATTTAAGTAATTTAAAACTATCTTTGATGTGTTTAGAAAAAAAATATGAAAACAAAATATTTGGCAACAATAATTATGTGGTACTACTATTCACGAGCATCGGAATTAATTAATTCAGGTTTAGAAATATAATAAACCTAGAAGAAAATAATCTCAACTTCGTATAATCACCAATTATACTATTAATTTAAAATGATCTTTCATGTGTTTAGAAAAAAAAATGAAAAAAATAATTCGTGAACAGTAACTATGTGGTACTATTCACGAGCATCGGACTTAATTAATTCAGGTTTAGAAATAAATATTAACCAAGAAAAAAAAATATCAAGGTCATATTATCACCAATGAAGTTTCGGATCGGTTTCGAATTTTAATCCGAGAGCGCTGTTTCGGATCGGATTTTTATCCGAAACCGGGTTTGATCTGAAACTGCGGTTTTCGATCCGAAAATCCGTGGTTCTTTTTGTTTCTTTTATAAAAAATAATTTATTTTTAGGTTTCTTTTGTGAATTTCTGTTTCGGATCAGTTTGGGATTATCCGAAAAAATTCTGAAATCGAACATTATTCGGGAAAAAAAATTCGATCCAAATCCGATTCAAAATTTCCTATCGAATCAACGATTTGGACGATTTTTGGATTAGTTTGATCAGCTCTACGAGCAAGTGCCCATGCGGTGTCGGAATTTCATTTTCTTTACCTTTACTCGTCGGTTTTTCTTTTTCCTTTCCGTCTAGCTAGTAAAAATGAGTGGGCTCACTTTAATTTTTGTGTTTCCAGGAATGCCCCTTCGGCTTCACTCATGTTTCGTAGGAATATAAAGATGATAACGGAAACAGTAAATCCTTTATAAATTAATAACATTGGGACTATGAAATTTATTAATTTAGCATATATTATTTAATTGATAAATTAATAATTTATTAATTTAAAGAGTATTTTCAATCTCCGTAAATAAATATATTTTTTTTTCCAGAAATAAGTAGATTATATTCATAGTAAATTTAATGGATCAACTAATCCTACAAAGAGGTTAATATAGACCATGATTTCTCAACTTTCAAAGTTGTAGGAAACCCACAAGCTCCATATCTGGTTCGATAAACACTAACATTACACATTGCTAGTAAAGTATATGTTTAAACTACTAATACTCAAATAAAATGTTACAACTGAAGTTAAAACTAAAAAGAATTGTCCCTAGAAACTTCATCTTTGCAGCAATATCACACATTGAGTATCAGCTCTTTCTTTTTTCAACATGGACGTAATCCCAAATTCACCAAGCACGAACTACACCTCACACTATTGTGAGATAAACTGCAACTTATGAAATTCATCCCTCAACCGATGTGTGAGCTTACCATCCATTGTTTTTTCCTTTTCTTCTTTTTTTGGTTTTTCCACCTTCATTTTCCCATAAACAGATAAAATATGACATCAATTGTTGTGTTTTTTGCTTTTGAAATGAGTAGATCTGATGGCAAAGACAAAACCTATATTCCTTTTTTGTTTTTTCTTCAAGAATCTTCAATAAAACTCTCAGATATGTAACTATTAACTACTAAAAATACAAACTTCAAAATAAAAGACTTAAAAACCTCATGAGGAAGGACAACAACACACCCACAAGGGAGGACAATACTCAAAAATGGAGAACAACACGTCAATATAGAGGACAACTAACAGTAAAAACTAACAAAAAAAGACAAAGACAAAGCTCCCTCCTCCTCCGTTAATGGAGGAGGAGGGAGGATGACAAGTTTTTCTTGGGAGAGAAGAGGTAGAGAGAAGGGAGAGGAAAGGTAGAGAGAAGGGACTTTTTTTTTTTCCATAAATAAACATCTAGATAAATCGAATATGTACAAATTAATTGTATCTATTAGTTCATCATCTTAACATATATTAATATAAATTTCAGCTTTTCAATGTACAAATCAATTGTATCTATAAGTTCATTGTACATGAAAATTAAAAACATCCAATATGTTCATTGTATATGAAAATTAAAAACATCCAATATGTTCATTGAAAATCCCGTTAAAGGTTAAGTGGAAAATAATTCAATACCTTTGGAACCAATCACACGAAACGAAGCACTTGAAACAACAACGACTCTTCAAAAAAATTTGTTGCAGTTCGACAATTCAACATCGGAACTTTTAGATGGAGTTAGAAAAGTTAGAGATGAAATTCATTTAGATTTAAAATTTAAGAAACCCCTTTAAACTCTTGGCTATTTCTTGTAAATATTATCTTATATTAATGAAAACCAAGCTTTGACTTATGAGTTTGCCTTCGTCTATTTTCATTAATTCGGATGGTGCGATTTACAAGTTCTTTGGAAACGAGTCCTTTTTGCAGGAAGCTTGGCTAGTGTGTCTTGCTTGCCACACGATGCGCTCATTTTGGTGATTCAAAAGAGCGCCTCGTGACAGTTGATATCAAAACAAACAACAATGTTTTCTTATTTTAATAATTTATCATAGTTATATTTGTAATTTATAAGGATTATTAATGTATGATGTTGGCTATATATTTATAAATAGATATTTTCAAAAAGTATTATCATATTTAGGGCGAGAACGAACACGAACCTTCACGAACAAGCTCGGGATCGACTCGTTAAAAGCTCGGTTCGAGATCCTTTTTTTATTAATAAACGAACACGAACAAAATTTTAGGCTCGATTAATAAACGAACAATAAATGAACAAAAGGGAGCTCGGCTCGATTACGTTCGTGAACAGCTCGATAAGAAAAAATAATTTTTAAGAAGGATAAAATACATATATAATTTATCATTTATACATATAACATGAAAATAAATTTGGTGCAGTGGTAAGACATTAAAAGAAGAAACAAGGGAATTAGGGTTTGAATCTTCACAAGTCCAAATTTATTTTATTTCACAATTTTGAGGTGAATTTCATCCAATCTCACATTGGAAATGAACAATTTTGAGGTGAATTTCACCCAATCTCACATCAAAAATGAGAGAAGATTTGGGAGGAAAATTCCTTATAAATAGATGAGCATGACACTTATGGCTGAGAACGAACATAAACAAGCTCGGCTCGGCTCGATTAATAAATAAACGAACACGAACACGTCAAAGCTCAACTCGGCTCGGCTCGATTAATAAATAAACGAATATGAACAAGATTTTAAACTCGATAAATAAATGAATAATAAATGAACACGTCAAATCTCGGCTCGTTATCACCCCTAATCATATTATTTTATTAAAATTTATAATTTTTTAAATTAGCCCGAGTCCATATTATTTTAGATGGTATTAATTTCTGGAGCAACGGTCATTTACCCCCTCGGTTTTCTGAAAGTTTGTTGTAAGAAAAGGAAAGGTAGAGAGAGAAACTCTCACTCACTTGGCAAGAATTCAATTTTTGCGTTACATTTGGTGCAATTGCATCTCCCAACAAACCAAACTTGCCTGTCTTCTTCACGCTTCAACTTTCAGTTTTCTTCCCATCTTTCTTGGTTTTCCTTGCTCTGTGGGCAATGCACTTAAGTTTTCAACCCACTTCCTTCAAGTCTTTGCCTTTCTTGTTCTTGAATTTCAATCTTTTTGAATTTCTCTTCACAGTGATCAAGAATTTTGTTTTTCCGTTGATTTGAAGCTGAATTGTTGTGAGCTTGAAGAATTTTAAGTGGTAGTGGTTTTTTTTTTTTTTTTTCGCTCTTCCTTGGTGGGTTCACGGGGTTATGCGTTTCCTGAGGAGTTTTCGGTGTTTCCATTTCAATTTGCGGTTTTGGGATGGTGGTTCGACTGTGTTCGCTGTGAAGCTTTCGAGTTTCAACGTTTCTTGTTTGTAGCCAACTTTGATTTGATTTTTCTTGGTGGGTTTTTGTTAATTTCTTCCCCCAGTGATTTCCTGGTTCTTGAACAGTTAATTGTTGTAAAGGGTTTCGTTTGAATTGGAAATTTTGGGAAACATGCATATTGTGGAACTGATTGAGGGGCAATTAGAGGGAGAGGAAATAGAAGCTTGTGGTGGTAATGATGGTGAAGGTACAATCATCGTTTGGGATGCTAAAAGGGTTTTGGTGGGAGCAGGAGCTCGTGCTCTTTTTTATCCAACGTTGTTCTATAATGTTGTAAGAAACAAGATTCAAACTGCATTCCATTGGTGGGATAGAGTTGACGAGGTATATAAGTTTTCAGGAAAAATCTTTTTTGTTTTTGATCATTTGTACTTTATGGATTATCCTGTTTAATGTCACCATAATTTATTGGATTAGGATTTTTCATCTTATAAGTATTATTCTGTATTTTGGATTTATGGTTGACTTTGATTTGCACAGAAGCTGGAATTTCCCTGGTTTTACCAAAACTCAGTCAAATTCAGCAGTTTGACCTTTTCCTTAACAGTTTTATCTTGTTCATAAAATGTTGCTCTTCTAGACATTGGGGTTTTTTTTTTTTTTTTTTTTTTAAGTCATAGTCATGTTGAATATTGTTGTTGGATGCTTTGAAAATTTATTTAGCTATGTGCATACTGATGCAGACATGGATGTAAACTGTGTAAATTCTGAAAGGAAACAAAAAATCTGTATGAAATTGGGGTGAGTGAATAATGCTGCTGAGAGGGAACACTATTAGCCCCCCAACTTTCGGGGCAAAAGATAACAAAAGGAACTCTAATGAACTTGCTTATCTATACGGATATATCGTTGTCCACCTGCATACTGATGTTGTCGTTTTTCTTGATTTGTACTAAACACCGAGCTTTGGACTTTCTTGGTCTTTTTGAGATCTCTATCACGGTCTACACCTAAGCTTTATGGAAGTATCTTCCACTGAGGCGTGGACATAGAAGAGTAATTAGACTATAGATAATCATACCTGATGCTCCTACCTTGAATGCTTTGTGTGATTATTGAGACTGTAATTAACCCACCATAGATGTTTAAAGTGCCTCTTATCTAACACTAAGTTAACCATGAGATATCTATCTGTATTAGTTCCATCCTCCAAGATGAAAATTATTCTACGTGCGAGGCTGCTATCTTAATTGCAACTGATGTCTTGACATAGTTTCCCATTATCAGTTTGTTTTGTTAGGAGCTGTTCCATTTCCTACTGATGTTCCTCGTTTGAAAGATATTGGTGTCTTTGGAGTGGTTACTTTGAATGAACCATACGAAACACTGGTTCCAACATCGCTGTATAAAGTAAGTCTAATCTACGTTGTATTTCTTGTGGCATTTTCTACTTTATTTTTTTCCTCATCCTTTACTAGCTTGCTGTCTAGCCGGTTTAATTTTGCATTCAAATCATCTGATGCTTGTCCTTACAAAGTACACAACACCATTTCACTGTGTCTATTTTTGTTGGATGTAAGTGATAGTCAAGATTACTACTGCCGAATTGAGTTTACAAATGCAAAATTTGGCTCGCTGCACTTTGAATCTACATCATCATTTCAGTATCCATGCTTTTTCCTCTATTTTTAATGCTCTAAACGCTCTGACTTTGTTGTAGGACCATGATATTGATCATTTGGTGATTCCTACAAGAGATTATCTTTTTGCTCCATCTTATGCTGATATTTGCCAAGCTGTAGACTTCATCCATGGTAAGTTTGCTGGAGTTTACCCAACCTTCAAGTAAACTATGATTACGGGGGGATTGGCATTATGCAACATATAGTTCTCCCCATTTACTGCAAGAGGGACAGCCAATCATCTAGTGCAGATTCCGAAGTTGGATTGACTAGCTCGCTTTTTTTAATTCCAATACTTAAGTAGCATTGTGAACAGGGACAAATAAAACCCTCCAGATTCCTTTTTCTCCTCCCTCATCTCCTCAACATTTGTGGGTTCACCCATCTGTTTCTGAGTCATTTCCATAGATTTTCAAAAGCTGCGCTTTGCATGTCAGTTTCATTCTTCCTTTCATTACTGTCAGAATTTTTTTTCAGAATTTACCATTTAGGTAGAAGACTTTGGTTTGCGTGTTCTGATTGTGTTTCTTCTCAATTATTCTACCATGAAGGAAATGCTTCTTGTGGAAAATCTACATATGTACACTGTAAGGCCGGGCGGGGGCGTAGCACTACGATTGTCCTCTGTTACTTGGTTGGTATATCATTTTAGAGCCTTACTAAAGTTAGTGATGTACTTTCGATGATGTCTTTTTTCTTAATTTTAATTATACTTCTGCAGGTTAAGTATAGGAATATGACACCTGAAACTGCATATGAGCATGTAAGGTCCATCAGACCGAGGGTACTCTTGGCCTCCTCTCAGTGGCAGGTAAAGATCAATTTTACTCTGGTACTAAATGGTGTTTTAGACATTTGGAATTTGTCTTTTACTTTCGTTACACTGTTTTCTGGTTATGACAAACTGCAGGCTGTTCGAAATTACTATTCCTCTATGAAGGAAATTGAAAAGGATGTCTGCAAGCACTCTCATACATCGAAGATTTTGTGTCTGCCAGAAAAACCAGTCCCATCAGATCTTGATGATGAATCGATTGTCATTGTAACTGAATCTGACCTTGATGGATATGATGAAAGCCTCGAGTTAGGTTTAGTTAGTAAGGAAAAATTGCATAACTCAAATCTAGCTTGTAGATTTCAGTTTGCTAGCAGGGCAGCTATTGGTAGGCTTTCATATCTGTGGATTCGGTGCCAAACTAGCCCGGAAGAGTTGAAGGAGAAGTTGGGAGACTCCGTGACAAGTAGTCAGGTCGAGAGCATTGGTGTTGACATCCATGTTTATTGAAGTTGAAATTGTTTGTAGTGTTCTTCCCCTGCCTTAAGTGGCAGGATAGGATGATGTAAGAAAGAAGGGCTTTCCATCATCCTCCTCTTCTGTCTTCGGGTCTCGAAAGATACATGTAAACCCCTTTGAAATAGAGATGTATAGGCTTCAATGACCCGATGGAAGGCGTCCGAGTTTGAGCCCACCTTTGTATTGTTGTAAAGACATGGCAATTTTGTATTTGAGGGAGGGAGTGTACATGGAGTTGTAGGTGGATTGCCTGTGTCTATTTCTTAAGTTGATTGTCATGCAGATTGAATCATCATCATCCTCTTCAAGATGGCCTGTGTTTGCTTCAATTCCAAGGGTTGGTGTGTGGTGTAGCAGAAGTTAAACGAGCTGAAAGAGGACCTGTGCCGCTTAGTGTGTACTAACCATAAACCATGTGCCATAACCCGTTTAAAAGTTGTGGTACAGAGTTGTACATAATAGTCAGTATAGGCAGGGAACTTGAAACCTGTAGGAGTTAGTCCTCCAAATCTCCAACAACAGGGCATTTAGAGTGGGGAGCTGGATTTGGCATGTCATCAAAGAAGTTGTCATCATCTTCAGTTCAACCGGCTTGGAGGGCAGGATGTTGTTGCAGCTTAACTGGCAATGTGTATCACTTGAAATTCAATAAAGGAAAGATGATAAAATGTGAAGAAGAAGAAAGAAGAATTGCATTGTAATCCTCAATTTTGTTAACATTTAACAACCACTTCGGAGTTGCCAAGTGGCTATCTTAACGATTTCTATCCCTACCAATTTTTGTTTATTTAGAATGCATGCGGGTTTTTACTCTTTTCTTCTCCTCTCTACAATTCATGTTTTCAATGTAATAAATGACGATAATATAATAGTGGTGGTTTTTGTAATAAAAAAATAAAAATAAAAAAGTCAGAAATGGAAGTAAACTATAAAGTATAAATAAAAGGCCAGCTACTCCACTGAACTGAGGATAACCTCTGCTGTGCTGACAATTTCGTCACTTGAGTTCTCATCCATTTTAGCGACCGACGAGAAGAGCAGATACAGTTATGCTCGGAGTCTGAAAGCTTCAATCTTTTTCTTTGACTCGAAGCAAAGAAAGCCATGCTGCTGCTGCTGTTCTCTCCCCATCTTCCTCCAAAATCTTTTCTTTCTAGTGAGTCTTTCTTTAATCTTCTTCTTATCCCTTTTCATGTATTGAAATGTTCACACATGCACACAAGACTTATACTTTTTCATTCTCTGTGACAGGCAAAGAAGCCACAAAATCAATTCTGAAAACCCATTTCGAATTTGTATATACATATGAATATCTTCTTTGTTTGCACTATTATAACATTTATGTTCTGTTTCTTACCATGAATATTGCATTGAACTGAGGCTCAAATATATTTTTATGTATGAGGTGGAGGTGGACATTGTCCCTAATTTGACTGTTGTGTGGAGACCAAATGTTGATGTAGATAGACAGATGAATTTGAGTGGAAAAGTAAAGAAATTTATCTGATTTTTATCCCCAATTTTGGCGAGAAATTGTTTGTATCCGTAATTATTAAGAAAAGTATGGATGTCTGAGTTTGAAGGTTGCTGCTTGGCTTTTCCTAGTTTTATAATGAAGGTTCTTGTCCAAGCTTGGGAAACAAGGTTTTCACATGTGGTTGGAAAGTATAAGGGAGATTTGAATATTATATATTTGTGGTGTTGTTATTCAAGTTTAGGAACTGATCATCTATTTTTCCTGTTCTAAATGCTTGCATTTTAATGTGTTTTCAGATATTACTCTTCCATCTAACTCAACACCTGCTGCTGCTTCTTCCACACTAAAACGCTTCATACTTCATTGCCGAGGAGGCGACAATATGCAAGATTGTGGGTAGGTCTTACATTTGCAATATTAATCTCCTTGATCTTTAGGTGAGAGGCTTCTGACAAAATCCTTTTGGTGAATTACATTTAACATGCTTAAGGTTTGACAGAACTACCAAATAGAACCCGTTGTCTGGAAAACTATCACTACCCTCTTGATAGGTTAAACCCATAACATTAGATCCCTGATGGTGAATTTTTTTTTTTCTTGGGAAATGGTGACATCAATACAAACATTTGCTATGTAGACTAGAGAAATTTACCTCTCAAGCTTTTTCGTCAAATATTTTATATAAGACCATGGTCATTGTACTTTTAAATTTAAGTTGTTAAAAACTTGTATATGGTTAAGTAAATAAGTGTGTTTTTAGTGAATCTAAGTTTGAAGCTGAGGATTAACAATATTTATAGAGAGACAATCTCAACAAATTTACTAATTTAAGAAAAAAAATTTGAGAAATTTTAATGAAATTTAAAATCCCAACTTTTTTTGGACATTTGTAATGGAATGTCATATAATATTTTTACTTTTATCGTTCTTTTTATTTTATTACTGAATGTTTATTGGTAGTTTTCCCAAACCACATGGTTCGTTTAGTAGTTTCACCAAACCTCAAGAGCAGTAGATGTTATTTACACAATTTTTTTTTTTTTTTTTTTTTTTGTATAGAGAAGGGAGGTCATCTAACTTTCCTTATGAAGAAAATTTGACACGGAGAGTTCTTCTAAATGTTATGGTTGCTTCAGGCATATTTCCTACATTTCCCTCTTACGCCAAGACAAAAAGTAAAAATCCCTTTGATGAAAGACGCTTACTAGAGCTGAACAAGAAGATACAGAAAGAAAATAATGTACCTGATGACTTTCCAAATTTTGTTAGAGAAGGTTCACTCAGTTCCATTATGACTCTCTCTCTCTCTCTCTCTCTCTCTCTCTGTGTGTTTCCATTTCTCCCCACCAAGTGCAATTATTTATTCAAGTAATTAACTTTCCAATCTCCGCTAAGTGGATAATGTGTGTGAGGCTTGGAACAGGATTTGCTGTAAAAATTGTGGCACCAGACTATTATGTGAAGCGTGACTCAGGTCTTATAATCTGGGATATTGAGCCTGGTAAAGGTGAATCCCCAAAGGATGATCAGCAGGTTTTCTTTTGTTTTACTTTCTCCTGAAGAAAACATTTATGGTTTTTAAATATTTTTATACAAGAAATTGAACTGCAATAAACAGTTTAAATAAGCAAGGCATTTGTTCCCGTCTTTTTTTGTCTTTTTGTTTCATTATTTAACTCATATGCATGCTGATAGACTTGGCAATAGCTAACAAGATAAAAACTCAATGTGGCCAAAGTTTGACATTCACTGGTGGCATTTTTTCTCTATCTGTTTCCCTCTTGAAGAGTTTAAAGGGATTTTTTAAAATTTACATTGTCGCTTATATCTTTGCCGACCTCACGTAGTGGGATAAAGGCTTAGTTGTTGTTGTAGCTTATATCTTTCAATGGGTGTTGATGGAAGTCAGAATGATACTTTCCTTGGAAGGATGTCTCTCTCTGATCAGAATAGGTTCTTAACAAAAATGGTTATTTTGGAAGGACTAGTCAATGCATAGACTTGGCTTTCCTTGGAGTTATGTTAGTATTTATTTGATGATCTCCATTTTACTTCATTTTATAAGACATTTTACAAATTTTCTTATGAAAATAACCGAGCAGTATATGTATCAAAAGTTACAAACTTCACTAGAGTTGTGTGGTTTGCATAAAAAAAGAATGCATTCGATGGAGTCTGAAATATAACAACAAAGACAGGGAATGAAAGTGATCTTGATTAAAGCTACATTTGGAATTTGATATATACTTGAACTTAGATGCCTCTCTCTATCTATGCCAGGTGACATTTCACTATGTTGGTTATAATGAGTCTGGCCGTCGCATTGACAGTACTTACATTCAGGGTGCCCCTGCAAAAATCCGTATGGGTACTAAAGCATTGGTTCCAGGTGACAATTTATTGAAGGAATTGTTTTGCTATTTCTTGTTTCTACAATCTAATTCAAAGCAACTATAAAATAGATAACCTCGCACAGGTTTTGAGGAAGGGATCCGAGACATGAAACCTGGTGGAAAAAGAAGAATTATCATTCCTCCAGAACTCGGGCCACCAGTAAGATTATCATTTGATTGGTGTATAATTTTTTAAGTTAAATCATTTTTAATCTTGATCATCTTTTGCTTTAGGTATGCATTATTTCTGTGTTATATAATCAAGAAGTTGAGAGGTTTAGAATATGGCTTCCACTTGTATATGATAGTGCTTTCGTAGTTGTATCTGCCTCAAGTTTAATAAAACAAGAGATTAGCAATTCTTAAACATTTGTATCAGCATCATTGTTAGTCTTTCTCTACTTTCTGAATAAACCATTCCTTAGAAAATTTTAATGGGTTAGTTCCCTTTTGCATTTGGATCAGATTTTGGACATTCCAAAATTTGGGAACACTCAAGAAGACCAAATGCAACAAGATGGTCACAAGAAACACTTGGCTATACTAGGCAAGAACAATGAGAATGGGGAATGTTTAGGCCAAAGTTTATGAGTCTAAGGCATATAAATACTTTCCTTAAGTGTTATTCACCCTTACTGTCTTGCTAACTGGGTTAAGACAAATTAGTTCTAGGATAATAGCAACTTTTGATTTATTCTGTATGAATTAGGATGCAATATGTTGTTCTGTATTGTTCTACGTATTCTGTGTTCAGAGATTTGTCATTTGACCGTTATGCACTTATTTATAGAGCTTTTGGTCCGTAACTGACATCGGGACGAATAGGCATTAAGAAAAATTGTGACCCTCTGTAATGTTGCACATGTTCATTCTGAACGCTCAATCTGCAGCGTTGAATTGCAGCTCAGAATTTCCAGTTTATGGATCACCATCTGCACCGCTACAGCGTTGAACTACATTTCTGAAAATTCAGATTTATAGGTCCATGTGTGCAACGCTGCAGTGTTGACTCTCCAATGCTAACAAAAAATTTCCTGCAACTTGATTGTCTATTCTTTCTTGATTCTCAATCTTAAACCTTATATTTATATTTGCTTGGATGAATGACAAAGGTTATCCCCTGTACTCATATTTACACAGGTTGGACCTTCCACCTTTTTCAGCTCAAAACAGTTTGAAGTATTTGACATAGAACTGGTTAGCATTCAGGACTGCACGAGGAGAACGATAGGTTTCTACTCGGATTTTGTCTGCACTTGAACAGAGGTATAGACTTTATGCTGTTATCGAGTAATGCTCAAACCGAATACGGATTATATTGGGAGGGTGCAAAGTCCAGTATTTGGCGGGCTTTCGCGGGTGCTTTAGCCGTTATCATCTTCTTTGTAGTCTCACAAGCACAATGAATTTCCATGCACTGACAAGTAAACATGCTCCTCCAGCCATTTTCCTTCTCCACACCTATAACTTGCATTGCTGTTTATTTTGATGTTCTATCAGCTGTTGCTGTTGCATTATTTGTCTTGTTGATGGTCACTGATAAATGAAAGTCATTTTCCCTATTCCCATTGGCATTCTTATTTGTGGGAGGACTCGGTATGTGACTGTTGCCGTTGCATTGTTTTACTGCTCTCTCTGTCCTTTAAAAGAGCCGCGTTTCTAATACTGAACAGAAATGTGATTCTTTTGTTTGGTGAGACGGAAGAAAGGAGTATTTGTTTGTGTAGAAAGTGTTTCAAACAGGTATGGTCTGTTTTAGCTTCCTGAAAAAATCCCATCGGAATTCCTGAATTGATGTGTAAAAAAACATGACCATCATCATACTGTAGTTTCTCCTTAGCCTGAATGCCCTTTCTTCCCCAGCTATTATCATACTACAATTTTCTTTTTAGTTGTATTCGTTACAATGAATTTTTACATCACACAACGTCAAAGGAGCTTACCACAGCGCAAATTTGTACAATTGTCGGGAGGAAATTCGATCCCCTTCCCTCCTAAACGTTCGACATGTTGAACAATGATTCCAAACAAGGCAGTAGGTTACGACGGGTGCCTCGAAATTGACTTCATCTACGCAGTTCAATTTGCAACGGAAAATCTCAATTATGTTTTAGTTCTATCAGCTTCAACAGTTGGTGCTAATGATGATTTTCTTGAAAGGAACGGAAGCTTTTCATTTCTTAAACTGTAGAGCAGCTAAAAGGCTTTCTTTTCGTGAAACAGATGTAATATTCATTCCACTGGCTGGAAAACGTCCAACAAACGATCAAATGGCACCCAATATTTTCATCGACAAAGTCAAACCAACCACATTACCACTGTTTTAACTGTGCTTTAAAGAAAACCATTGTCAACAGTTGTGAGTAGTACGGAACCCTACTATAAAGATACAACATACTTTAGAGCCATGCATTCTGAGGCAGGGAAAGCAATGTCTTGCCTGGCCGATTGATTTCGCCACTCCACAAAATCCTTTCCTCGTATTGCTGCAGTATGCAGGATGCCTTTGGGGTAGGGAAACTCATGAAAGCTTTCACTGCCGAGAAAAAGCCCCCGAGTATGAAAATTCATCAATTATTCCTGCAAATCAAGAAGACACTAGTGGCATATTTGCTTAAATATGTATGATCAACATCACACTACTAGGAAGATGACAAAATACATATCCTTCTCGTCATTCTAAGTGATCCAAACACCACCAAGGTCATGCCCAATGACGTCTTTTGGGTTCCATGTAAGAAGTGATTTCCATTTCTATCTGCAAATCTCTGCATAAATTTTCATGTTCAAGATACAAATAGTTTATCATAGTGCAAATGATAGCCACAGATTGCTGTAATTCATTCTTAGAGCAAGCATTATTGGGTGTATAGGCACCATATACATATGAGAAAGACGCTGCATGCACTATGCATTAGATTATACTTGAGACAAAAATGGCCGAGTATAATTTAGCATGAAGAAGAAGGGGTTGGTCGTCAACAAAACACTAGCAAAGCAGAACAACTAATGCATAGTTCCACCCTTAAAAACTATAGAATCAGAGAATGTCAGTCATAATGAACAAGAAGCAAGAAGTGAGAAGGACCGTGGAATACCCAGTGAAAAAGAAAGTAATACTTCTGTCTTATACAAGCGAATCTTCTGGTGTAGAGCCCTACCAAAGAAGACACGCACAGATTTAAACGTTAGACTCTTGATTGTGTCCATAAACTTCATGATTACAAATAAATGAACTCCAAGATATGAATTCAAGCTTTTCAGATCATCAAAAGCAATCCTCTAGAACACACAAAACCATTTCTAATGGTGATAAAACTATAGTGGATGTAGCTTGCCACTAGCTCATTAGATAATAAAGTTGAAAACAGAATCTACTATCTCAAGATACACGTATGCACATGTATCAACAATATTACAATTACAAAAAAGAAAAATACAAAAAATGATATCATGATGAACATGGGATGGCATGTATATATTCTAAATTGCTATTAATACAGCTAAATATATGCAATTACAGGAAGAAGTGTGGCTTATATACTTCGCCGCCACAACATCATCTCGTATATGCATTAAGTTCTCTTCTAAAACTTGGGAGGCAATGACACTTAATGCAACAACTGGAACTCTTCAAGGAATACCGGGAAATAGCCGAGAGATAGAGTTCATCTACAGTAACTTTTCACTACAAGAGATGCTATTCTTCTTCCACTGCAGGTGCCTTATGATAGATAATTGATGTATCTGGACTTACAGGATTCGCATGGTACTGCCCATAAAAGGCATAAATACCAACCATAACAATGCTCAGTGCAACAAATCTCACCCAGGCTTCATAATGTAACTGCAGAGTCAAAATGGGAAATCAAGTCCATGTAAACCAACCAGCCAACTTCGTAATAATAGTTACACCAAGCGTTTAGTATGGAAAAACAAGAATATTAAACAAACCTGAGCAAACAGGAACATGTTGACAAAAATACAGAAAGTTGGGATAATAGGAACTCCAGGACAAGAAAAACCAGGTGGAATTGTGTAAACCTGCAAATATTGTGAAACAAAAAGAATAAATGTCATACAGAAATAAAGATAAGTACATCTCATAGCACCACCCTTATCTTGGATGGAAATACTATTTGCTAATCAGCACAACATAATGAACCAATCTGAACCTAGAGAAGCCATCAATTGATACCATGCATGTCATGAACGTGAAGCAGATCAAAACCACAGTAAATGAATTTATTAGTTAGAACTAGAAATTATTAAATTACTCAAGAAGCTATCCTTACCCAAGTACACTGACCCCTGAGCTTTGTCAAACCAATAATAAATCACGAGTTCTTTTGAACTTGTATGAACCAATCTAATAAACATCCTTGGCCTGACAAGCTGGATAACTTTAAAAGAACACATAAGGAAATTTTTGTAGGGTTCAATCACCAGTATTACTTGTCCTTTGATACATGCATATTTTACACTAACCTAGACAAATTACTAGACTGGTTCCAAGAAGGCAGTTAGTCCTCTCCAGGTTTATATTTTGCTGCTCCCTTCTCAAAAAATGAAGCAAGTGCTATAAATGTAAGAGAGGCAAATGCAGGAAAATATTCCAGCTATGAAAGTTCTGGAAGAGTCCACATCTAAGCAGCCTTAGCCATACGAACACTTTGTAATTTATGAAGTATGACCATAGAACCAAAATAGTAGGAAACTCATCAAGAAGTTACTCATTCTAGATGGAGAAGGCTATTTCCAACTTTAGTCGCTCATACTAATTCGAATATAAAGTATCAGCATCCTCATTAATTTTGTTTCAGATTTTCAATCAGACTACAGACTGCTAAACAATTAATTTACTGTTAACTCCATCGTGCATACTCCTATTAACTGTTACTTACTTGCCGGAAGTGAAGAGCAAAGGCGGCGAAAATTGCAACAACTGCAGCAACAATGAGGAAAGCAAATGAAGCACCAAAGCGATAAAGCACCCCAGTAGCAAAACCACAACATGCAACTATTACAAGGCAAATGATTCCTTCCAGCCTGTTTGAAATCCACCTCCTAGAGACAGAACTTGTATTCTTATCCTTCAAACGGAGAGTTACCACACACGCCGAAACAACAGAATAACCAGTCTGAAACAACAAGCATACTTGCATGAGTTGCACAAGAAACAATTCTAACTAGAAAGAGGAAATCGTAAAAGGACATACCAAGGAGCCCACAGAGAGTATGTGTGAGAGTACATGCACATTAAAGAGCCCAGCTAGCACCAGAGCAACAATACCAACCCAGATTTGTGAATGTATGGGGGTATGTCGAGTTGGATGGACTTTAGAAAATATCGATGGAAGCAAGCCATCCCTTCCAATCCCAAGATATAATCGAGACTACACATTGAAACATTTAGCTATATCAATAATGGCATGGTTAACAGTAGTCACTTATTACATAGAATTCATAGCAACTTACCTGAACATAGAGACCAACCAAAAGGGTTGTCGTTAATCCAGCTACCGCACCAACACTGATCAAAACAGCCACAAATTCCAAGCCCTGGGCTTTAAATGCCTCCGCCAAAGGGGCATCTTCTCCAAGAAGTTGATAAGGGACCATTCCAGTAATTACCAAGCAAACTCCAACATACAATGCAATACACACGAGAAGGCTACCCATTATGCCAAGTGGTAAATCCCGCTAAACATGTGCAAAGAGAAGTAAAGAAACTATGAGAAAACTACAAGAAGAAACTGCATCGCACTTTTGAAGGCAAAAGAGAAGTCAATATTTCAGTTAATGTATCTACTCGTACCTGGGGCCTCTTAGATTCTTCAGCAGAATTAGCAACTGCATCAAATCCAACATATGCAAAGAATACAACAGTTGCTCCAGTCAATACTTCTTTAAATCCATTTGGAGCAAAAGGTGTCCAATTAGAAACATCCACCTTAAAAGCTCCAAAAATGATGACAACACAAACAATCACCACCTGCACCAAATTTGCCTCTTAGTGATGCTAACAAGACCTTTTAACTTCTGCACAATTGAAATTTTCTCAAGTAATCAATGTATTAGAAAGATAGTAGGGATAGCACCAACAGATGAAAAAAGGTATGGACATGTACGTACAAGACCCTTGGATGCCCCAATATGATGGGTAGAGAATAGAGAAACTTTAGCTCATATTAAAAGGGGAAGGGAAAGATCTAAAAAGAATTGGAAATAATCTATCAAAAGAGATATATTGATATAAATGAAACATTGCGTCTTGACTGAACAACATCTCGAGATATGATCCATATAACCAACCGCACATTGTGGGATAAATGCTTTGTTGTTGTATTAAAACATGCCCAACCGATACCCTTCTTCAACTATCCCTGCCCACTCCCTTCCCATCAAACCAAAATATCCGGGTAACAGAGGACAGTTAGCAAAGCAAAAGCAAAGGAAGCAGCCACATGACAGTGTTTGCTTAGAACCACATGCCATTAACAGCCCTTATTAAAATGGCATTGATCATGGAAAATCAACGTATGTTCACTGCTGAGCAAAAACTATGATATTATCACACCATAAAATAATCAATACTCATTGAAATGTGCAAGGTTGTTATTTAGACAGTTAGACCAGTATACAATAGTGCCTTCTTATCACCTTATGTATGTGGTGACAGGAAAAGTAAGAATAGAAATTAGAAATATAAGCCAGCAATCAGAAAGTGGTTATAGTAGGAAGAGCAACTTGATGGTGTTTAGTTAGTCTTATGAGAAGATATACATGTCTTGAAGTTTTCTAACCCAGACTTTGATCTAAACTCTAATTATCAAACAATCAGAAAAAGGAATATGTGTGCAATTTCAATTGCATAACTCTCCTCCACTCCACACGCCTTAATAATCATCAGACCATGCAAGGTTTGAGAAACTGTCTTTTAATAAAAACAGATTTAAGTTGCTCAGAATGAGTTAAATCATTCCCGTACTCTTTCCAATGTAAAGTCCAGACGTAGCACATGAATTCTTCAGACAGGAACCTCACCTTCAAACTCCATAAGAAATTCATAAAGTACTATGCATTCTGCCTTAGAAAGCATAATGGAACACATAGCCATTTCAATGTGATAGCTAAGGTAAAGGATGAATATCAGTTGGGCCAATAACCCAACCTCTGAATCAAAGAGAAACCGGTGAGGGACACATCAATTAGACAGGACCTTTTAGTCCAACCCAAAAAACAAAACTGCTTTGACTAAATTGTTCCTTTTCACTATTCCCAGCAGAAAGAAAGAGGTTAAAGAAATCACCTTTGTGATTGTCATCGCACAATTTACAACAGAAGATTCTCCAACACCCCGACAGAGAACGATGGTCAGAAGTACAAGCAGAATTGGTGCGAGCACATTAATAGACAGTGCTCCATAAATATCATGGCCATGCCCAACCCAGGGAGGAATATTACCTCTCGCAGCCGGAATAAGCTCTATCAATGAAACAACATAACCAGCCAAGCTCCGTGCTATGCTGGCAGCACCAATATGATAGTCAAGCATCAATTGACCAAACACAAGAAATGCAGTCAGCTCATTGAAAGCTGTGTAGGTATATAAATAAGCTCCACCAACAACCGCAGGAAAGCGAGAAGCTAGCTCAGCATAACAAAGTGCGTTGAGCACACAAGATCCTCCTGCGATGATGAAGCTAATCGTGACTCCTGTTTCAAAGAAGTAAAACTAGCATCAGTGAATCAGCCTTCAAATTTGCTCTGCTGAAAAATACATTATAGTAATTCATCTCGAGTGAAGCATTATGAAATGGTGTGGAATACTGATTCCTGTCATTCTGAAGCACCAAAAAACCAAAAAAATAGAAAGCAATTCTTCCACCTAAATTCAAAATGAATGCTTAATCACCGCTATGTACTACTTAAAGACAGCGTATTATATTCCCACTTTTATAAATATGGATACAGCACAATGACAAACAAGAAGAAAGTTGATGGACACGGTAAATACTTAAGAACAAAACAAATCATTTAGCCAAATTGACTCTTGAACTAACAAAGCTCAATATAATAAAATTGAAATTAAATTTAAAAAAACTGTCAACGCCAACTGCGAGATTGAGACTATACCATTTTCGCATTGAATTTCAACATGCAGTAAAGTTAAAGCAATAATTAGAACGGAGGTTGATAAATAAATAGTGGCAACAGCCTACTCACCGGGCCGGCGTCACGGGCAACAGTGCCGGTGACGACGAAGATGCCGGCGCCAATTGAAGCGCCAATGCCGAGGAGGATGAGGTCGAAGAGGCCTAGACGGCGGATGAGACCTTGACCGGAGTTGGTGCGAACGGAGGTGTCCGACGACGGCGGAGGGAGAGGCTTTGCTCTCAGAGCCGAGGAGCAGAAGTTGCCGAAGCATGACGTCCTTGATGACGAAGATGATGACATAGTATGATCAACCGTGGTATATGATCGATTGAATGTGAATACTTCCGCTTTAGGGGGAGAGATCCATATACGTGCGCATATATATATATATATATACACACATGAAATAATTACAGTCTCCTTAAATAAGTCATTCTATTATTAGATAATAACGTGTATAATTACATATATAATTATATTAATAAGAACATTAAATAAATTTAGTGACAAAATGGTTCTTTGACGCGTATGTAATTTTTCGTGTAATTACATACAAATTATTGATACAAATGTGATAATTTAGAAATTTTCTTTAGAATCTACCTAACCCTAAAAAGCCTTGCCCAACTCCAAAAGAGTTTAAAATAAGTTAAATTTCAATGTGATTATTTTCATAGTAAAACAAAAAAAAAAATCACTAGAATAATATGGTTACAACAAGAAATGATCTGAGTGATTGATATATATATATATATATATATATATATATATATGTCCAAATTTGTGGACTATCAGAAATTTTGGATTTGTGAATTGATAATGGGAGTGAGTGTGTTCCATTATTCTCACAAGTGCCATGCATCCTTATACATGTGAGATTGTAACTACCTTTATAAGCCACCTTCTTATTTTATGCAAGATTGAGCCAACAATTATGAGCATGTTATTTACTGAACGTTTGAGTTTTGATTTTTGAAAAATAATTTTATAATGTAAAAAATGTATTGAAAATATAAAAAGATATAGCTGAATAATAAAAAAAATGTATTAGAAATGATAAAAGCTGATTATAATATATTAAATTTACTGTTGAAATAAAAACAAAACTCAAACTAAAACGTAAGCCTTGCGAAGAGGAAGAGCCGTAAAAATATGAGATTGTGAGGAAGTGTACAGTCTAGCAAAGGAAGTGTACAAACTGAGTTAAACTCATAGTACATGGTTAGCGAATAATTATTCCTTCCAATCAAACACCTTTCATTCATTTCTATTTACATTTCCCTCCCTCAAACCTCCAAATCAAGCACATGAAAATACAAATTCCCTGTCCAATGATTGAGAATTTATTGTTTTTCTTCCTTTTTTCATTGCCAATGTTGGATAAGACATGTGTTGTTGAAGAGAAAGGCCAAATGGTTTGGTGTCCTTACTAAATGAGTTGTCCACACCTTGCTTTTTTCATGTGATGGGAGTCACTGGTGGCAGATTTTAGGGGCTTGAGAAACCATAAAAATGAGGCTATGTGGAGGTAATGACACATGTTAAAGATGTGTTTGATTTTTTTTTTTTTTTTTTGCTTCCTTAAAATAAAACCACTTGCAATAGACAGCTTTAATTCCTCAGTTGGAGAAAATGAAACCATGATTCAAGGTTTTTGTTTTATCCAATTGTCTTTTTCCCTTCCATTCATCCTATATTGCTTCCTCTGTTTCAACTAAAAAAAAAAAAAACCATTTCAAACCACACTTTATGCACATGGAGTTATTGTAACTCACACTTTAGTTACATTCCTCACACTTTTATTGTAAATGAAGATTCAATTGGTAAGAGTATTTTTTTCTAAATATTTTTTAATCTTTTTTATTAAGAGTATAAGGATTTAACCATTTGCTATTTTGACAATTATCAACGATTTTCTATTTCAATTTCAAATTTGAGAGGTGTAATATTGTATGTTCATCACATTAAGATGGTGTTTCATACTTTTCACAAACCTCGGGTGTTTCTTTGTAATTTGAACAAATATCGAGAAAAATAAATGTAATTTTTTCTCATTAGTATACGATGTGAATGTCTTATTTATGCTGATAATTTTGTATTTTATTTATTTTTGATAACTTATGCTGATTTTTTTTTTTTTTTTTTTACTCCAATGCTGATAATTGTGATCAAAGAATCTTTTGTTCATTACACGAGAGTGGTATAATTCTCAATTTGAGAACAACGTTTCGTAGTATCTAATAAATGTCATAGTTGGAAATCCTTATTTCATTGAAAGAATTGTGATAGGAAGAGAGGAAAAAAAAAAAAAAAAAAAAGGAAAAACCAGGGAAAATTCATGGTGATGGACATGAACAATTCTACAATCTTCACTTGTCATCCCAAATATACTAGTGCAGCTAGCAAATTTATTTTATGCGGTTGATTGGTCCACGTCAGTTGTTGAGCAAATTCCACTCAAAATTTTCACTCTCCATATAATTTTTGTAAATGAGATGAGTATACAAAAAATTCAATTAGTAACAATAATGTAAGAATAATCAAACAAGTTACCGATACGTACTTGTATATTATGAAATTTAAAAATCACAAAAACTCATATAAAATGGGTTTATACATGTGACTAGATTTATAGATGTCAGTAGCATCATCTACGTGCACCTAATGTTATTATTTTTATTTTTAACCCCGAGTATCACTTTACTGTTGACGAAGTAGCAGTTAGATCTAATTCATACTTCGCGTATCACTTTGCTATTGGTGAAGTAGCTGTTAGAGCTAACTCATACTCCATAAAAATAAAAATAAAAATAAAAACTCATGTATTATTTTGTTGTTGACGAATTAACAGTTAGAGCTAACTCATACTCCATGAGAAAAACTCGCGTGTCACTTTGTTGTTTACGAAATAGCCGTTAGAGCAAACTTGTACTCTTGGAGTGATATTCTATATGCTACTATTCAGAAGTAGCGGTTTCAGTTTTTTTTTTTTTTTTTTTTTCCTCCTTTAGTGCTACTCCTAAAGAGTAACAACTATTATAGAGTATCACTGCTACTATTCTGAAGTAATACTTTTATTTATTTGTTTTATTTCATTTTATTCTTGGTGACAATCCTAAAGAGTAACCGTACTACTTTTTAAGAGTTGCAATTGTACCATTCTCATTGTTACTCTTATGAAGTAGCACTTTTATTTATTTTTCTTCTTAGTACTACTCGCTCTTGTATTCTTTTCGAATAGCACTTTCAATTATATATATATATATATATATTTTTTTTCATTTTCTTCTTAGTGCTACCCTTAAGGAGTAGCATTTGTATCTCTCAAGAGTATCACAACTATTATTCTCAAATATCACTTTCAATTTTTTTTCTTTTTTTTTTATTTGCTTTGTTTTTGTTCATACCCTTAAAGTGATACTTGAATAAAGTAATATTAATACTTGTGAATAGTACAACATGCAATGTTCACAAGTATCAATTTATTTTTAATCCCTAAAGTGATATTTCAAAATAGTATTTCTAATACTCGTGAACAGTACCACCAGTATCAGTTTACTTCTGTTCAAATATCAGTTTAAAAAAAAAGAAAAACGCAAGTACTGTTCACTCGAGTACCAATACTGTTCACGTGAACAATAATTACATACGTAAATCTGTTTCACACAAGATTAACCCTTCAAAAATAGACAACTAAATACAATTTCTTATAGTAATGATAAGAAAATCAAAATAGAGAACCTTTCAAGTTTCAATTATATAAATAGTTATATTACATTTTCATTTTCCATTCACTTTTTATCCTTTCTCATAATAATTGAATATATCAATTGTCGCGATTGCTCTTTTGAACCACCAAAATGACCTAATTGTGTGGTAAAGCAATGCTCGCTAGCAAAACTTTCGCCAACCCTCGCCCCGCATGTCTCAATCAGGATGCGTCCATACACACTAACCTTATGAAAACGAAGGGTTAAAAAGAGATTCGTTCCCAAAGTACTTGTGAAGTGCATTATCAACATAGTAAAAGACATCAAAGGTAACTCATAAGCCAAAACTTGGGCGCACCCTGGTTATAGTCTCTAAAATATATTTTACTTTCTCCGTTCCATTAGAAAAGTTCAGTTTGGATAATATACAACTATATATGAGTTGCAAAGTACAATTCCTAAAATAATTAATTGTCACTAATTTTCCACTAATCTCTTCATTTTCTAAAGGTGGCTTGATTATGAATCACACATAATTTTATTAGTAAAGGCACATGAAGTAAAAAAATAAAATAAAAATTGGACTCTTCTAACCGAACGAAAAAAGACATTATGAAACTGGATTTTTTAAGGAAACAATGAAGTATCATGTTTTCAATACTATCACACAACTGAGAAATTATTTCATACACCCGTTGTATAAATTGACACTATACAACCTGTATTATTTAATGATAAAAGCGTAAATTTCTTGCTAAACTGATAGAAAAAATAAAGGGTCATATTTATTCATTTTAATTCTGATTAGTCTGTTACACTAAAAAAATGGATGCAACTATTGCATGGATTAATTTTTTCCACACAACTAAATAAGTGTTACATTTATTACTATACTAATTCACTACATATATAGCTATTAATATCTGGAATAGATTTTAATCAGTTGACTATTTTTAATAACACCTTCTAAAAACAGTTTAATTACAAAATTGATCTTTTGATCATTCAAACTAAAATTCATTCTAGTGATAATGTGGTTTAATTTGTAGAAAGAATCTAACCTCTTATCAAAAACATCAAAAAATTACTCATCCCACCTCTACATTTTGTTCCCCTTTCCCCTCTGATTTTTTTGGATACACATGGAAGCTGCAAGGTAAATAAATAGGTTGGGAGAGAAAGGCTGGCTTGGTTTGGCCAAGTTGCTTTGGGGGTTTGGATGGCCTTTGCTTTTTATCCCACGTCTTTGAATTTGCCCACCTGAATTCTTTGCGGACCTTCCTCTGCTCTGTCCACTCTCCATCTCTCTGGCCTTCTTACTTACTTTCTGCATTAGGAGTAACATCAATCTTTGCAAGTGTTGAGCTGTTGTTGATGGTTCTTGAATGCAATTCGGTTGAAAGGGAATAGATTTGGGAGATACGTAGGGTTTACAATTACACCCACAAAGCCAAAGGCTCAGGTTTAGGGGTAAAGATTACGATAATGCAAAGGTATCTACTTTACTTACAATAATGCATGGGTTATTGGATACCGTCCTATATCTGCTTTGGAATTTGGTTATTGCCAATTGTGAATCCTGGGTTCCTTTTAGGTGCAATGATGTTGAATTGGGTTCGTAATGTTTTTTGATTTAGTCCACCAGTGGTTTATGAATTAGGGCTTTTGATTGTGAAAAGTTCATTGTTTTTGGGCTATCTGCGGAGGTCTTACTTGTTTGGGAATATGGGTTTTGAGATTTGAAGTAAATGGTATCCGGGTTTTTGTTCGTTTGATCAGGTGGTTTTTAGAATTTAGCTTTTGAGTTCAACCATCGCACTTCCGTTTTTGTTTTGGGTGACTCACTAATTTGATTTTGCAATTGAGGTGTTTCAGGCTCTCCATTGTGATGTTGGCGATCTAGTTTAATCTGAATCAAGTGCAGCTGATTCTGCAATTGTAGTTTTTTTGGTGACTTTCTGCTTTAAGTCAAGGGATTGGTCCATTATTCTGTTGTATCACTGGTTTAGTAACCTTGTTACTGGATATGAGTCGAAAAGTCAGAAGGAAGGTGTCAAGGAGGGGAAAAGAGAAATTGGATTACCCAGAGGTTGAGGAATGTGATACAGTTGCGGTTGATTGGACTAAGTTGCCTGATGATACAGTACTACAGTTGTTTTCATGCCTTAACTACCGTGATCGAGCTAGCTTGTCATCAACTTGTCGTACTTGGAGAGTTTTAGGGGCTTCGTCATGCTTGTGGCAGGTGCTGGACATTCGCCCTCACAAATGTGATATTGGGGCAGCTGCATCTCTTGCTTCTCGGTGTCGAGATCTAAAGAAGCTCCGGTTCCGTGGTGCTGAATCAGCTGATTCAATTATAAACCTTCGAGCTAGAAATTTACGTGAGATTAGTGGTGATTATTGCAGGAAAATTAGTGATGCAACACTCTCTGTGATTGCTGCTCGACATGAGAAGCTTGAGAGTCTCCAACTTGGACCAGACTTCTGTGAAAGGATAAGCAGTGATGCAATAAAAGCATTGGCCCTCTGCTGTCGCAATCTCCAGAAACTTAGACTCTCTGGTATTCGTGAAATTGATGCAGATGCTATTAATGCTCTGGCCAGGCATTGTCCAAATTTGATAGATATTGGCTTTATTGATTGCCTTAGCATTGATGAGGTAGCACTGGCGAATATATTATCTCTTCGCTTCCTTTCAGTTGCTGGGACAAGTACTATGAAGTGGACCTTGGTTTTACAGCACTGGGACAAGTTGCCTAACCTGATAGGTTTAGATGTTTCTAGGACAGATATAATCCCAAATGCTGTTTCAAGATTATTTTCATCCTCTCAGAGCTTGAAGGTCTTGTGTGCTTTACATTGTCCTGCTCTTGAGCAAGATATGAGCTTTATTTCTAACAACAATCATAAAGGTAAACTGCTACTTGCACTTTTTACAAATATTGTCAAAGGAGTAGCTTCCCTATTTGCCGATACTACTAAACAAGAGAAGAATGTTTTCATGGATTGGCAAAACTCAAGCAACAAGGACAAGAAATTAGATGACGTTATGAATTGGCTGGAATGGGTCCTCTCGCATTCACTTCTACGGATTGCTGAGACCAATCCACAAGGTTTGGATAGTTTCTGGCTCACCCAAGGTGCCAATCTACTACTCAATTTGATGCAGAGTGCAGAAGAGGAAGTTCAAGAGAGGGCTGCTACTGGCCTTGCTACTTTTGTAGTCATTGATGATGAGAATGCAAGTATTGATGGTGGAAGAGCTGAAACAGTTATGCGAGATGGTGGCATCCGACTCCTCTTAAATCTTGCTAAATCATGGCGGGAAGGGCTTCAGTCAGAAGCTGCAAAGGTATAGGTTAAGCTCGTTGTGCTAAGGCTTCTAGAATGCAGCTTTATTGTTAAGATATTGATTAAATCATTTTTACTATTTCTTTTCTAGAATAATTAAAATTTCCTTTCTTATGTCTAATGAAGGTGAATTAAGCTTCGTTATGGCTTTCTATATTAGAAATTTGAGTTCATTTTTGATTTGGTGTTTCAATAGGCTATTGCAAACTTATCAGTCAACACCAATGTTGCAAAAGCTGTGGCTGAGGAAGGAGGTATAGATATTCTTGCAAATTTGGCTAGGTCTATGAATAGGTTGGTTGCTGAAGAGGCTGCTGGAGGACTTTGGAATCTCTCAGTTGGTGAAGAGCATAAGGTTTGTGTTTTATTTATTTATTTTATTATGTTTTTTGGTTCTATGAACTCTAGACTTCTAGTTACATGATTTCTGATCAAAGTTTACCTTGCAGGGTGCCATTGCCTTAGCCGGTGGGGTCAAAGCTTTAGTTGATCTAATTTTCAAATGGTCCTATGGTGGTGAGGGAGTTTTGGTATGTTCCTTTTTCATTGTGCATCAGATCATCTAAACACACAAATATTCGCCACATCTGCATTTTTCTAAAATATTTTGTTTATGCAAATTTTGGCAATAAATGCATTTTAGCAGATAATGAGTTTGGTATTTGCTTCCAGGAGCGTGCTGCTGGTGCATTGGCAAATCTGGCTGCAGATGACAAGTGTAGCATGGAAGTTGCCTTAGTAGGTGGAGTTCATGCGTTGGTAACTCTAGCACGTACTTGCAAAGTTGATGGTGTGCAGGAGCAGGTATTCCATTTTTAAGCTTTTGAGAATGCCACATTCTATTTATCGGATGATTATGATATCCGTCAAAGACTCAAAGGTTCTTGTGGGGTACTGGCTCTGCTGCAATAAATTGCATGTTAGGATTTGGAAGAAAAGAGTAGAAGTTCTAATTTTTGCCATGAATGAGGCAAAGTCTTGTTGACGATAGTTTTAATTCATATAGAATTTGTGCAGAAGATCCGGAAAATTGGGGCTCAGAACATATATTTGTGTGTGTGTGTGTTTGTATATATTTATATATCATGCTAAGATTGTCAAACACTAGATCTGAGACTCCTCTCTCTCTCTTTGTGATGTTCATGTGCCAAGAATTTTCTCACCGTAATCTCAGTTTTCTTGACCCATATAACATTTGCACGGGGTACTAATTTTCCTGTGCATTCAATGCTGATGTGGTACAATTAATAGATCCACAGAAAAGCCTAGTTGTATCATTTTGGTACAGTGTTTTAGCTTTGAAATGTTCAACTGGTGTTCTCATGCCTTTGGTAATCTTAATAGTGCAGATACGTGTGCTAAGTTTCTGTTTTGTTGTTGTTCTGTGTGTGTTTTATTGTCTCTTTTGATATTTGTGCTAATGCTCTTGTGCATCAAAGGATCAAGATTCAGTTCTCCATTGACATTTGATTGTTTGTCGCATGCTATTCTCAGGCAGCTCGAGCCTTGGCAAATTTGGCTGCTCATGGAGATAGCAACACTAATAATGCCGCTGTTGGACAAGAGGCTGGAGCTCTTGAAGCTCTTGTACAACTTACTCAATCTTCTCATGACGGTGTCAGGTTGTGCTTTCTGGAACTTGCTGATATAATATTTTTGGTGCACCGTTGCTTGGAGTGGTTAACATATATAAAGATATCACAAATTGCACATGCGGTTTCTTTTGTATACTAGTATGGTAGCTCCTCAGCCTCCTTCGGTCAAGTGTACTTTGGATTTGGCCATTATTAAACTTTAGGAGCCAGTGAGCAGATGGAGTCCAACATCTTCTTCTTCTTTGTATTTGTATTTGGTTTTCTGCCTCACCTGATTATGTTTATTCATGTTTCATTAGGCAAGAAGCTGCTGGGGCTTTGTGGAACTTATCTTTTGATGATAGGAATCGAGAAGCAATTGCAGTGGCTGGAGGAGTTGAAGCCTTGGTAAGATTTTTTTTGGTGTTGAAATAGACTCTCATACTTTTTAAATATAAATGAAATCATGTGCCTTGGCAAGATATGATCCATATACAATAGTTGAAATATATGGTATGAATTAAGAAATTTGAAGGTTCAGTAGGTTGTCTGATTGGTTATGGAATCAAAGCTCATTGAGCGCATAATAGCATTCTTGTGAGTGGTAGCTATAGATGATTTTGTTCTCCATCTTCTAAAGGTTGAATTGATGGAGAGTTTTGGTTGATCCACATAAAGTTGTACTCATTTATGCTGTGAGTTCCTTAAAATATTTCTCTCTTCTTTCTTCCAATTGATCTTTTTGGTTGAATCGAGCTGCAAATGAGAAAAAGATTTTGTTTGAGCATATTTGATGAGCTGCACCTTGCTACTGTACTTTTGTGATATCCGTTCCTTTACCCCTTTGGCCGTTGTGATCATAGGTTAGGTTCACTTATAACTTTCTAAACTACATTCGGTTATGTGTTCCTTCGCTTTGGCTGGATGAGGGGTGTGGTAGGAGATTTGGAGATAAAGGATGACACTGTTGCTGTGTAATGATAAGGATCACACACCAAATTGTGGAATATTCAGGCAAAACCACATGGTTTTGTTTTGACCCTTTCTCATAAAGCATGTGTATTTGTATAAAAGGTGATTGTTACCTAGATTACATTCAACATGCTGAAGGAAGCCATTGGTAGCACCTGTTTTCATTATGATCATTGTTTTTTCCTATGCTTTTCTCTGGAACTCTTTTAAAGATACTTCTTACCTATTCTTTTTGCTCATGTCTTAGATGTTTTAGTATTTGAAATAAACTTTCCATTTGGAAATTTATGGCTCAACTTTTGTGCACTGGAAGTTTTCTGCTGATGAATAAATTTATGCATTTATTAGGTTGCCCTCGCAAATTCCTGTGCAAACTCCTCTCCTGCCCTTCAAGAAAGAGCCGCTGGTGCACTATGGGGGCTATCTGTTTCAGAAGCAAACAGGTGAATATATGCATTTCTATAGCTGTGGGGGGAGGTCTTTTGGAGGCATTCCTAGTGCTCCATCTTTTTCTGAATAATAAGCAATTTATGCATATCCTGCTTTATAGAATGATCCTCTCCTGTTTAATCCACATGACCTATTGCAGAATGGCTGAAACAATTACTCTGAAGTTTGGCGATCATTATTAATAGTTTTTATTTCTGGAAAAATATAGCATGGACTATCTGCAAAGACAGTTGTGTTTGCTCGAAAGTTTATCATTCAAACTGATTTTCCCCACTTACTTTTAGAAGGTGCCCTGGATGTGTAGTAACTAGTCCACAATGATATCTGTGTACATCTTCCTCACCTTTAATTTTAGTCATGGTCTGGATAATAGTTGCTACTATTGTGCATCATAAAAAGTGATTTTCGATATGTATCGCATACATGTATCATAGCTGGCAGTGAAATGTACAATATACACGTGTATCGTACGATACACTTCAATGCCTATAAAGTCAGTTTACAAGAATAATTGAGTTTATTTCAGTTAAAGATAATTTTGACTCTATATCAAAGATATATTTAATTTGAAATGATGTTATTTTGATTTCAAATTTGGTTTACAATTATTATTTTCTGACAATTTCCCCTGCATGGTAGCATTGGTTTTGTTTTCAAAGGTGTATTTTTCATTTTATAATAAATTTTCATCTGTTCCAATACACTTCTTTACTTTTCAAATACATAATTTTCACATTTCGGATACACTTTTAACATTAAAAAATTCATTTCCAAAACACATTCAAAACAATGATACTATAATAATAATTTTTATTTTTGTTTAGTAATTTGAAAATTAATATCATTAGTATAAATATTGTGCTCATAATGTTCATTAATTAAGTGATTTTTAGATAATAAATTAAGCTATATATCGTAATAGTTTTTCACATTATTGAATTATTATGATATTTGTATTTTATTATATAACTTCTAACATGAGAAATTGTATTTCATATATCACATATATTCACACTAACTTACAATATAGTGATAGTATAGCATAATATGTATTTTTACTTTTAATTTAAACATAATTTGGACTCTTATCATAAAATTTTCATCTGTTTCAAATAATACTATTTAATTTCAAGTTCAACTTGCATTTTTTAGAATTTTGCAGAAAATTTAAATACTCATAGTACCAAATTCATGAAACTTATGTTACTGTAATTATTTATTATTATGTATAATCAAGAAAATATTTAATTAAGGGCATATTATCTTTTATCTATTTTCAATAGTATATAAAAATTTATGATACATTATTATTTACATACGTATCTTATGATACGATACACGATATGATATGCAAATCATAGAATTTTATTTCCGATCATGATACATATTGTGATTCGATGACCATGGTCTGTATTCTTTCTTGTTCTGCTGACCTTTCATTGTGTTTGTGTTAGCATTGCTATTGGACGAGAAGGTGGTGTTGCACCCTTGATATCATTTGCACGATCAGATACTGAGGTATATGTACTTTCCTCAGGCCGATTAATTTTCAATAACTCTCTGGTTACTATTGCATTTGCTGAAGTTTTTCTTCAGTCCTGGTGATTACAAGGTGTAAGGTGGTTTAGAAAGTTAAGCATGAACTTAATTGGTGCTTATTGAACTTTTACTTCTGTTCTTGGTCGGTAGTGATTGCATGTGGGTATGACTCCTTTCCTCTTTGACCCCCATTCTACCTAGTGCCCTTTGGCATTCATAAAAAATTGTGTGCGACTCCTTTTTGAGAAAAAATTTCTCATATTATCTACATGATTGTCATCCAGGGATTGCTTTGATACGATAATATGCTGCTTATCACTTCCATTTCAAATTCAACAGTTGGCCGTCATGGTTGTTATTTTTAAAGCAGAATCTAGAATGGATGTAGTTGTACAATAACTTGCATTGAACTACAGCATTACTGATCTGTGCTTAATCTTAGGGCATTTTAGGATACTTTAGATACTGCAAATAGTATTTACTGGGAGCTTCTAGTTTTCAATGTCTCAGTCCTTTAATAGTTCTTAGTTCTACATCGACAAAGAACTACACTTTGTCGAAAGAATGAGGAAAGAAGTATCTATTTGTCATGCTGTTGCATCTAATGATCTGCTAATATGCAGGATGAGGAGGTCTAGATGTGGGGATAATGTTAAAACTTCAAAATGGCAGCAAAACCAGAAACCGTGATTGGAATAGGATATTTAAAATATCAATGCCTTTAAGTAGGTTAAAAGTTTGGATAGTAGAAATTCTTTTGTTGCACGGTCAATGAAGTTAACTAAATGTATCCTTCTTGGGGAATATCTACTGCTTGTATAATACAAAAAGCATAAACTCAACTTTTGGGAGAGTTCTCTGTGATACTTTAGTTCCTTATTTGCTAAGTCTTGTGTTTATATTAATTTGCTGTTCTTTTGTAGTTGATAATTTGTGAATATTTTCACGTGTCAATTATTGTATGGAAAGTCCAGGATTCAGACGTTTGGCTTAGCCTCTATTGCGTGCGAAATTTTTGGAAGCCAGAACCAATGATTTGTACAATCAACCATGAGATATAATGTGTGTACTGGAAACCAAGTAGATTTTTATATTTAGAAAGCACATTGCAATAAGAAAAGGAAGATAGGTTTGGCAATTCACTTGGCATCTTGTGCATTCCTGTTTAACATCATCTATCACCCACTAGCATGCTTGTGTCATTATGTATTCTTTGACGGGTCCATAAGAGAAACTCTTTTGAGCTTTAGACATGTTTTGCTAATTAGAGATTAGGGGCATTTCTGTACCTTTTTGACGAACTTCTGCAGTATTTCCTTACGTAATTGAACCTCTGGAGTAGTTATTTGCCATCTGTTTTTGTGAATTCTGTTTTTTTTTTTTGAATTGGCATTGGCTTTAAATTTATTCATACTATTTAACTTATTTGTTCTGCATTGCATTGGAAATTATGTGCATTTCCATTTCATGACTTTTAAAATTATAGAACTTCATTAATCAACCTTATTCAGATCTTGTTGCCTAGGCATACTCAGAGTTGATGATTGAAATGGGAACACTGGAAATTACCTGAATATTTTAGAATAAGGTTGATTTCTAGGAAGATTATATAAATATGATTTTATTCCCCAATAGAAAAGAGGCTGACTCTCATAACAGGAACTTGAACAGGCCAGCTGTTTTATGCACGTAGCATATACTATTGATTAACCTCAAAACTGAGCAGGATATCTTTGTGAGTGAGGATGGACGGTGTTGTCAGACCTGGTTCAAACCAGCCAGTCAGACCTCGAACCGGAGCAATGTCCAGTTCGGTTTTTATACAAAACCGGATTTGGTCAAAGCTGGTCAAAATTGGTAAAAGACCACGGTTAGACTGAAGCACATTGAATTGTTGAACCTTGGAATTAGAGAAAGTAGGTGAGGATGAGAAGAGCAAGGAATGAAGAGTGAAAAAATAGAATGCAAAGAAGGCGGTGGGAAGCAGATGAAAATGATGATGATAGGTGAGGATGAAAAGAGGAGACGGGAATGGAGACCAAGAGAGGAAGGGGGACAAAATAAAAGAGAAAAGGTGTCATGGCCTCTGAAAAAGAAAGGAAGAAAGGCGTAGTGGCTGCTCTAAAGGAAGTATTGGTTACACTTAACGGGTTTACGGTTAGAGGTCGGACAAAGTTCGTTTTGTTCAGTAATTACACTGACTTAACATTTTAGACCTCTAACAAACTACCCCCTAATCTTATTCTAATTATTTAAGGCGTAAATTTATTCTTTTTAGTAATACATTTTTTCCCCTTATTTACAGCACATGTATGGAAGGGGAGCCTTGGCGCAGTGGTAAAAAGCTGTTGCCAGGGTTCAAGTTGCGGTAGCAACCTCTTATAGAAATATAAGGTATGCTGCGTACGTCAGGCCGTAATGGCTCATCCCTTCCCTGGACCCCGCACATGCGGGAAATTCCGTGCATCAGGCTGCTCTTTATTAACAGTACATGTATGGTTCCATTATTTTGGTTACATTTCCAATACACTATATTTAAAAATGTATTTTCAAATTTTCAAAACGGAGGCATCACATAGGCCCTAAAATTATGAATTTTAATTTTTGAAACTTCTCTTACTGAATTTATAAAACGATTATATAGTGTTTACTATGGATGCCTTTCATAACTTTTAAAGAGGTCGGCTAAGAAAGAAAGTCTATTATATAGGCTGGGTCACATGTATAGGACCGACTGGGATATATTGGTTGGTCATAATTCTATAGATATTTTAGAAGCTCACAAAAGCTTTGTAGTGTAGGACGAGGGCCAAAGTTTTGCTTTGGTCCACCACTTGGGTACCATTCTTCACCGTGGTGGGAGTCTGAGCTGTTCTCAATTCCAGTGTGGCTGATCATCCGGAAAGACGAGCTGTTGAGCCTACGTGTTCTTTATGCAAGCTTCTAAGGGCAGCCGTTCTCTCATATGCGGTAACAGAGAATTGATGATGGTATTGAGCTAGAACAACCTGTTCTTCATGATAAATGAATCAATGAACTCAGATGATATGAATGATGTTTCATTTATATTAGATGTTTTGATTATTACCAAGTAGACATTTCCATCTGAATGTAATGCTAACTTTCTTAAAAGATGATCAATGTAAACTTAAGATTTTATACATTATTAATATATTTTAATTTTTAATATGGTCTATGATGCCGTAATAACATCACCAGTTGTTTAGACTGGTTCAACTGGTTAACCCTCTAACTTGACAGGTTTGCACTCAGGTCTAGTTTTGACGGCACTGATGATGAAAGAGACCTTTCGCAAAGTCTTTTGTGGTATTTTGATGAGGCCCAATGCTCAAAAATGTTAACATCAAGTGAATGAGTATGATAGGATTTGAAGGTGTGCTGAAAGACGAATTTTAAGAGCTTGGGCTGCCAGCCGAGTTTGAAACTGGCTTGAAGTAGAAATGGACAACGTACGCTAATATTGCCCAGATAACTGAGGATGTAGTCATCTTTGGGATGTGAAATCATCAGTCATGAAGTGGATAACTTCTTTCAAGCAGTAAATAACTAACAATCTCTGATATCAGCTGATGGTTGGTCGAGGACAGTTGATGGGGGAAATAAAAGTTCCACATAATCATATTATGCTTGTGGGTGGTCATTGACATCATGCTGCTGAGAACTTCACTACTGTTTAAGGTGAACTTCAACTAGGAAATGGAGTTGAGATGGATTTAAGAAAAAAGGGCATAAAAAGCTAATGAAGGTGTCAGTAGTCAAGGGACCAAGGATAGTCTTTTAATGAGTTGATTGGTTGTAAAGCAGGATGTTGAAGGCTGTCGATGTGCTGCTATCATCTGTGCTCAAGTTTCTTGTCAAGCATGGTTCAGCACCATATTTGTTGGGGGCCAATATCTCTTATATGAAAGCGCTTAAAGGAAGATGACAAGCATAGACTGCAACTCCAATAATTATACGAAGGCCACAGAGAATAGGCTTGTTATCTCGTTGGTTTAGGCAACAGTTAATTGCATATTCAGGATATTTCTATCTCTAGGCTTGTGTGCGTTTCTGTGAGTTATCAGTGTTTTACTCATACAAGTGTATGCACCTTGATTGGCATACAAGTGTTCTACTCATTTTTTCCAGTATAAAATTTTCCCAGCTTTTTACTTTTTGTGCTGAAGATGTGGATTGTATCCAGGATGTCCATGAAACTGCATCTGGGGCTCTTTGGAATCTTGCTTTTAATCCTGGTAATGCTCTTCGTATTGTGGAGGAAGGTGGTGTTCCAGCCCTTGTTAATCTATGCTCTTCATCTTTGTCGAAAATGGCACGCTTCATGGCAGCACTGGCATTAGCATATATGTTTGATGGAAGGTATGATCTCGTTGGATTATTTTTCATCTCTAAATCCCTTAGCTTGCAATTTGTGAGTGTTGTTCCCTTGTAAACTTTAGGGAGTTAAGCTACCTGAAAGTTATACATTTATAGATGACATTAGATGTGATATTATAAATATCCATTACTGTAGGTTTTATCTGAACTGGTTGGTTATAGTTAAGTAACAGATATGATGATGATCAGTCTGAACTAGAGATGTTGGGCACATTGTGGTCCACTGTAGTTCATCGCTACAGAATGCAAGTAACAACTGTTCTATGACTAACTATCTCTAGATGGCCATTAAATAAATGCTTGGTGAAAGGTGGATTGTGCTAACTTGTGTCAGTTCAATCAGTTGGGACACTTCATTAAATGTTTTACTATAAGTAAATTTAAAACTGAATGTGTGTATTCACTTTAGTTATCAAGTATATAACTGTACGATAAAAGTTAAAATTGGCGAACCTGAATTAAACTTAGGGTCTATGATAGAAGAAACGGAGCAATTTTAAAGATGTAACACATAGGATTCAAGCAGGGTGAAATAAATGAAGAGGTGCATCCTCTATACTTTGTGACTGTAAAGTGCTGCAAAAACTAAAAGGAAAATTTTATAAAATGGCTATCAGACCGGTGATGCTTTACAGTTCAGAGTGTTGGGCTACGAAATATGAATGTGAACAAAAAATGTGGGTAGCAGAAATGAGAATGTTGAGATGGATGTGTGGGCATACTAGGTTAGATAAAATAAGTATTGCAAGTATTAGAAAGAAAGTAGGAATACATAGGAGACCCCTAAATGCCCCAGTATGGCGGGTGGAAAACAGAGAAGCATTAATTAATATTGAAAGGGGTAGAGGAAGATCCAAATGGAACAATGTTTCTCGACTATACGCGATTCCAAGATATGATCCATATAGCCGACGCCACGTAGTGGGGCAAAGGCTTAGTTGCTATTGTTGGTGTAAAAAAGCAGCTCTCACCAGACGGTGATTAGAACTTATGTGATTAGTCTTTCTTAAACAGTACATTCTTATCCTTTTGAGTATGTGCTAAAAATTAGCCTCATTTGAAGTTTCCTAGAGTAATGGCCTAGAAAGCTAAAACGAGTACTTTTTGTGAAGATGTCAATTCCAGTGCAGCTATGTGAGGAAATAGATAGTTTGCTCTGTATAGGAAATTGGCACGTGCTGGAAGTTTGTGGCTTCGAAAATTGCTTTAAGCTTGTTGCATAAATCTCTGTGATGAACTCAGATAATCATCTATGACTTTTTAAAGTTGAAATATAATTTGGTAATATTAGCAGGGAGGTATTGAAGGTAGGGAAATAGAGAACTTTAAAGCTTCCTAATGCAAATGGAATGGAAAACGTAAAGGATCAAGTAACAATGCCTCTCCTAGTCAGTAGTCGTAGATTTGTTTTTGCTAGCTGATCGTTAACACTGGAGAGTAGACTATGTGACTAAATATTTCCAAGTATTTATAATGCCTCCCTTTGCTCATGGTACTTAGTATGATAATAGTATAATCCAGACTTGAACCCCCTGACTTAAAAAAGTACTTGTCCTAATCTTAGGAAAACAAAGGAAAAGAAAGAAAATCAGAGTATGTTTCTAGCTTGATTCTTGTTATGTTTCTTTTTTCCTCCTCCTACTGAAGTTGCCTTTCTCCTGAAATGTTGATTGATTTCATAGATGCTCAAAATAATATGATTTTTTACAGAATGGATGAAGTTGCCTCGGTAGGAACTTCATCAGAAGGTACATCGAAGACTGTTAACTTAGATGGTGCCAGAAGAATGGCACTGAAGCACATTGAAGCGTTTGTCCTTACCTTTGCTGATCAACAAGCATTTTCTGCTGCCGCAATGTCATCAGCACCAGCTGCACTGGCACAAGTAACAGAATCAGCTCGCATTCAGGAAGCAGGTCATCTAAGATGCAGGTTACCTCTCCCTCAACTCCCACAATGATGGATATATCTCTAAGATTGTGCCCACTTTTTGCTTCTAATATCAAAGTGATAATGTTTTCCTTGCTTTGTTTGAAATGGTTGTTAAGTGGCGAGTACAATTAGCAAGTTTATTTGTCTCAGGAAAGGAAAGTGCGGTTGACCATTTGGCTCTCATTGCTGAATTTTTGGTGTTTTGTCTGTGTGATCCTTGTATAAATCACTATAGAGTTATGGATTGTTCCTGTTATTTTTGCTGCACGCAATTAGTATAAGCATTAACATACCTCTCGACAACTGGTACTTCCGGAGGTTAAATGTAACCTTTGGGAAATTTCAACTACAGTTTACCGGTTTCAAATTTCTTACTTTATATTCATCCATTCTCCCCTGCACTCAGTCAAGCAGATTGCCTGCCTTGCCATTGTTGCTTAGGGAAAGTTATATTAACATGCAAGTTATAATCAAATTGAGATAAAAATCTTAGCTAGATAGAGATGATCTGATTTCGAGTGCTTGATTAGGTTTAGTTAGGATCAAACAATGTCTCTTTGTATGTTGAATGTTAAATTTTCATGTGAAGTGCATGTGCTTTTCTTGTTGCAACTTACACGCACATAATCCTTCTCAGTGGAGCGGAGATTGGGCGATTTGTCACAATGCTACGAAATCCTTCATCTGTACTCAAGGCATGTGCTGCTTTTGCACTTCTTCAGGTTAAAACCTCTTTTCCTCTCTTTCTCTCTCTCTCTCAAACAACAAGAATGTCCGAGTCCTAACCCTACTAATAAGGAAACCTTTTTCGAGTAGTTTTATTCTGACTCTGCGAAACAACTCTAATATTTGGACATTTGTCTCAGTTTACCATCCCTGGTGGGAGGCATGCTGTGCATCATGTGGGCCTCTTGCAGAATGCTGGAGCGCCAAGAGTACTACGTGCTGCTGCTGCTGCAGCAACTGCACCTTTGGAAGCCAAAATATTTGCTAGAATTGTACTCCGGAACCTCGAGCACCATCAAACAGATGCTTCAATCTAATATGGTTTGCACTTTGTTAGCAGATTCAATTATTGCCTTAGATCTTTCATTTCGAGTAAAGGAGTTTTAAGGGGTAGTGTTGCT